>JASVER010000043.1:4767290-5279173 GCA_030449065.1 Oceanodroma leucorhoa
CCCCCGCGGGCAGGAGCGGCGGCAGCAGCAGGAGGGGCAGCAGCGCGGGCACCATGGCCGGCGGCACCTCGCCGCTCGCCGCTCGCCTCCGCCGGCGCCCCCGGCTCCTCCCGCCCCCGCCCCGGGGCGGGCTCGCCGCCCTCCGCCCTCCGCCGCCGGGGAGCCGCATCCCGGCCCCCAGGGCTTTCCGGAGGAACGGCCTTCCTCGGCGTGCTGTTGCTGGTAAAGTTGGATGCAAAGCCTACAGGTGGCAAGCGGAAGCTTTCCTTTGATTTTCATGAGTTCTGTAACCAGCTCAGTGCCCACAGTCCCCCCTTGGGAGGATCGGGAGCACAAGTGATGCTCTCCGTTCCTACAGGTGTTGCTTGGCCATTGGTGTCAGCGCAAAGCTCAACTCAGCGTCAGACTGCGCTGTGCGAAAGCTCAGATGGTTGGAGACGTGGGCCCTGGAAGCTCCCACTCCTCTGGCTATTAACTGCTTTGAGAGTTTGTGTCTGGGGGAAAATATGTCACATTTCCCTTAACGGGGTAAATGCTTATTGTGCAGATATAGCAGCCTTGTTAGTGGATGGGAATGGCTGGGATACAAATGTCCCTGTCAAACGCTGTCTTATGGCTCCACGCACAGTTGCTGTACTGCTGATGAAGGATTATAATTTGCCTGCTGAGTGATCAAAGAGGCATTTCAGGGTGCGTGACTTGACTTTATGATCAATTATACCCTTTGCGTGGAAAAAGTAATCATGTTCTCAGGACTACTTATCTTCACAAAGGTCCATTMATTTTGTAAGGGGCTGTTTTCCGCGTAACTATCGTTATTGCTGCTGTTGTTATTATTATTTGTTACTACAACTATAGCTTCTAGAATTTATAGTTAGAAATCAGGACCCTATTTATGGCGAGTGATGGAGCAAACCACCAAAAAAAATAATTGCTCCCCAGGGTAGAATTTGCAAACTAAGTATAAGGGTATGGGTACGTCATCAAACCTCTGCCTTCAAGTGTATCCAGGAAAAAGTCAAAGAGTAAAGGAGGGAATGACCCAGCACAACATGGGTTTTGCCTGAGACGATTCTTCCAGTTGTTGCTTTATAATCATGGAATCAAGTAATAAAGCCTTTTACAGGTTTYGGTGTTTAGGACTAAAATGGGAGACAGGAATGAGGCGTGTGAGACGTGTGGGGTCCAGGAGCATCCCTGTATTCTCAGCAGGGGCTGGGAGGTGGACATAGTTAGCAACTGCTAAGCAACTCCCCTGGACTGGCCTCAACAGCATGTGTCCATCTGGATCGGGAACTGGAACGAAATCTTGCTCAGGAGGGCAGGGTGGCAAAGCCCTGATTTGTTTCCCTCTCGAGAGCGCTACCATCCACTCAATCTTCTTCCTTCAGCATCATCCGCTCCACTTTAAGTGATAGTGATGTTAGCTTTTATTCTGACCTTGCAATGGTTATGAGGTGCACTCCATCACTTTATTCTGCTATGCTTGGCATATTCTTTTCCTCCACCACTACAGCAGGGTTATTCTGATGGATGGTCTACCTAATTCCAGCTAGCGTGTGCCTCTATATTGATTTGTCCTCCTCCTCCCAACCTCCCCATCACCTTTGCAATCAAGGAAAGTGGTGGGGTTATGAAAGTGAGGGACTGGCTGAACCGTGCCAGCTGACAAACGTAGGATAACATTGTGCCCTTGGGAGGACCCGCTCATGTGAAGTGCAGTTTCCTTGAGGTCTGTCCGTATGGTACTGCTGACCCATCCCGACACTCAGCTGCCAGTGTCATGAGCAGYAGCAGGTGTCTGGGGTCCTGCAGCTTGGTTTCCTACGGGAGGAGCAATCAGTGAGGAAAAATCTGGGTATATTCTTGTGTTGTTTACATGTGCTCAAATACATTGGTTTGGGAAGGAGATGGCCAGAGAGCAAGCAAGAAAGTCCCTTCTYGAGACTCCTCCTGCCAAGCCGATGGTTCCTGAGGAGCAGTTCGGTCCCTGAATCGGCTGCATGCAGAYTTTATGTCAGGAAGCAAACTCCCTGCTGCCAGATAGCTTGTCTGTCCACAAAGCTGCCTACACTCCCAAGGTCAGGCAAAGGAGTGCATCTTTAAAAAAACACTTGTTTGACAAGCCATCTTGGAAGAGCATGGGGAGCAGCACTGCAGAGTGACACCTGCTGTCACTCTTTGCCTGGCAGGTGCTGTGGGTTGCCCGTGTTATCTGCAACATTTGGTAGTTTGCAGGATTTCGCTGATGCTCGGGATGCCTTCGAGGATATTATTAACAAGGGTGTTAGAGCAGCGTGTGGTGTTTGAGGACATGACTACTCTTCTCAGCGCCGTGTCTGCCAGGAGCACCGGAGCGGTGGCACTGCTGTGCCTGTGTCACGCCTGGGGGCTGAGATAGGTGCTGTGGTTGTCGTACAGGAGCCAGCTAGCTTGAAGCTGGTTTGGGTATGAGCTGCAGTTACATCTTTGGCAGTAATGCCAATATACCACAGGCTGTAGGAGCAATTCTTTTTCCTTACCTTCAGTATTTTGTCCTCAAAGTGCGAGTGGCCATGAGGTGTTTTATGACTTAAAACTCACCGAGGGCTAGATCTGTGCCAATAACAAGACATACCAGATCTCTGAGCCTTCCTTTCCCCCTTTCAGCAAGTTTGTCAGAGGACAGGAGAGCATCGCACTTAGCCATGTAATTATAAAGCAGTTTGTTGTTTATGCATCTTTATGCCCRTGTGTGTACAGAGTATATATCTTGCAATCAATTGCAAAACCCATTTAATAATCTGTGACAATCATACATTCTTAATTGCATTCAGCCCACTGATCTGCATTCAGCCCACTAATTCACCTAAGCTGTCACAGGGAATCTTGTACATGTTGTATGGAAAAGCAAATTTACACCCTCCAAGCGTACCTATCCCTGAAACTCCCTCCCCAGAAACTATCATTAAGAGATGTTAGCCGTATATATACAAAGGTTTTGATGCCCTATTATTTTTAACATACCTAAATTTGAATTGTAAGCAAAAATCCTTATTTCTGATCGAAAGACACGGTCATTAGGAAGTCTTGCACATCTGGTCGTGAGTTAATATCTATCCAAAATGAGGTAGTAATTATGCATGAGTATAGGCACACGGTGTTAACCTAAATTCACATATGCAGGAGTAACAGCAGTTCATATATGGAGGAGCTTTATAYGGCTCTGTAACTACACATACAAATAGTTTTACACCTACATTCATACATAGCTATATAATAATAATGAGTGGCAGTACATGTATTTCACAATTCAGGGAACCATCTTTATTCTGGCAGTACTTAAGCGGGAGCTTAACTTTCATGTGTTGAAGTTTGACTGAAGTCGCAGGGAATTAAAGATACGCCTGATGTTATTCTGCTGAAGCGCTGGCATACGCAGGGATTGCTTTACACATGTTGGAGTGCTTTCCTGAATCCTTGCCTCAAGGCCGCTCTGCAGAAGTGTACGTGAGCCCTTCTGCACGCAGAAATTGCAGGAGTGATAACAGCCGCGAGGGCTGCAGCTGTAGGTTGTAGGTTTGTTCTGCACGGGTGAAAAATGTAAACAGGAAAACCCCGCAGCCCTTACTCCATCGGATCTCCCACTGATCTGAAGTGTGGGGTTGACGGAGCAAGGACTGAGAGATTTGGCTCAGAGGGGCTGGTACAAGGTTTCTCACTTTGACGTTTAACAGCAGGGCTGGAACCTGCCGGCCCACTTTGCTCTGGAGCAACCCATAACTTACACTCATGGTAGACCCACTTTAGGCCAATTATTCTAATTTACTATCTTTCCCTCTTTTTCTCCATTTGTTAACCTTAACATGCCTTTTTACAGTTCCTTGGAGAAGTAGTGCCAGTGGAATACTCATGTGTAGAAAAAATTGCGTTTGAGATACAGAACACAGCTAATTACGGCATTACAATTAGCTGAATGCCCTTAACAGAGTCCGAGGGGGGAAATCATAGTGCAGCATCTGCTATACCATATGCTTTTCTAGTTTCCAGAAGATAACAGTGGGCATGTACGCTGCCATGAATTGTGCTTTCTGCCTGAAGAGCAGAGCAGCCCGCAGATGCTCCAGTATTTCTTCCACCCGGACTCCGTTAGAAATGTCTGATGCTGCATACATCTGTCATGATGAATTACGCTTTCTTGGCTTCAGACTCCTTCATGCAGACAGACTTATAATGATGCAATGGTAATTCATACCCCATTGTTCCTGAGTGCATACTTCATCCTAAGGGTAGGTGTCTTAGCAAGAATGGTGTAGAGGTAACAGGCAGTATGGCATTGCATGAGTTTGTGCTCAGGTCTGAGGTGCTTCTTGTTGTTCACCGAATTACCATATAAAACAGATGAACTGCTGCTTTCTGCGTGGGGTTTTTTTTTTCACTGTGGTATTGGAAAGCTGAAGTGCTCTTCTGTGTACTGTTTAGTTAACTAAACCTAAAATGGTTTATTATTTTCTATCCTATAGATTAACTTTGCCTTGTCCAAAACATCCCAGAATACTTGTTGTAGTCCTGCTAATATACTGCTCAATGTACTGAACTATGGTAATTACAGTTGAATTAGAGTTGACAATGATTGAGCCAGCTTAGTCAAATACTGCTTCAAATTGAACACAAACCTTCTGCTCCTTTCTATTACTTTATTTTTTATCACATTTTTAACGTTTCACTGTCTTTTGCCTTAACCAGGCTCAGAACTCCAAAAAGAAATGCGTTTGTAAAGACATTTTTAAAAAATGTGTCACTATAGTCGCAAAGCAGCAAGTAATAAGTAACCTTGGACCACATCCATCCTCCTAAGTACTGATTAATAGGAGAGTTTGTTTATAGAAAGCGAGTCTCTGTTATTTAGCCAATTACTTAATTATCGATTCTCTTTTCCCAGTTTGTTTGGCAGTCTTGCGCTGTGATCTGTGGCAGCTCCTGACAAGCAAAAAGTTATTAAATTTTTGGGAAGGGATTTGGCCAGGGCATATAAACCTGTGATTTATCTCCAGTAAAGCCCAGAGGAAGGATGCTGAGAGAGAAAGAAGCCCGTGGCTCCTCCATAAGCAGTTGGAAAAGAGTCTGGCTCTGGCCGAGTGTTTGTACGAGTGTAACTGCCCCAGCGCTTTACTGTGCGTGCTTTCAACGCAGTGCTAGAGCTGTCGGTTCTCTGTGGATATGATGTCATATGGTTAGTGAACGTGTCTTTATGGATTAGAGGACTGTGACGATCTCGTGAGTGTTACGTCCTTATGTGGAGGCTGTGAGTGCGATGGGGAGTTAACGCTGGGGTCTCAGCGGTGGGACCAGGGCTGCCGTGGAGGGTAAAAGTAAATTAGGGGAGTCAAGGGAGTGGGGATTTTTCTCACTTGGGCCATAGTATTAGTTCTCTGACTGATGCATCAGTTAAGTCTGTCTTACTTATAACGGCACGTGAGCATACACTTGCGGGTGTTAAAAGAGGCTAGTGGGACTTCTTGTTTGCAGGAACGTCTGAGTGCCTGGAAGGGGCACTGAGCTGAAAAGGCAGGCCATGAATTTGTACATGTACGCGTTATACAGCAAAAGCCTAAAGGCTGGATAGCGTTTGAAGTAGGATGAGTTGTAAGCTTTATTCACTAGATGGCAAAACCCCTCATCTTTTATCGAGTAATCCGTATGTCAGTTGGATCATAAATCTAATAATTAAGTACAGTGTAGTTTTTCAGTCCCTCTTCTGAAGACTTTCTTTCACATTCTTGTTTATCTTTTGTCTGTTGTCTCAAAATGTCAAAAGAGGGTGGTACAGCCATTCGCAATCAGGTCTGAGCCTGATTCCTCTGTCACTTTTAGCATGTATTATGCACTGATTTAGAAACTACTTTAAAATACATTAAAGCCATCATGAGAAATGAAGGAAGCCCTGCACTTCTGAGTGCGTGTTTGATGCTTACCTCGCTGAATTCAGGAAGAAGGGATTATTAAAGACATAAAAGCTGTCTCTTTATCAGGAGCTTAAAAACACTCCAAGGGAAACCAAATCTGTTGTGCTTAGCTGCTGTAATTTAAGAGCCAAATTCTGCTCTCGTTTATAATGGCATAAATTTGAATTTGATTGAACTCTGGATTAACATCGCTGCAAATGAGATCAAAATGTGACTTCAGAAGTTCATAAGGTAAGAAGCAGTTTTGCACCCAACCTTGTTCATTTTATCTATGTGTATGCTCTTACCGACTCTGTGCTTTGGCATGTCACTCTGGAAAAAAAAATCTATGGCACATTTGATCTCTTTTTAGTGGTCCTAGTCAGAATGGGTATTTTTGATTCTAATGCTAGATGTGGCCAGATTGGTAAAATTCCACTGGGTTTTCTACACTTTACCATTCCCATGATATTTGAATACTGCGTGAAAAAAATAATGGCATGCTGCCTAGATCCTGAAATTTTGGTTCAAGTATTTCATGGACTTCCAGGTTCAAAAGGACTGCAATTACGCTGAGTTTCACTTGCTACATAACGCAGGCCAGCTTATGTGATTCTGACAATGCAGAGATGGATAGGAGAGTGTCTAAAAAGACTGCAGTAATTTAAAAAATTAAATATTAGTTTAATAGTTAATACAAGTTAATTATATAAAAATGATAGCTCACAATCTGTTGAAAAAAAATCAGAACTGCCCATACTATATTGATTAAAAAAATACTATTTTTTTGGTAAACATTAGGAAGTGGATTGGAAAGCAGTTAATACATTTTTTTCTGGGAGTTCATTAAATTAGTTCTTGAATTAGAGAAATATATGTAGACTTATAAGGGAAAAATAATTCCAAATCGTAGTGTTCATTTCAAAAAGGAATAGTGTTAGCCATCCTCAGCTTGTTCATTTTCTTACCTCTTCCAGTGACATCCAGTAGGGTTACATTATTTCAAGGTCAGTATTTCCAAGGGTGATTCTCTCCAAGGGTGCAGGACGTTGTGTAATTGGCCATCGGTCAGAAAATGCTTTAATACTGATAAAGCATGTAGGAATGTTTTCTGCTTGTCCTTATATGACTTACAAAGTATACAGCTTTTTTTTTTCCCCAACTCAACGTCAAATTAATGGAGTTTGTCAGCTGTTTAGGTAATGAGCTAGAGCAGACATTATGTTTTTGGAGGAGATGTGTGTGTGTTGCATTGTGAGGCCAAAATCCAGAAAGATGAATGTTTTCAACCATCTTGACAACCAGACTACCTCCCTGAATGTACAGTGCCTAGTAGCCTTAAAGAAAGATTATTTTGTAAAACCTTTTAATGATTACTGGCAGAAATACAAGAAAAATGAAAGACATTTTGATTTACGCCAACATGAAGTGAGATTGGAATCAAGTTCTAAATGACAGGCACTGTCAGTTTATTTGTGATTAACCTCATACTCTTCTTTTTTTTTTTTTTCAGTAGTGCTTCACTGGTGTGGATAAGGAGTTAGTGTAATGCTTGGGAACAGGTCCAGAAGGTGACTGACTCAAATTCTTCCATGTCTTACCTGGGTTCAGCTGTGATTTGTTTTTGCAAAAGTCAGCAGTATCACCTGAGGGTGAAGAGCTGGAGCCAATACCAAACTTCTCTGCCCAGCTTTTACCTACCTGACCTCTGCAGCAGCATCCATCTCCAAAGTTTGGTGTGTAAGCTTCTTTAAAAGCTCATGGAAGGAATTACACATCCCAGAAGAATCAATTCCAAATTATGCAAACTGTATAAAAAGCCATCCAGGGAGCTCTGGCCAGTGGTGTGAATATGAAGCCCAGCTCACACTAGAGCAGTGTTGCTGGAGGCAAACAGCTGCATCCATTCAGGATCCAGAGCTGCAAATCCTTACATCTATCATCTGGGAGGAAGAAACCCTTGCAAGCTTGTTCTTGTTTTTTAAAGAGTTTCTACAGGGGGAAGAAGTGCTGCTGCATATAAGGGGAAGAGAGCCTGGGTTTGGCCCCTTTCCTGCTCTAAGGGGATTTTGGATTTGTGCCTCCCACCTTCCAGATGAGTGGTACAGCTCTTCGTTGAGGCTTGAGCACCAGTAAGCTGCTGCCTTGCAGAAAGGAAGGTAAGAGGTAATTTTTCTTCTGTGGTTAAAGTTGCTATAACTTTTGGCTGCTCTTATTTTTTCTCTATAATTTCTGACTTAGTTTAGCTGAGGAGTCTTTGCTGATGTGGCGTTATTGCTGTTCCCTGTATTTATTATTGCTAACGTCCTTCTAAGATGTGTATTCACCCAGTTATACCTGGAACACGTCTCTGCAAGTTTTCTGTGTGGCTGCAATGGGAATTCCAGATATTTGTTGATTTAAGGATGAAAAAAGCTTCCACTTAAATCCCTGCACTCTCTTCTCCAGCTGACTTCACCGTTTCCTTTAGTTTCTTAGTTTGCACGCTTGGAAGTCAGGACTTCTGGTACGGACCTTTCCTTCCTCTAGGTTAGCGCCAAATGAGAGCTTGATCACTTGCTCCAGGGCTATGTTCTGTGAATGGCCCTCACATAATTGCCTCCCGCAATTAGAAGGGAGATGGTGTGCCAGGTAGGTGCCGCGTGGGCATCCAAAAGGTTTTGCTTCTCAACCCTGTGGAAGGCAACGGAAAACTTTCCTGGTACAAGCTTGCTATAGTCATAGAGTCATATGGTTACAGCTCCTTAATTAGCTCTTTACTGGCATTGGTACTATTCCCAAAATATTTGTGTTTACTAGATATCTGTTAGAAAGCTAAGGCAAACTGCTTGATGTTGGTGTTTGAAGGGGGTGGTGATGAGTGCTGGGCTGGAAGGGCGGTGGGTGCCACTAGAGGGTGCTCGGGCTGTGGGAGCCACCACCCCACTCCCGGGCACAGCAGATGCCACACTGTCACAGGGCGCTTGACTACTTATTTTCTCATCAGGCTACACTCTTACTTGTTCTTCCACTAAGTTTAGCTTACTGTGGATGAAAGGAAGTTTTTTTTCAGGCTCATCGGGGCCAGAGTCTTCTTTGAATACCGGCCAAAAGAGGAGATAAGCCAGTCCTTGGGTAATGGCTCACATCACCAAAGCCCAATGATGTGGGGAAGAGCCACAGATGACATCTTGGTGCAGCATTTCTGACTATTTGTTTGTTTGTTTGGATTGGGCCTCATTGTCTGCTTGTATATATTAATTTGGGATGTCCCACTGCCCTTCTTGATCTCTCTTCTCCCATGTACAACCTCTAGGTGCGCCTTCTTTGATGTGCCCCAGATCCTATCCCTTGGCCTCCTCTGAGTGTAAGAAGTTACTGTTCCCCCCAAAAGGCAATCCTTGCGTTTCTGCCAGCAAAACTTGCCTTGGCATGCTTCAGCTTGGTCCAGTCCTGTTGCTCCTCCCCTGGCCCTGCCAGCCCAAGGTGCCCAGAAGAGCAGATCTCTGAGGCCAGTGGGGCTCTCCACGTACGCTCACTGCCTGGCCGACTGCAAGCAGGCACTGCTACCCCACATCCCTGGCATCCATAGGTGTTTTTTCTCACTATTTCCAGGCCTTGCACAGCCTCTTTTCTTACTCCTTTCAGCTCTAGCTTCCTCTGCTCATGCTCACCTACCACCTTCCCCTACCTTCACACGCAAGTCCAAGAAGCCAGAGGCAGCACCAGCTGTAGGTCTGATGCAATCCTGCCATGCGTCTTGCCGGCTCACCCTTGCACGGATGAAGCACGTGTGCGTGTGAAGGGGAACTGGAAAGAGCTCTGGGTTAGCCAGCCAGCAGTTGCTGCATGCCCAGATCACACAGCAAGCGCCCTTTGGCTCAACTCTCCCGTCTCCACCTTGTTCCTTTTGGCTCAGAATAAGTGTTGGACTGTACACATGGCTGCCAGAGAGGAGAGCATTTTCCAGATAAAAAAATGAAGCAGAAGAATATGGATGAGAGAAATATCAGAACGACATTTCATGGAGCTTCCCCTACTTTCCTTTTTCTCCTTGCTTTCTCAGGTGTGTTATGTCCCCTCCAAAGGGCAGGCTGGCCACAGGATCCTAACCAATCTTTGCTGTCATGAGGGCACTTCTTGGTGTGGCTGCTGAATATGGGGCCAGGTGATATAAGTGTGGGATGCTGGTTGCTTTAAGCCTATACTTTGGCTGCTTTGGGTTAAAATAAACAGGAACAGGGTGCACTGCTTGTGAGTTCATACGTAATTGCTGTAGCCCCGCAGATGAAATTCATTCAAAATATCTCTTGTTTGTGAAAAACGTAGAGGTCAAGATAGTCCCTTTCCACACCTTTCCTCATTATTTTTGAGTTGTGTGTTGTTTAGATGAGTAACTGAGAAACTGGGGGGGGGAAAGTGAATGGTCTCTTAAAAAAAAAAAAGTGAATAATCTCTTAAAAAAAAAAAAAAAGCTTTAGTTCTTTGATCTTTATTTAATAAATAAATAAATAAATGATTGACCAAATCCTAAAAGAAGGAGAAAACATTCGATACTCCTTATGTATTCATGAGCCCTTTGTACAGATTTGTATTCTGCTAAAGTGAGTCAGGGGCTCAGAATGAAAATAAATGCAAATATTTTAATTTGTGATGAATAAAAACTAAAAGAGAGGAGTGATTTCAATTCTAAACTATTTAAATTTATGAGTATTTTCTAAGAGAGGACTACTGTAAAAACAAGAAGCGATTGCCTTTTTTTTTTATTCATCCCTGATGTCTGGCATGTCTTTCAGTTATTGAAATTCCATGGATGTGAGCAATCTCACAAAAAACCAAGTTGACCATGCTCATAGGACTGAAGTTAGTTCTATGTATTAATCCCACTGGGTTTAAAGGGATGAATGGTGCAAGTACAGCTACTTGTTTGTCTGCGGATCTATGGAGTAATAGCTCCTGTTTTGCAAAGACCTGCTAAAGAAGTAAATGGTTGCTGAAGCTGCTACATGAGATGGGTGTATCTCTCATCTTCCATCCCTCGCTTCTCCCCAGATGAAGCAGTCAGATCCAACTTTTATAACCCAGTCCATTTCTCTAAGTTCAGTCACTCCAAGTTCACATAGCGGTGGCAGGGTGGAACTTCTCCTAGGGTGTACATCACTCTTTAGATGTGATTTTACAACTATATAATAACTGTGCAATTTAGATGTGCAAAAGAAACCTGTTTGAATTATGGGTGGTCAAGGAAACTTCCTTTTGAGCAGTTGCTTTTTCAGAGAGCACTGGTTTAATCAACAAGGTTGGTGCCAACCCACATCTAACCAGACTGTCCTTATGCCAAAGACATGCTAAAGTCAAGGCAGATGTCTTGTGAGAAATGGCTTGCAGGAATGGAAAAGAACAGCAGGAAGTTTTCACTGGTTTGGAAAGGCTCAGTCTTGCTTCAGAAACTGTGTTGCAGAAGAGAAGCACAAGCTGCTTTGGGAGAGGAAGATAGGTCTGAGGGTCTCCCGTCCACTCTGCCTAATGCCTTGGGATGTCATGGGAGAGCTGCTCCTCAACAGAGAGGATCCAAATGTGGTATTATTTCACTTGTTCCACATACCTAAGGTGCAAAGGGAAGACCCCTCTGTCATCTCTCAAATTCAGGTAATGTGGACTTAACCTGATCCATTTCCCAAAGGACCATTTAATGTGAGAGCATCACTAGTGTAGATGACAAGTAGTTACAGATGGCAGTATGGTCAAATCTGTGGGCTGACTGGAGGATGTAACTCCTTGTACGTCCAGTCATGGTCTGGCTGTGGTGAGTGCTGAGAGGCACCTGAAAAAATGCCAAGCATAGTTCATTCTCACTGAAATCAACAGCACTTGATAGCCCAAGATATAGGTTTATCTGAAACGGAAGAATTTTTTTTTAAGTCCCGTGACAGTTATAGTACATCCAAATGAAAATTGGGTCTAAATTCAATACCTAATTTCCTCTGTCCTTTCTCCGCTCATCAGCACTAAAGTTGTACAATAAGGTACAAGCTCTGTGGCTTGGGGCCAGCCTTTAGGTATGTTTAGCTTTTCAAAGAGTGAGAAATGCACAGGCCAGAAATGTGAAGACAAGATGTAAAATATGAATAACTAACTTCTAATAACTTGCAACATTCACTGTCTCTGAATTATATTTGTGATCCTGTTGCCATTCAAATCAGTGGTCACAGGACTGACAGTAAGGGTCCCATTTCCATAGCTGGAACAGCAAGGTGTTCCTGAAAACAGATCTTCCAAATGTGGATCTACTGTTTCCACAATGCTATTGAGATAAATCCAACATCACCAATGCCTAAATAGATGGAAAAACAATAGCAAACTTTTACATAGTACTTTTACATTTAGCACTAATAGTACTTTCCAGTCCTTAAAGCATCCCCCTTCCTAGGACACTGTTATTGAAAATGAATAGCTGAGGCATCTAGAAACCAAGTCACTTGTCAAAGGCACACAGGGAGTTCAAGTTATGATGTTTTAATCACTGGTCCATCCTTCTCTTACAGGGGTAAACAGCGATTTCTGGGTGAGCTGGTACTTTGGGTGCTCAGCTTTCCACCTGCAGGCCCAGATACGGTGCAACAAGGAGCACGTCAAAAGCTGAATCTGCTGCAGTCCATTCAAATCTTCAGAGTAGCCCATTGATTCATCTGGTTCTCACGTACTCAACTTCCCAGTTTGCTTTTTGGATTAAGAACCTGGTGTTTAGATAATCTCTAATAATTTCCTGCCCAGTAGGTCAGGTTCTTAAATCCCTACTCAACGACATTGATATTTGTGGTTTTGCACAGGCGAAACATCTGCTGACGCAAAGGGAACATGTGCCCAAATAAGTTTAAAGGAGCGGCCAACTCTGAATATTTGTCTACAGTAGTAATTTATTGCAAACTATCTTCTGTCTGCACATCTGCCTATTCTGTTAAGGAATAATTCTGCACCTTAGCATCCTCAGCTCTCTTAAGTGAGTTTGCTTCACACTTTCAAGTGAAATACTTAGGAGTTAAGGCACAAGTGAGATCGTGCTTATAAGCTATGCTGTAGTGTTACTACTCTTGCAGTAAGAAAAACTCAACACACCAATCTTGTAAGACAACATTTATGATGTATCTAAATTTAAATACGTCTAAATCCATTCTAAATTTCGCTAAGGGGGAAGTTGTGATTTCTTGTGTCTCCTTGACTTACTTTATTTTTTTTTTCTTTTGCCTTTAGATCTTGTCATAATACAAAACTTGCAAATGAAGGCAAGAGTTTAACAGTTTTGTCTTTTTAGATTTTTTTTTTTTTGCATAGAGACCCCACAGTGTAACATGCCTTAATTAATGGAAAGCAAGAATGGGTTGCCTAAACTCCTGATGAATATTGTTTTAGCAAATTAACTCTGATTTAATGCTTTAAGCCAAAGAAATATTTGCATAGCTAATGAAACTGATTAACTTAGAATTAATTTGCAATGTTTAGTCATATGGGTTAAAACTAAAGTGATGTTAGTAATGTGTTGATTATTATTAGTGCTCAAGATAATCAGGCTTGCTAGGTGATTAAATGTAAACACGTAGTAAAAAAGATTGGTTCAGGTTAATAAGCAATTTCAAATAGGAAAATGCCCCATGATGATAAAGTGAAATCAAGGAGTGTTAGTTGTACAAGTAGAAGTTAAGAAGTGTGGGGAAAGCACAGTTTCCCTCTCGTCTGCTGAAAGCGGGTGAAAAGCTGCTCCTTTTTAACTTCCCTTTGATTTGCTAATGATTTCTTTGTGATCTGTGTTACACTTGTGCCTGGGAACAGTCAGTATGGGCCACGGACCTCGTGTACCCAGGTGCCATACAGACAGATCTCGGTGAGCTCATGGAAGTGTGGACGGGAACTAATGGGTAGTGGGATCATTGGGCAGGGAAGAGGAGATTGTTTGTGGGTCAGCGCCTGTGTGCATGGACAGCAGGGACCTTGGTTCACCAGTAGCTCAACTCTAACTGTGACTATGTTTTTTTTTTTCAGTTCTGCAAGCCTTGAAGCAAAGTTTTGGGATGGGGTTGCAGGGAGGACCATGTAGTGACTTTTGGAGATGTATAGGGAACGCTCCTTTAAGATAGGGGCTCTACTGGAGAAAGCATGAAAGTGCGTGCTTAAAAATGAAGTGGTCGTGGTGCTAGGAGCTGGTATCACTCAGTTGTAAGGATGCGGAGCTTGCCGGTCAGTAACCTAAAAGAGGTAGTAGATAAATAACCTTGGCATAGGAGACAAACGGCCTGGAAAACAAAGACAAGTAGTTAGCATTTGATAGGATAGAGAGGTACCTAATAAAGTACTTGTTCTTATCCTATTGTCTGGAGGCTCAATCAGTCTCTACAGTAACTGAGGACAGCTAAGGGATCATCTGCATTATACCATTTTTTTGGGGTTTTCATGGGGTTTCTCTGAAGTTTGGAGTCACTGCAGCTCTGGTGGCGTTCTGGGCTCAGCCAGTGCATCCCGCCGGATGGTGCTGGGGACAGCGGGGCACAGCTACCTGTCCTAGCACAATCCAGGGACTCCCYGGGCCACGTGTACCCTCCTGCTCCGGTGGGGCAAAGGCAGAAGGAAGAGTCTGGCCCGAAGATTTCTGCGTTGAGTTTAACCTCAACTTGTAAATCTGATTTTTATCTCCAAATAAATAGGTTTCATGGCAAGTAAAAAGGGTAAAATTCTGGCTGTAAATCTGATCTTTAGGCTCTTACTTTATAGTGCTGTTTATTGTGTAAAACTGCCTATTTAAACAGTTGTGGTTTTTTTGTGCTTTGAATTTTCATTGTGTGAGAGTCAGATCAGAGTTGACTAGGCAATTTCTTCACTAGGTTACAGTAGTATAAATGCCAATTAAATGAATGTATAAATTTGTTTTCATACAGCTGTGAGCAGAATTTGACCCAGAGAATCATCAGTTGACTCCACATTGGCATGCTCTTATGTTTTGTCTATGAATTAGGAAGAGAAGTATAAATCAAATCAACTTTTTATCCATCAAGAAGAGGCCTGGGATTGTGATGTCTGAAGCCTTGTAAGTAGGAGTTGCTTTTCTGTGCAAGTTTTCTCGGACTGTTTCTCAGGATGGAGAGTCCACAGAGCTTGTAAACAAGAAAGACAATGTTGGGGCAAGGCAGATGTCCTCTTCTGAGTCTGATAAAGATGCTAGCTTTGGCCAGCTGACCGCTGTGGCTGACGTGCTGGAGTCCACAGCTCATGCTGGTCAGACAGTGTAAAAGATCATGTGAACTTCCCTCATCCACTTCATTGTGAAGTCTGTAGTAAGCTTTACCTATGCGGCCAAAGGAAAACCAATGGCTGTATGATCTTTTTTGCGGGCTATACTTCAGAAGGTGAGGTGGAAACCTGCAGCAGAAGGGTAACAACAAGCACAGTAGTCATTTGCAATGTCCATATGTTTCTCTGCTGCTAAACTACCCGCTTCATGTACCGTTACATCTCCTCATTGTGTCTCCTTAATGCTTTAGTGGCTGGGTCTCATCCATCTATGACTCTTGCCTTCCCGCTGTCTGAAGGTATGTGTGGTGTGGATGTGTTTTTCTTTTTCCTCTCCTCCCTTCATATCACTAGATTTTGCTTCAGATCATTTTGACCTAATTCTCTCCTTTGACTTCTTAACACGAAGTTTTGCAATGCCTGTGGGTTATAATCCTATCTCTGTTATGGCTGGTGAAGTCTCTTGATAGCCACAAGAAAAAGGCTAAATTTAACTAAACTCCGAGCAACCATTTTTGCACAATACCGCAGTGCGCTGCCACTCCTTCCGATATCTTGGGAGCCCATCCCTATAGGACAGCATCCCTATTTCCTCATAATTCACTGGGATCTATGGCTGCCAGTAGGTAAACAGCGTAAACATGCGTTTTCTAGACTCAACAGTAATATTATGCAGCTCTGTCATCTCTGTAACTTGGCAGGCGCTCCGGTCCCTTCCGTATCATATAGATATGCTTCTTGCTCCAAATATCATCCTTTAGAGGTGACAGCGCTATCTTCCCAGATAACGTGAATGCATTCATGGGATGTTTCAGGATCTGATGTTTCTGTTTGCTGCATTTTTTTATGTAAGTGAAGAGTGACTTGTAGCTGAATAAGGAGAAGGAGGTGGGTCCTGCTGTGAAGGCAGATGACCCAGATTGCTTGGGCATGTCGCGTGGCTCTGCCAGATGCTTCGGTGTGGTCATCTTTGAATCTGTCATCTGAATTCTTCCTCTTTGTCAAATGAGGGTAATAACTCTTCCTTCATACTGTCCATTTTGGGATTTTTATGTTATGTTTTTTAAAGTAGCTACCACGATGCCGCTCTGGCCTCTGCTTGGATATTCTAGGTGCTGCTGTAATAAAATAACGTGGCTGTCATACATCATGTCATAAGTCCCGGTAGCTTCTCTACATCCAGGGGCTTTGCTGAGGGCTATGAGGAGGGCTGGGGAGAAAGGGGCACCAGGCGGGCACCTGTGAGCCCTGGAGGGGTACCACGCAGGGTAACCCCTCTCTGTGGAAGGGTATCATATTCGTAATATCGTCCAAATGCGATCACGATATATAATCCACATGTACACACATGTATTTAGCTCCCAAGGGATATTCAGGTTTTACTTGTTTTAGTAAAAATCAAGAGGGACCATAATGAAATCTGTTTAATTCAGCGCAGAATCAACCCCACGGCCAGGTTCAAGATACGGTCGTATTCAGGAAACTGTATACTGTTAACGTTATTACAAAGAACCGCGTCCTTTGCCTCCGTTACTGCCTAAAAGATCTAACCTTATACTGTCTTTAATGCAAGAGAACAATGTTTATAACATGAAAGTTTCCTGCTTACAATATAATAGTATTCTTGGTCAGCATCTCTTGATGTTTTATGACCAAATTGTAAGTCCATTTAAATGATTTATTACACCACAGCCTGTATAGTAAGCACAGGTAAACAGGTTCTCTGGGAAGATTTAAAATGGGAGGACAGTCACTATAAAGTCTAATAGAAATTCATTGTTCACAGACGGAACAGATAAAAAAAAAAAAAGTCTATAACTACAGACAGCAGAGAAAGAAGACCCTAAATTATCAAGATGCAATGAAATCCTGTTGCAGGCTGCCACACAGACGTCTTGGAAAAAAAACATTTACTTGAATCTTTAAAAGAATAGAAGAAAACTGGGCTTGGTGACCAGCTGTTTTAAAAAACTTCCCAGACTACATGTGCCTAGCGGGCCAGCTTAGGAAGCCGGTGTGGTTACGTTTGGGTGGACAGTGCATGGGGACTGACTGTAACGATGTTTTTTGTGGCCAAAACCTGACAGAGGTTTGCAAATCGAGGAGCATGTGTTCTGATAGTCCCAAGCAGTTAAAAATCACGTGAAGCTTTCCTGCAAATCACCCCACCATGAAAAGGAGTAAATGTCAGGATTTTTAAATATGTTTCCTATTCTTTAGCTTTTAGAGTTTGCGTTCTTCTTGCTCTCCCAACCATGTGACCATGAGGACTAGAGCCTTATTTTGTAAACGGCGAGTTGAAAACACATCAACTATTGAAAGATTTGACATTTAGTCAATCAAGATGACAACACTAAATTGAAAAGGAGCAACAACAACAATGAAAGTTGCTGGCAATGAGCGTAGACTAGGAAATTTAGAGCAAGTGATAGTTTTCAGAATACAGAAAAGCAGGGCAGAGCCAGCAGAGAGGCTTGGAGCTGGAGGGAAGGAGCATCTGTGAAATGGCTGTCAAAACCACAAGTTTTCAAAAGAAATTTTTGGAAGTCTGGAGAGAGTTACAGTCAGTAAGGCTTTGCCAGTTAATGCTGGCTCAAGAGCTTAGTTGTACTTCTTAATAAGGAGTCCCTTTGCTTAATGAGGAGCTTTTCTTACAGACTGGTTAAACTGCAGCAGTGAACTTGCCCTTGGTGCGAGTTTATTTGTGGTAGCCAGGAGTAACTCACCAGAGTCAATGAAGTTCGTGTCTAAAATCAGTGCTGTATCTGACTCAGAGCTGTTGACTTCATCCTCCGATTTTGTTGCAAGCCAGATTTTGAGGGACAGGGAAATGAAACAACAAGCTTAACATAATAAGGTTAAAAGAAAAAAAAATTTTGTCTTTAATCCTGAAGAATTTGTGTTTTTACTATTTTGCCTATTAAGTACTGAAGCCCCCCCAGTAACGGTGTTCTTGCAGGGAATTGCAATAGCCTGCTTATATGTATTATGTTTAAAGGAGAAGCTTTGCTTCACAGGCAAAATTTAACAGTTACCTTCCAGCTTTGATTTTGCTCTGGGAATATAGGAACTGAAGTGCCACCTGCAATCAGTTTTCCCTCATCCTTTATACAAACCCCATCGAGTCCTTCCTTTGTAAAGGCTTGTCTCTAACTTAGTAACCGCTTATGCAGGGAGGAAATGAGAGGCTGAAATCTTTTCTTGCTTCGTGACCCCATCACTTGCCTAAAAAAACAAGAAAAATGGTTTGGTGCCTCTCTCTCATCCTTCTTGCAATACCCAGACAATGGATGGGCATGTTTTGTTGAATTCTGGACAGATTTTACCCACTGTGAAAATGTATATAATGCTCAAAGAGATCATGTAAACAACTATGCTGACAGCTGTGTTAAATGGTGCCTGAATTCTGCCCGTCAGCTGGTTGGTTATTGACTTTGTGTAAATAGACAGAAGGCTCTTTCCAAAACCTGCCTGTCAGTCGCCTATAGGGCACAGTTCCCTCTGCTGCAGGGGTTGGTACGTGGACATCCATTGCAGGTGCTGTGTAGGAATTCAGACTAGATATTCCTATCACATTTGTTTTCCTTATTTATATGAAGGTTTATAACTGATTCTGTGTTAGGAGTGAGTTGTTTTACTTGGATGCTATCAGTGGGGCTTGCCCTCATCTGTCTGTGCACCAGAACAAATCAGAGGTGGCCTTTATGTTAGCTGGTAGCATACCTGCGCTCAGAAAACAAGCAAAAAATAGCATGGCAACAATGTGGAAGCAGTTAGTAGCTATAATTTTACTCCGTGGTTTGCTTTTGGCTATTTGGTACATCTGCAGCTTTCTTGCAAGTCAAGTGTATTATCGTCAAAATGGGGACAGGCAGAGGTCTACCTTAAAACTTGACTCCTTATACCCAAGTCATAAAAGACTTCCTAAGAAATGTAGCTGTAGTTCACAGTAAAGTCGTTTTCTGTTGCCAAAGGTAAAGAGATCTTTGATGTGACTGACTGTTTATATCTGTGTTTGAATGACATGTGCAAAAAAAAAGCCTTGAGCACAGAATAGGTAACAATAAATAATAATTAAAAATTATAATCTATAGAAAGTTTGTAATTTTCAGTTAAAATCAAYTGGATTTTCATTTTGGATGTTTATTATTTGTAATGAAATAGATAGATTTATGCCCTCACTAAAGATCCATATACCWACCCCCTGCTAATACCCACTACCTGAAACCCATGGCACGTCAAAACAGTGCATCATTTTGAAATCTGCAGTGGGCATGTGCATTTGCTTGGCTGTGCTTGCTTCCAAGGGAACGTGCTTCAGGGGCAGATGAGAAAGTTCTGGTTTTACTGTTGCAGGCAAATAGGATTTCCAAAGGGCACAAAAATTGACTGTCAAAGCAGGCTGAGACACTATTTCTTTCCCTACTGAATGGGGGACTGTAAAGTTTCATGCTTGTGTTTGTATGCTTTGTGGATGTGGAGGTTTTGTTTGCTAAAATTTAAGAAAGATAAGACAGTAGTTGAGGGCTGATGTGGTTGGATCTTGTTTCTACAAAGTTGTTGGTTTTTCTTAATGCAGTAAAAGTTACGTTATCATCCCATGGTCGTTTGGTTTTGGTAGTCCAGATCTTTGGCATTGAGGAGGTTAGATGGTTTTCAGCGAGGGAAGGTGGCTAATGACTGCAGTGACTGGTCAGATAGGACTGTAAATTGTTGATAAAAATATTCCTCACCTGCCGGGCGAGCAGGGTGCTTGCCTGGGCTGGCGTCGCAGTGCCCCAGCTCCTGGCCAAGGACTGCAGCCCGTACCCCTCYGCCCCCTCCTTTGGGAGGATGAAGGGTGGCAGGGCTGTTTTCTTCCTGGATGGTGGTTTTGGTAAAGACATGGAGACCATCTGTTTCCAAGCTGCTTTCAGCCTTACTTTCACCACTTCCTTCCCATTCACCACGCTTTTCTTCCAGGGTAGCATAYGTGGAGCTGTGCTTTACAAAAATGGTCTCCCATGTGCAGGACTCACATATTTTGTCCTTTTTGGGCAGCTGAAGCATGCAGGGGTGAGGTTTACTTACCACTTGCTGTATAGAAACCATGTGGAATTCACTGCTGCAGGAATTGCCTGAAGTCAGATTTAAGAAAAAGAATAAATTCTGAATATTCGATGCCCATAACATGACGTTCATTTCCACGTGCTGGAATTGGATTGGGCGAGGAGCAGTTCATATTTCAACCTGTAAAGTGATGTGCTTTGGCAGCAAAGCTAGGTGAGTGGAATACACGGTTGATGTATTACATCAGGTTTATGCTTATTTCATGCCAGCRTCCCTTTGAGGATATCCAGAGCACAGTTCTTGCTCAATAACAAAGGGAGTCGCAAGAGAACCTGGACCCTTGCAAGTGCTATTCACTTTGCTTATGCACATTTTACCATTTCTACTGCTAAGGGCAAGATAGTGGATGAAAGAGTTCAGCAAACCCTATTTCTCATTGATGTCTTTCCTAAGTAATCATAGCATTTCACTTTGATTTACCATATTTTTTTTTCTGAAAAGATTATAAACTAGAGAGCATATTGACTGGAAGAAAATAGCTGCTAATCTTCTGAAACTAATGTTTAATCAGTGATGGAAAGAAAGAAAGTAACTAAAAAGCTTCATCTAGCTAATTAAATAAAGCTGGTTATTCTGCTGGAAACAGTTAATGAACCTTAAGTAATTTAATTATTTTCAGAATATTAAAGCAGGAAAAAAGTGATTACTTATTTAAGACTAAATAATTACAATGTATTCTTCACTATAAAAGGTTATAGATGCCAAAGACTAAGTAACCACTATGTTTCTGATTCTCCATAAAAGGGTATTTTGCATGAGTTATTACATTTGATATCTAGCTTGTACTGAATTTTCTTCTTCAAGATAATCTCCAATGATCTCTAAGGGAATTTGCCTCCCTTGGTGCCTCTTATTATTCTCATTTTTAGGGACTTGCAGTATTTGATTGCCCTGAAAATCAGCCCTGATTGTATTAACTGTGCAGAAGGGATGAAGCGCAGTGATTCTGATCACGGCAGCAACAACTCTGAGCTAAGCCCTGCGGCCCGCTCCCTTGCTGAAATGCTGCTGGGGCAGAGGAGTTCGRCCTCATGGGCAGAAATCCTTCCTCTCGGCTTGAGTTCAGCTTGTCTCCGAAATGTTTCCCGTCTCTTCTATTTCGAGGTTACGGACGAAGGGGGAATTTCTCTAAGAATGGCAGGCTGTAGCCTAATTACCCTTGCAAGTGCTGGGAGCTTCYATTTTGGGAGCAGAGTTGGCTTAATGCTGGGCATTTTGGAAAATCCTACCCGGCTCTGTCCTAATATCACTGTAATTTTTCTTTTCTTACCATCTGAAAGCTAGCATGTGAGGTGGTTAAAAAACCCAAAACACCAAAACCCCCGAGCTGGGAGGGAAGCTCATGCAGAGCTGCTATCCCAGCCAGCTCCAGATAAATGACTTTTATTTAGGAGGCCCATCCCGGAGGAAGGGGTGGCGCAGAACAGCCTGTTCTGGGGGCATCCCCGAGGGAAAGCCTTAGGGTGCCTGTTCTTGCTCCCCTGCTAACGCTGGTGTTGTTGCACCCGTTGCTGTCGTCCTTGCCGATTTAAGAGCCACCCCTGCTCCCTGCCTGGGCGCAGGTAGAGCTCAGTCCCTGCACCACCCTAGTGATGTGTTTTGCTGTCTTGTAAAGGCTCTTTGGTGGGGTGGGAAAGCTCCCTGCTCCTCCAGCTCCCCACTGTTCAGCTCTGCAGGGGTCAGGCTCAGTCTGGGGGGAAAAAAAAAACCCCAAAAGCTGTGTCTGTTGGGAGGGAAAGGAACTGGATTTCCACCTGCCTTCCTGAGCCTGACTCAGCTCCCTTTCCCATCCAAGGACATCAGATGAGAACTGCAAAGAGCAAAACACATCCTCTTGTTTTCACTCCTTTCACTTATCCGAGTTATTTTCAGTTACATACCACACACACTCTCGCCGAATAGTCCTTTAACTTTGCCAAGAGCAACCATCCTAAATGTGAATCYGACTCGTATGATCATTGAAATAAACATCTCAGCCATTTAAAATTAATCTTACACTTGAGAGAGACATGCTGAGGACACAGAGAAACAATAGATTTAATTAGGCTTTTAAAATGTGACACATCTATTATATGTTCCATTACTGCTTTAAAAAAGTCTCTGTTTCTGTGTAATAAATCTTACTATAGTACTACCGTTTAATTAAATGGGTGTCAGCACTGGGAACAATTAGAATAAGTTTATACACTTTCAGGGAAACCCTATAGCAAGATGTGCAAAATAGCATACAATAAAAAGAAAAATTAAACCCTTAGTGGGTTTGAGCTGCTGCATATAAGAAATTTGATAAAAAGCATTTCAAGAAAGTAGGCAATTTTAYATCAGAGCAAGTAGTCTGTTCTGCCTCAAAGGTACCAGCCCATGTCCTCTGGATTTTTGCCACGAGCAAAAGACCCCAGATGGATGTAGGCATTAATACTAATAAGTGCAATTCATCCCTGAGAAAAAAAGCCTTCTTTAAAGCCCCAGATAGGAGTGAATCTCACCTAGCAGAATGTATGCATAAATAGGGGAAAAATCTCTCTTTTTTTTTTTTTTGAATAGTCTCTGAGCAGTCTCAATCAAGAGTCTCTCCGCTTGGGGGATTTAGTGTCTGATATCTGATTTTAGGATATAGTTTGTATAGTAGCATGTAAGAAAAAGTGATGCTTTCTTAACTRGAACACGATATATACATTTTATTGCATATTAAAACCCATTTCAACATTGAATTCAACACAGAGTTTTTACTGTGTTTCTCCCGCTCTGCCTCAGTATAAATAAGCAGCCTTGAAACGAACATCAAAACTAAATGGCATTGAATATAATGAAACAACATTGAGTCTAATGAAGCAGAATTGCTATGTAAACAGGGATGCTTTTATCTCATTGGAATTTTTATGTCCTTGCATGTCTCTCAGCTACATTTTTGTAACCTGATTCTTAGGAAATGTCTGATATCTCTTTATGATTGTTAACAGAGACCAAGACAGCGCTGTAACGTCTGCTTAACTGAGTGGTGTGAAAGTAATATCGAGTTTGCYGTTTTAGAAGCAAAATGTTCGTCGTCCTCCCCTTATTACAGGGCATTGGCTGTAAAACTTGGTAACCTCGAAATGCAAATAGGTCTCCTAAGAATAACGGGTTGCACACAGCCAAGGGTCAGGTGAAAGTGTCGCTCGGAAGCTCCCTGCCTGTGAGCATGCAAGCCCTTTCATTATGTCTTTTAATGTCTTTGTCCAGATACCGGCAGCAATAATACAAGCAATAACAGCAAACCTCATAAAACTTCCTTTGGGCTGAGAACCATGCCAAAAGAAGAGTTTTTGCTTTCCTGCTGTAACGTAAGCTGTACCAGGATGCTAGCTGACCTTCCTCTGCCGGGGAAGGGTGAAACACCCCGCCACTGCCCGTGCATCTGCTCTTCATCACCTCAGGCTGTTGCAGGAGCTCTGAGAAAGTTCATGGTTCTTCCAGCACAAAGAAAAAAAGGCCCACCTCAAATATACCTTTTATTATCACCTTCTTTTCACTCTATACGCGTAAGTCAAACATTTAAATATATTTGGCTTGCACCCGAACATCTTCTTCCGCTTCCTCACTGATACATGCTTTTTGCCCTTTCGGACAACAGCTCAAAATTTAGCTTTTCAAGTTAATTTGCTGCAGCTCCTCATATAGGAGTGAGGTGGAACAGAAGCACATGAATAAATGCTGCTATGCGGCAGTGTTGAATGTGGAGGTATTTCTGATAGCACACTGATAGGCCCTTTCAAATTCTCCACAGCCCACTTGAACTTAAAAACAGGTGATGGCAAGGTAAATTAATGTTTTTTTTTTTTCTGAAACCCAAGGAAATGATTGTGATATCTATTGCCTTAAACTGTCCTGTTCTGATAGCTTTTTCATTTAAAATACCATCAGCACTGCCAAATTTTGCAGTTGTGGTGCTGTTCTTAAATCTCTTGCTTCTGGAAGTATATATATATATTTTTTTTACTGAGAATTTCTGTTTCACTAAAAAATCTTTCCAGACCCTCCAACCCCTTGCTTCTCTTGTGTGCTGCCTTTTAATGGGGACGGTGCACGGAAGAGCTGCGGCATGAGATTTCCCAAATCTATACGTTTATTAAGGCTGAAGACTCGGACTTGGGYTTTAAAATGCATTCCTCAGCAGCCAGGTATCGCATCAGCTCTGCGTAAGAAATATGCATCGACTAGCTGAGCTTTCTATTCCTTCCCACGGGTTGTTGAGTCTGTAATCAGAAATTTAGGGGAATGGCTAGCTGGCCCAACTTCCAAATATTGAAAAACCTCAAAGTAATGTAGCACGTAACTGAAATCACATAAAGTTTGGGTATGAGGAATGAAGCTTCTGACACCTCATTTTCATTACAAAGATGGTAACAAGAATGGAAAATGTCATAAGAATAATTCACTTATGTTGGGTCTTTTGTACTATAATTATCTAGTCCTTCTTGCTTTGGGCTCCCCTTTTCCTACATAACTTTTGGGACAAGGTGGGTTTGGCTTTTAATGGTCTAATAAATACAAGTAATAGCTTGTGATTTGTTTAATATCTTGAACTGAAAGGTCAAGGGTAGGAAGATTAAAAAGTGACTGGGGGAAATGCTCTCAGTAAAAGCCATCTCTTGCTGGAAGTAACACAGTTTCTTAAGTAAGCATAAAATCAGTTTAAGAAGGCTCCGAGCCCAAATTAAAGCAGAGAGGAGAATAATGTTAGTGCATAGATACCACCAGCYATACACGGGTAAATGAAATGAAAAACCAGGCAGGGAAATCATACCCAGGATTTCCCATAGGTCTCTGCAGCATTGATTATGATTTTTTTTCTTCCTTTTTTTTTAAACACATATGGAAAATCTGTCTGAAAGTCAGTGGGACTGAAGTAATGATTGAAGCGCTCTTGAGCCTACTCTTTCCAGTTTGGCTTTTGCTAATTAAATTGGAGCTTTTCATGACCTTTCCAGGTAAATGATTGCCTATGCAGTAATTAAATGGCACCCCTCTTTGGTGTATAGACCCTGAGACAGGGAATTTGGCTCAGATAACCCCATTCTGAGCAAATACCCCACTACAGCAAAGTGTGTCAAGGTTAGTGCAAAGTTACCCCTCTGTGAGGGCAACGTAGTAGTGTGTTTAAAGGTATATAGATGTGTGTGATGATTTGTGTGTGAAGGTCTGTCAGCAAGCACCACTGTCTTCTCATCTGCGTGCCAAAAATCTTGTTGCTACTGCATGTGTTACAGCATATCAAAATGGGCTGAGGTTTGCATGGCCAACCAAAAAGATGTGCTGCTGAGATCATCCCTCCCAACTTCAAAAGAGAATGTGTTGAGATTTACTTCTTCTCCCCTCCTTTCATGCATGGGGATGTCTGTGCACGCGCTATATTTTCTCAGTCTGCACTCTGACCCTTGAACATTTCTCTCCTCCTCCTCAATGCCTGCACCACATGCAGGGAAATTACGGTATCACCAGCTCATTGCTGGCTGGAGCTCTGCTTGCAAAGCCCCAGATGAGACTGAATCATGGAGTATTTTATGAAAAGCTGCCTGCTGCCAAACAACAGTCTTAAATTCCAGCATCTGCCCACATCCCATCTCCTCTCCTCTCCCAGGTCTGAGGACCCCCTTCCCTTCCCTTCTGTGTGGGAGGGAGATAGGTAGAGGAGAAGTTCAAGGGCTCTTTGTCCCAACCTTTTTCCCTGATCTGAATGTGCTCAGTTACAGAGGGCTCTGCCTTGCCCCTCTTCTCTCCTTGGCAATGCTGCAGTATTGGTGAGGGAGAAATTCAAGGCTGCTTGCAGGAGTGGCTAAAATCATGTTATTTGTGCGTTGTGAGAACTGGAGACCTGGGACAGATGGGTCCTTTCCTTCTCTCGGGGACAGTCTGGAGAGCTTGTGTGTTTCCCTGGGGTCCCAGACAAGTGCCCTGCTTGCTTTCCTCTGAAACAGGCTCTTTCCATCACAGAAAATGGAACTGTGTCTTCAAAGATCTTGAAATATGCGGTTAATTTTGCATATTTGATCTGAATAACAATATGGGAGCCATTCTTCTAAAATGTCTTCTCTTTTTAAAGCAAACAAGCTGAGCAGACAGATAAGGGGGGGTTCTAGCTGTGTGTTTGGTAAGCAGAAGGAAGACTTTTTATCATTTTGGTGGAAGGATGCGAGTGTGAGGAGTACGGTCTGGAACGTAATTAACAGTTTATTGTGTATTTGAGGATATCTACATTTTTACAAGATAAACGTCTTGTAGCTCTGGTGAACCTGGAAGCGCAACCTGGTTGTACAGGGTTGGGAGCTCAGGAGAAGACCTGCTGCCGCAGGTCAGGTGGAGACACGGTGCCCCGTCAGCTGGTCCCGTGGACGGCTGAAGGGCACCCATAGCTGCGTGTGACTGTTTGATACTGAAAGTGTAATTAATATCAAGTGTGGTATTTTCTCTCAGTATCAAAGGTGGAAATGTATTGTACCTGTAATTATCGTCGTCTAACTTAAAATGTTACCGCAACAGTGCTAGGTTGTTCTGACCTTCTGGGGTGGAAAGAAAAAACACTATTTAGTACTTCTTTTATAGTTTCTTAACAGCATCTTTTTTTTCCCTGGATGTTCTGAGCAGTTAAACCAGCCCTCCCACGGAGTAGGATCATGCTCTTCTTATTTAGTTGCAGAAAACATTTACCATATAGTATGGCAAATCACACAATCAATCTTCATGCTAATCATTCTCTGCTGGAAGCTATTTACTACAAAAACTTCTGAAATTTTCTTACTAGCTGGAGAGCAGAGAGTCACAGCCAAAAGAGTGATTCACTTATGTTTTAAAAAAATAAAACCAAAATTGAATACTTTGAAAAAGGTTGAAGTATTTCAGATTAGATGGGTAGAGGCTGAACAAAGAGACACTCAGAAATTGTCTTCAGTGGGGCTCCTGCTTTAATCCCCCCAGATCTCATTCTACCTGAAGTCACTTGCCTCAGCCTTTATTTGCTCCTGTGCTGCCATTTGAATTATGGACCTCTGATGATTTACATTCATTGTGTCTGTCGCAGCGGTTTCATTAGCGTTAGCTCTGATTTGCACCAGCACCCATGGTTGTGCCTAGGCTGTGCAGCTCCCTTTGTGCCGAGAGCAGAGTCTCCAAAGAAGGTTTCAATATCATGCTGCCCAGCTGCACTGCAGTAAATTTTGCCCCTCTTGCATTCCACAGCTACAGAACTACCAGCTGGTTACATGATTTAGAAATTATAAAGTTCTGCTGAGTCCTAGAAACCCACTATTTCAGGCTGTATTTTTTTATGAAAGACACTATTTTATTTCCTTCTATATTGCTGAATTCAGCTCTAGCAAACAAATGCTTAGATTCCTGCTTCTGATTGCGGCACATACTCTTCTAGAATATTCCTTCTCCTGATGAAAGAGGAGAGCTTTGATTTAGCTACAGAATGCCTGGTGCCTGTCTGTGATGTTCCACTGCTTCCCCAGAACATTGCCGTCTGCACATGGGGAAAAAAGATAAACCCAAAAATCTTTGCTGGGGTCCAGCATGGTTAAATGTGCTACAGATTGCAGAGCCAATTAATACCAAAAAGAAAAATCACTACTAGCAACTTACCCACGTGCCTGCATGCGTGACAGCAAAGGGGCTGATGGAGTGAGATACATCAGCGCCTAACTTGCAGAAAACCCTCTGTATGTGCAAAAGGTCTTGGGGCCCAAGTGAGGTTTTGTGCTCCTTTTGCAGCACCGAGGAGGAACACCGCTGGGTGTGCGAGAGCCTTAGACCTCTCATTGTGCTCTGCGGCCATTCTGACTATGCTTACGTGGCAGTCATAGAAAGTACATAGAGACTTATGCCAGTTTGGCTTTGCAGGAGTTTGAAGAAAGTAGCAGTGATTAAAAAAAGAAAAAAAGAAGAAAAAAGAAAGAAATAGAAGGCCTATGAAGCTATTGGTTGTCTGGAGTTTGTGGTAGGTCTCTTCAGAAAGGAAATGGGCAGATACAGCACAACTGAACAGGGATCGGGTTGTTCTGGAAAGGAAACATAGAAATTTGCTTTTAAATATATAACTGGTATAGAGCTGCAGCATGCCTCACCCTCTGCTGCACTGTATATTTGATTTGCTTTCCAAAATCAAACAGCTTAAGGTTTGAGTCACCCTCCATTAAGTTGAACAAAATTAAAATGCCAACACTTTTGGAACATGTTGGCGTGGGCCCTAAATTGGAAAACAAACATAGCATCGAGCTGCCCTTCTCAATGCGAATGTAGAGAAAGAAACTATTTACTAAAGTGAGGAATGTGGAGGACTGGGTCTTTTGCATCACACTCTGTGTTGGGGAAAAGCACCAGACAACAGAAAACTTCAGTCTCTGTTGAGCGAGATCTGCTTCTCGACTAATTTCTGATGTTACTGTTATCAGTTGTTTCTTATTTGTCTTGTTCAGTATTCAAAAGCTGATTCACAGGAGGAGGTCTGATAAAGCAGAATTATCTGGGGCATCAGCGAGTGCAATGCAGCCCCCAATGAGGGGGCGCGGRTTTCAGCCTCTCTTACCGTCCGAGTGCAGCCTGTCTGGTGGGAGATGGAAGAAAGGCGGGAGAGGGTTTGTCKTAAAGTATTACAGAGTGCAGCCAGGAGTGGGGGACTGTTATGGCAGGTGCTACGCCTGCAGTCTCACCGTTACCCGTTATTGGATTCCCTCCTCCTCACCCCCTCCGCAGATCGCTGCAGGAGAGCACACGGGCAGTAGGAGGTCTGGCCATCAAAAGGCATCTGGGAGGCTAAGGCTGCAGGAAAATGATATTAAATTGTGAATCTGAAGGCATCTGCTCGGAAAAGTGCCAGGGTCTATGTGTGAGCCCAGAGCTATGTGGGGAAAGAGTGGGGCCTCAGCAGGAGCATGCAGTGCTGGGGTTTGCAAATGGGGAGAGGTACCCCACATAATCCTTAGTGTCAAACACACTCGATACTGTTTCAGCAGGGTTGTGATTTCCAGCTTAATGGATTTTAGCCCCATGGTGATTGACTCTGAAAGTAGCTATCAATTCTCTCCTGTGCAAAAACCAGTGGAGGCAATGCCTAAGTTGCAATGTGGTCACACTCAATGCACCTTCCTGAATGCACCCCACTGTGCCCAGAGCACCATATAGGTACGACATGACCGTGTTTGCTTTGAATGGTGGTACAAGGCAGGAGCTCCGGTAGCTCTTAGGGGGGATGCTAATTGGGTGAATCAGCCCACCCTGGGTTCAGACAGACCCCTTCTCAGGTGAGGTGGGCAAGCAGCTTATACGTTACCTGTTTCTTGTGGCCACAAGAAGTGGAGGAGCTATGACTATGGTTGTCAGGAAGCAAAATATGAGAGCAAACGGGCCTTATTTGCTCAGTATTGCAACCAACGGGAAGGTTAATGTCTGCTGATCCAAGCCACCCAGGATGCCACACCATAYAGACCCCCTTGACTGCACTGCCATAAGAGCAAGGTCCCATTATATTTCCAGGCAGGTGGAGGGTGGCCTGCAGGCAGGTGTTGTGGGGGCTATTGCTGCGTGGTGTTTCCCAAAACTTATAGCACACTGGCTGTGGAGGCTCCTTTGAATGTCTTCCCTCACTTGTGATACTCATCACCAAAGAGGGTGGYGGCACAGGGATGTGCCCCATCGGTGCGCGTTACCTGATCCCCATGGTGACATGTTACCCCCTCACATGGTGACAAAGGCATAGAGGTAAATAGGCAGATTGTCCATTTAAACTAAATACTGGATCCTGTCTTTAATTCTGCAACATAAAGAGCAACAGTGATGGAAAGTCACTGCAGCCCAATGGAGTCATGGGCACAAGAGTAGATCTCCACTCTGATTAATGATTTCTATCACTAAAAAAAGGGCATTTTAATGTTTTAAATACTGGTTTCATAATGATCAGAGTTTTCGGGTTGTACAATAGGGCTGATTAATGTGCACCTCAGGTGTGCCGGAGGCTCACGTTTATTACACACACCGCGCACCCATTAATCGGGCAGTGCGACATGGTCTGTCATGCTCTATTGCTTAATTATGTTGTCGCCCCCCCTCCCAGGGCTTATGTGTATTGTGCAAAGCCATAAATACTCCAAGAGCCCCATTTCCACTGAAATCAATAGGAGTTTTGCTATTGTACTGGGATGAGAGCAGGACTTTGCTGTAAAAGTAAAATAAGGCAGATGCAGCTAACAGGGACTTTAAAGTGGGAAGAGGGGCAGCAAAGGACACATGAATTATGAAAGATCAAACTCAAAGGGGATCTGAAAAGATTACAGAATAAACTGGAAAATGTTAAAGGAGGCATACGAGTAGCAAAGATAGAAGGTAAAATGAAAATTGGACAAGAGGTAAAAATAAATAAGAGAGACTTCAAGTGGATAAAGAATAAGAAGTGAATRAGGCAACGGGGATTCTGCAAAATGGAAAGGGTAATTTTGTAACAGAAGCGGCAGACATTGTTGAATAAATAAATGAATTATGTGTCTGTTTTCACAGAGCAGAATGGGAGAAATTCAATATATCAGAAACAAGAACGTTCCTGGGGCAGGGTGAGGGACATCCATGTGGAGCAAGGAGGGGAGGACAGGAGTAAGCCTACCACCGAGGCACGAGTGCTGGACACCATGGCTCCCTTTCTGCTCCTCCTGGGGATTTACTCTGTGATACATAACTGGTCTGCTTATCTCTCTGTGCTTTAGCCAGGGTGGTGGTGGTCTCCTGGGACAAGGTTTGTCCTTTTTGTCCRGCGGTCTGGTGGGAGGCAGGACCTGCCTGAGGACCTGTTCTGCTTCTGCAGGACTACAGTCGCTGTTCCCCATCAAGAAACTGCTAGATAACTATCATTCCTGCACTGCAAGAATAGCTGAAAGGGCAGGAAACTTAGACAAAAAAAAAAAATTAATTTTTGGCAGCCATATCTTTTGCTTTTATCCTATATAATAATTTGCCAGAATAGATATTTGACAGTGTKTGAGTCAGACCAGCCCTAGATGTCTATCAGCTGTCCATCACAGGAATCTGTTTGATTGTATAATAGCAAAAGAAAGGTCTGCTGAGAATTGCTTTAATGGGCTAAATTAGCACTTGGTCAGTTTACGAACACAGTGGCTGGCAGGATTCGGAAATATATTGGTCATTTGGCTTTCTCTTGTTATGAATACCTGTTAAGTGCAGCAGAATAAAGAAGGATGCATCAGATCTGAATGGGTAAAACAATTCAATTCAGAGAGGCTGTAATCCTAAACTTCAAGGTGTGCTATTTTGTATCAGTTAAGGACTGCTCAACGTAGTCCTYCTCCTTTTTGCCACCTAGTTAGAACCAGGAGGAAATGTGAAAAAGTGAGGCATCTTTAAAGAATTTAGCTAAGAACAGTATGATGTAATAGCTGCAGAATTCAAATATTCATATCTAGATTAAAGAATTAAAGATGTCCCTAAAGCTTATACGTTAATATAGCAAGTTCCAAAAATTCATTTGACAAGTGTACAAACTGAGTATCAGTGATTCCATATAAATCAAAGGTAAATAACTAGGCAGGCAATCCTGGAAGTGTTTCAAGAGAATAAATGAACATTTGTTGGGAGGGAATGAAAAGAAAGACAAAAAAAAAAAAAAAAAAAAAAAAAAAAACAAAAAACAAACAGAAAAGGAAAAATCTAAGCCTTACAGGCTCCTGCTTGTAGCTGGAGGGAGAACACAGCGCACGGATTTTAATGGAGGATGAGCCCAGGAACTGTTCAGCTTTAAAGCCTTGTTGCCAGAATATTTTAGGACCACATTACCCTCTCTTTTCCACCTGTGTTAAAGTAACGTGAGAAGTTTGACTTACAAGCCAACCCCATCTCACAGCGGCTGAATAGCGAGCAGTTCTGGCTCAAGCCGGGGAAGCAAGGCATGCCAAGTGTAATGTGCCCGAGATGCTGMAGCTCCCATTAGATGGGGTGGGATTGAGCCCCCCGGGAGGGCTCRGCTGACTGCAGGGATGGGGATGCTCCTGGACAGAGACATCAGCTCCGGAGATGGCAAAGCACTCGATGTGGGATAAAAGGAGGAGAGGAGCCAGTACCACCGCATCACTGCGGGCTGGATTTGAGTACGTAAATACAAGCCTGGTTTGATCACCTTTTACTTCATGCCTTCCTAAAGGAGGCAATTCTAAATGCCAGTRCTGATTTTAGCCCAGTTTTTGCGTTTTAATCTTGTATAGTTACTAATGGCACTGTCTGTAATCCAACTTTGGGTAGAAATGAGCCCGAGAAAAAAGGCAGCCGCCTCTTGCAGTTTGTTATTTGCTTTGCATTTAATTCAGCTGCTGCCATCCCAGTGCTTACAATCCACCCCACCCCGAAAAAACCCATGACAAATAGTAAAAGAGCTAGGGAAATTCAACTTAAAAGCATATGTTGTAATTAAAGTGCTTGTCAGTTTAGGGTGAAGTTTTATCTGGTTTACTAAGATGTAACTAGTAAGTACAGAGAGAGGATATGTTTGTAACCTGGGACTCCGATTCAATCAGGCATGTTAAGCTCTGTCCATCTCTCCATTTGAAATGTGCTTTCCAAATACAGGTGGACCCAAGCCCCACAGTCCGTTTCTGCAGCTGATAGGGACAGCAGCCCTGGCTGCAGGGCCATGCGAGGCAGCTGCCATTGGGATGAAATGCTCATCTGGTCCTGGTAGCGCTCCTCCGGTTCATCCCACTGAGAAAGCGAGCTTCAGCCTCACCAAGTGCTCAGGCTGCCGTGCACGTACCTGCACCCCACTGCCGCTCGGGTGACGGGGGGAACCCACCCGTGTCTCAGCCACCAGAGCTTTTTCCTTCATGGGCAGCGCTGCAGCTTCATGTCTTAAGGTGGAAGTCAAAGGTGAGCAGCGAGCAGAAGGTCCTCCAGGCTCTGTGGATGCCTGGAGAGCAAGTGACTGGCCAGGAGAGACAAATACAGGTGTTATGGACACTTGGACATAGATCCCTATTATGCTGATAAGGCTATTACCATTTTTCTCCACTGAGTTATTCCTTCACTGTGGATGAAGAAGTATTAGACCAAAGCATGTCATTTATCTGTTTAAAAAAGCTATTTTGACAAAGACCTGCTTACAGCGCTAGGAGTACATTTTCTTTTTTTTTTTCCAATGATAAATCTTTCATAAAATTAAGGCATTGACATTACATCTCTGTTAGGGTAGTTTACTCCCCACAGTAATTTTGACTTAGTTTGTTCTACATGGAATGATATTTTAATCATCCTTTCAGTGCTTATTGATGAGGGTTTGCTACAAAAGATGAGAAGATTAGTTTAAAATTATCCCTTGTGAGTTTAAAACAATAACAAGGAAGTGAACACCATCTAAAACAAATTAAGAAATGTTATAGACTTAATAAAAGGCTGATATTTTATTCTATGTAAAATGACTGCAAGACTCACTGTGGGGGGGCTGCACATCAAACTATGGCGTTTTTTTTTTTAAATTGAACAGGCACAAATCTTCCCCTCTCTAAAGGTAAATGATGAATGAGATAAATAGTTTGTATTTTTTCCAATAATAAAATGCGTTACCTTGACTCAAGCACGATATAAAACCCGTGCCTCGTTCCTATCCCCATCACCTAGGAACAATTTGCATTTCCTCACCCACCAGGAGGCCCCTGGTTTCAAAGCTTTCCTCTCATCAACTCTTGGCTCTTCCTCAGCATGTGAGGGGATAGCTTTCTTCAAGGATTAATTAACTGTCAGGTCAGAGGGAGTGGAGTATCTTCCTTGGACACTAGGATCCCTGCAATCCTGCAAGGATACAAAAGGACATCCTTGAAGGCTGAAATTACAGCTTCAAACAATCAACTATCTGCTTTTTTGACTAAACATGACACAGTCTCTACCACTAGCATTTATGTTAAGTGGTAATCAGCCAGACTGAACAAAAATCACGGTGCCAAAGTCCTTGGATGGTTGAACTGTCTCAGAGCTTTGAGATCTTAGCCAGCCTCCACTCAGTGAGAAACCTGGTAATCACATGCTAAAAAAAAAAAAAATCACAGGGCATTTTTGCTAGTCATTCCCAGGCACTGAAGAAAATGTGTATTTTAGGAAAATATTTCAGCTAAAAAGCTTTTTCCAAAGTGGGAGCTGAACAGTTGCATGCAACTGGTCCTTCAAGAGCGCTGGTGACAGAAGAATCTGAGGTTTTGAGTGTGTCTGCTCCAAGGAGCAGAAGAGAGCCAGGCATGGCAGCCAGATCCCTTCTGGAGTTGTGTTCCTAAATCCCTGGGTGGGATGGGGGTTTTGTGTGCGTTTGTTCTACTATTTTTGTCTTAAACTGTGGCCGCATGTTGCAGTGTCTTGCTAAGCAGCAGCTGAATGCAGCCCATACATGTGCATGCACCTATACATATATAAATGCATATAAACTTGGCATAAACTGTTCTGGGTCTGCTGGTTTCACTCTTGCTTCGCCAAGTTACGAAAGCTGGCACTTTGGCCTGCAGCACAATTTGTGAGGTTTGCTAAATTCTTCGGAACTGCTTGGGATTTAAGGCCCTATTTGAGTGTAAAATGTGATCAGTTACAGTGAAGTGACTTTTTATCTGGCTGATACACCTTTCTTTCAATTTAGTTGATAAATGTGCAGTGTTAGCCTGGTCACAGGCATTTCACTTGTGATCTGAGAAACGCAGCTGGTGAGACTTCTGATGCCGATATAAAATGATTCACTCTTTCCGCTGTCTATTGGCCATGCAGTTGCTGTTTTATACTGAACATGGATGCAGCAAGGCATGGTCTCTGGACAGCGTGAGTGGTTAGAGGTGTCACTCCTCACGCTCACGATGCCATCTGGACGTTTTGGCCGGGGAAGGATGGTCGTCAGCGGAGGAGTGGGAGCTGGGAGGAGCGGCAGCATCTTTGGTGCTCCCCATTCCATCTGCAGGAGAAAACATTTAGCCGTGCTCTTTGCATCTGGGTTCAAATACGAAGCTTTGCGTTGGTTTAATTATATCTATTTACTTTGTGTGGGCACTACGAGGCTTAATTAAATGTTTATGTAGATGCTTTGAGAGGCTCGTATGGAAAGCAGTCCAGAAGAGCTACATGTTAATCCTTCTGTTGATTCACAGTATCGTGCCCTGATATGATTAGATTAATCATTTGAGGCCTCAAAGTCCGTTCCATTTAATTGAAAGACAACGCTGGTGCTTGTTAAATGGCCAAACAGCACACAACTCTAATGTCCAGCAATCTTGGTCCCTGTGGGCTGCAAAATATAGTATTGCATTTCTCCAAAGCTTTCCCTCCATTAGCTTTTCTGTAGTAATACATAACAAGACAATATTTGCCAGACATTCTGCGTGCTACTTGAATTTAATTATTTCTTCTCTGATTTGAACAGAAGGCCTATAAAGCGTGCTTGTATACTTCCGTCGAAGTCTTAAACTGAAAGAATTGGTTTTGCCTTATTTGCATAGCCTGCCGAGGACGGACCTCAGCGTACATATGTTGCCAGCAATAAGGTGATCATTATCCAGCCAATGCCTCCTATACAGGTAGAGAGGTATGTCTGGATCAGCTGTGCTACTGCTGGGATGCCCCCAGGGTTTAATTCCCAAACTTTCATTTCCTTTCCCTATATTCAGCTGCTATTAACTTTAAAAGCATTTTTTTGCATGAGGAAGGATTATGCATGGCACTGACACCTTATTACTCGGCTGGGTTCGCCGATTGGCTGAAACTCAAAAGTCTTTACTAGTTAGCTAGAACATTAAAAATGTCTTTTGATAAATGATCTCAAAGGAAAATCAAGCAGATGGCTTTTAGGCCCATCTCACAGTGCAGCTTTGCAGAGAAATAATAGTTTCAGTAATGAGTCATACAGTTTTATTTAAATCACTATACTATTTAGTGGAAAGGGGTAAACCTGTTAGGGTTCTTTTGGGTGGTTTTTTTTTCTTCTTTTTTTCAGATTTCTCTCCTTGAAATGAACTGAAGCATACTTTGAAGTGCTGGGAAGTTATTCTTTCCTCACTTTTTGTAGTGGGTCCTTCAGTTTGCTGCTGTTGTCTCTGGTTTTGTATGCCAGTGATAGCCTCCGACTTCCCATAGCCTGTTTCCTGATGGACTCATTTACTATGTGGGTTCTAGGGGCGGTATTTATGTGCCTCGCTCTGCTGCCTATAGCTAGAGATCTTCTCTATTACAGTGGCTTTATAGGGTGAGTTACAGCTTCTGGGAGGCTTTGTGGAAAATCGCAGGGAAGTTAGAATAAGTGTTTCTAACTGGCTCATTTGGCCTCCAGGACGGATTAAGTAGATGCAGGCTGGGATGGGCAGCTCCTCTGTGTGCGTGCTGGGAGGACAGGGGACCAAGGGGACCCCTTCTGCAGAGCACCAAAGCGGCCAGCCTTTGTGTKTAAGCATAAACATCAACACAGATGTTCAGATCTAAAGGCAGAGATGCAATAGTACTGTAACTGGGAATTCGTGGTTATTGTATGAGACACAGACCCCAAGCCTTTGGAAGGGCAGGAGCTGATTTTTGGAGTGCAGGAAGAGAGACGTGTTAGAGGAGCAGTGKTTTTGGCATGTGTTTTATCACCTAGTCTCTAAGGAGCAAAGCCCTTTAACCTGTCTCCAACCGAGCATTCAAGAAATCAAATGTGAAAGGTTCTTAGTTACTTCTGAACTTCTAAGCCTAAGAAATGCTGTACTTGTAGGTATGCTCATTTTCTTAGTGATAACACTTTCTCCTCGAAACATGCACTCAGTCCTGCACTCTTCATTAGATATTAGCAAAACCTTTGGCATAAATATTGGATGTAATTGTCCAGATGCTCTCATTTCTGCTTTTAGCAGAAAATTGTGGCACATTTAATATGGGCAAAATTATTATTTTTTTTGTTCGAGTGAAAAAATGAGAAGGAAAGGTGTGTTTACTCCAGCACGGTACTGCTAGAAGACAGATATCAGGTATGCCCCGTGCTCCAGCACAGTAAATGCTTGGGATGATGTCTTTGTTGTTGTCTTTTCATAAATCGTGCAGCATCATGTCGTGAACTGGATGTGGAAACACTAAAGTGGCTTCCCCTGGGTAAGAGAGCTGGGTTTGTAGTGTCTCGAAGAGTCTGAAATCAGAAAGACTAGAAACAGGGGCTCCAAGCTACTGGCAATTTGGTGTGTTGCAGGCGCTGGCTCTTCTGCAGACCCCTTGTCTTAGCCAGGGGCACAGCTTCTCGTGGGAGCCGGTCCTGCATCTGCTGGACCGCAGTGCCTCTCTCCGGCTGCCTCAGCGGAGACAGATGGATCCCTGCTAAATTAAACGTGGAGGAGAAAGAAAGAAAATGAAACCTGGAGGAATGATAAGTAGGGGGGTCAATCAAAGGTGCCTTACTTGTCCCAATTGTGCTGGCAGAAAGAGTAAAGACAACAGGATTTTGGCTAAGTCTTGTAATAGTACAGTGTGGAATAAAATTAAGTTGCCTCTCATCTCTGCTCTGCCAGGAATAGAGGGAAAAATACTCCAATAAAAGAAGTACAGGTTGTGAAACAGCGGACGTGACCTCCTATGCTAACCTGATATGCTAAAACGTGGTCTAAAGACCACTGTTAGTCATTACGATCCTCAGTAAAAGAAGTTTTCTCCTGAGAGATGTCAGCTTAAAATACAAGGTCTTGATCTTTAATTCGAATCCCTCTGGGCAGACCTTTCTGTCAGCCTGAACCCCTTTGATTTCAATAACACTTTGTGGTTCTGGATGCACCAGTCCAGCTGGGGGTTTGGATTCCTGCTACACACTAGCATAGTAGCTTTTCATACATTTTGATAACAAAAAAACTCTTAAGCTCAAATGATATGGTGGTTTTTTTTTTTTTTTTTTATATTTCACTCTCCTTTGTGTAGCCCTTGGTCCCAGTCTTTCTTGTCTTTCTCGGGTGATTGCAGACACTGACTTTTTATTTTTGGATCATGTAACAGAAAGAAATACAACAGGGTGGTAAATTAAACTTCACAGGTAATTTCAGACTGGAGACCCCAGTCAGCGTCTTTTCTTTTGAGGGTGTATCTCCACTTGACTCATAAGGGCACCTCATTTCGTGTCTGTAGAGGATGGAGACTTAGCCAGATTTAGAGCATCGCATGGCACTTAGCACCTGTAAATACCCCTTACAATGTCGGGTTGGTTCTATAGCGCAATTGCCCATTTTGCCTTTAAAGACTAATAAAAAGTCCTTGGGAATGATAACTCCAGTAAGGAATAAACTTTGGAGATAAATGGTACATTGACTTTGCCATTTGCATTTACTCTGCCGCTTGAAATGTCTTTTAATTATTCAAAAGAGGCAGAATGTAAGTCGCATCTATCTTTGTTTCTTCCCCTAAAGCAAATCCGCTCTGTAAATTTTCCTGTGACCACTATACCAATATTTCCCTGGTATAACTTCTCTGCTTTTCACCTCATTTTTTTTTTCTTTCTTTTGAAATTTTTGTTAGGTGCATTTGAGATGCAACAGAATTCAGCTACACTGCGATGTCTTCTCATCAGCTAACTCAGAGCAGATTRATCAGTCTATTCATGTAATGAAAAAGGAGAGGAACATACACACTTTCCAGTGCTACAGGCATGTATCTAGAAAAATAATGTAGCAGTTAAATAGCCTCATCAACATGAACATTGCAAAAATTCCATCATATTTGTTCATGTTAGGAAAAACTGGGTGTTCAGTGTCTCATCATGCACACACATACCTGGCAAGGGGGATGGGAGGGAAGGTAATTCTTCAATGTGTTTAGAGACATGAACTCTATATCTCTTCCCTTTGGCAGGCTGCCATTAGCACAGGCACCTTCTTCTTTTCTTTAGAAGAGGAGAGTTGTTATTTATTACAGTATTAGCCCATGTTTTTTTGAAAACGCTCTGCAAGAAATATGCAAAACAGTAGGGAACCGAGTGTTCTTGCTGTCGGATTACAAATGTTTTTGGCCAGTACATTTAAGCACAGAATGGCATTTGCTTTTAGGGGCTTTGAAGGGAATAATGGGAACCCTGCAACTCTAAGAGAGAATTCAGATTTTCATTGCTCAGGAATGAGGTGTTTCATCTTGCACCTGCTCCAAGTAGAAAATGGTTTCAAGTATTTATTTAATGTCTGTGAAAAATACGGAAAAGAAAAAAAAAAAAAAGGGGAAAAAAGAGAAAAAAGGAAAAAATATCACTGTTTCTTAACAGGAGTTTTAAGCACAGCAAACCATGTGGTGGTGCTAAAGTTACAAAAGATGAATCTGCCCAGACCCACTCTTACAAAATGTGCAGAATGTGGCCAGATGAGATATGACAACAAGTACAAATTATAGCAGTGGCAAACCAGTAAACATGGAAATCTGAGTAAATCAGTCATTTCAAATCTATTTGCCAAACTGTGTTTATCCTCTGCAAAACCTCACGATCTCCATAGAAAGCACTTCAGAGCAATCTCTGCAAGGTTTTTGCTGGGTGGAGTAAAGGATCAGGATATTCCACAGCAGCCTTTTGCAGACATTACAACTGATCTTTCAGCCTAATTGAAATGAACAATGATGATAGCTGCATTTTTTTTCAACTTGAGTACCCACTTCCCACTTTGAAACTGCTACACGAGAAGACATTGAATACTAGGGATAGATAGATTAAGCACTTCTGGTTTAACGGTAAAAAACTGATTGCAATATCTTGTTTGTGTGTTTATTCCTCATCCCTAAGCTATATGGATATCTTGGTATTTTGCAAGAAAAAGAGTATTTTGTAGAGATGTCAGGTTGTTTTTTTTCCCTGTGGCTTCACCAGTACAATCCCATCAATTTCAATGCAGTCCCTCGTCTGTGTGACAGTGCAGGATTTGTCCTGCAATCTGCAATCTTTTCCTGCTTATTCTTTCTGGCCCACATTCCTCAAATTGTGAAAGTGCTCAGTTTAATGGTGAGCCCTATGAGAGACCAAGAGTAGAATTTTTAAGTTTTCCTTTCTTTCTTTCTTTTTTTTTTTTCCCCAGGTCAGTTTTAAGCACCTAAGTGGAGCCCTGGATTTGTGAGTTGGTTACAGAGGTCCTCAGCGATGAAAGCTGACATGGGCCAGTTAGCCTTTTCAAATATATTCTGTGACTAGGGCAGAATAATTGCATTCAAAATCCATGTTTAACATTCATTTACAGGCTTACAACGAGGCACACTGTATGTGCCATCCCCTAATTTGTACCACTCTGGGAACATTTTCCTTGTCTCAGCATTTCATGTTGGGTTTTGTAGATAGAAGTTGAAGATCTGAGCACAGGCCTGTTTCTGCCTCAGACTTGCTGCAGAGTAACTGGGCCAGTTACTAAATCTCTGTGTATCAGTTTTTCCTTCTGTAAAGTGGCGACTACATGGAGGTACCTCAGGGTGAGCAGATTGAGGTGTGGATGGAATATGTTATAGAAGTATCCCGGTGTTAACATGACATCCGTTTCAGTAGCCTCACCAGAAGTCTTCCTTTTTTGCTGTCCTCCTTCCCTCCAGCTCCTTTCTTCTTAGGATAAGCAAGAGCCAGTAATGCCTCATTTGCCCCTTCAAGATGGAGCACATAGGAAGGTTGTACTGGGTCAGACTGATGTCCATTTGGCCCTCATTCCCCCTCTACCATCTCCTATGCCATTTATGATTTCGTGAACTCCTGCCGTATCCCTTCCCAGTCTCCTCTTTTCCAGACTAACGGCACTACTGTAGTGCCGTTGGTCTGTGCTGGGGAGCTGTTCTGTGGCTGTGGTCCTCCTTGCTGCCCTTCTCTAAGGGTTTGCCATGGACTTTTCCTAACAGATGGCCTAGAAATGCGTGTAGTGTTCAAGGTATAGGGGGACCAAATACTTCTAAAATGGCATAATGATGTTTTTGATTCTATTCTTTCCTAATGATTTATAAATTCTGAGTTATTTATCTACCTCCAATGAACATTGAACTGTATTTTCATCAGTTATCTATGAGTGCACCCTCAACAAATTTGCAGATGACACCAAGCTGAGTGATGCGGTTGACAAGCCTGAGGGATGGGATGCCATCCAGAGGGACCTGGACAAACTTGAGAACTGGGCCCRTATGGACTTCATGAAGATCAACAAGGCCAAGTGCAAGGTCCTGCACCTGGGTCGGGGCAACCCACGGTATCAATACAGGCTGGGAAATGAAGGGATTGAGAACAGCCCTGCCCAGAAGGACTTGGGGGTAATGGTGCGTGAAAAGCTGGACATGAGCCGCCAATTGTATCCTGGGCTGCATCAAAAGAAGTGTGGCCAGCAGGTCGAGGGAGGTGATTCTACCCCTCTACTCTGCTCTAGTGAAACCCCACCTGCAGCACTGCGTCTAGCTCTGGGSTCCTCAGCACAAGAAAGACATGGACCTGTTGGAGCGGGTCCAGAGGAGGGCCATGAAAATGATCAGGGGGATGGTATGTGTCTCCTCTGAAGAAAGGCTGAGATAGTTGAGGTTGTTCAGCCTGGACAAGAGAAGGCTCCGRGAAGACCTTATTGCAGCCTTTCAATACTTAGAAGTGGCTTATAAGAAAGATGGGGACAGACTTTTTAGCAGGGCCTGTTGTGATAGGACAAAGCGTAATGGTTTTAAACTAAAAGAGGGTAGGTTCAGACTGGATATAAGGAAGAAATTTTTTTACGATGAGGGTGGTGAAACACTGGAACAGGTTTCCCAGAGAGATGGTAGATATCCCATCCCTGGAAACATTCAGGGTCAGGTTGGATGGGGCTCTGAGTAACCTGATCTACTTGAAGATGTCCCCCAGCTCATTGCAGGGGGGTTGGACTAGGTGACTTTTAATGGTCCCAACCCAAACTATTCTATGATTCTATGATCTACCAAGAACCCAAAATCTTAATCCCCATAGCAGTGGAGGGTAAGCTCAGCTCAGAGACCACCATTTTGTAAGTGAAGCTACGATTGTGGGATTTTTTTAGCCGTATATTTCGCTCCACATGTATCGACACTGCRTTTCATCTGTCATTTTATTGCTTGGTCACTCAGTCTGGCAAGGTCTTCAGAAAAGATTCTTCTGTCCTGGTTTAACCCCAGCTGGCAACTAAGCACCACACAGTCACTCGCTCACTCCCCCCCCCCCCGTGGAGAGAGAATTGGAAGGGTAAAAGTAAGAAAACTCGTGGGTTGATGTAAAGACAGTTTAATAGGTAAAGCAAAAGCCGTGCATGCAAGCAAAGCAAAACAAGGAATTCATTCACTGCTTCCCATGGGCAGGCAGGTGTTCAGCCATCTCCAGGAAAGCAGGGCTCCATTACATGTAACGGTGACTTGGGAAGACAAACACCATCACTCCGAACGTCCCCCCTTCCTTCTTCTTCCCCCAGCTTTATATGCTGAGCATGACGTCATATGGTATGGGATATCCCTTTGGCCAGTTGGGGTCAGCTGTCCCGGCTGTGTCCCCTCCCAACTCCTTGTGCACCCCCAACCTCCTCGCTGGTGGGGTGGGGTGAGAAGCAGAAAAGGCCTTGACTCTGTGTAAGCACTGCTCAGCAATAATGAAAACATCCCTGTGTTATCAACACTGTTTCCAGCACAAATCCCGAACATAGACCCATACTAGCTACTATGAGGAAAGTTAACTCTATCCCAGCCAAAACCAGCACATCTTCATAGACGATTCACCCTTACTACCCTGAATATTTTAGTTCTTTCATAACTTCTCACTGAGTTTCTTCAGAAAATTTTGCCAATCCATTGCCATTTTTGCCCTCTAGCCTCACCCCATCTCTCCTTCCTCCACCCCTTTCCCAGAGCATTTATGAATGTGTTGGACAGCACAGACCCTAGCCCAGCTCCCTGGAGAGCTCTCCTAGTGACTCCTCTCCCATGCATGAGCTGACGGTTTACCACTACCTGTATTTTCTGTCCCTTAATCGATTATTAATTCAAACAAGGGGCTGCACTCTTATGCAATTGCAGCTTTGTTTCCTTAAAAGCCTGTGGAGTGGGACTTTGTTAAAAGTCATTAGGAAAGTAGATTATATCACTGGATCACTGTGTTCCTGTGCTTGTTGTCCCCTTCAAAGAGCTCCAATGGGAGTTTGAGACTTGCGTAATATTGAAGCTTGAATAGGTGGTATTACAGAAATATCAAGTATTAATACTTGTAGTAGCCCTAACAGAGGCTGCTCTTCATTTTCTTTCTTTGTGCGGGTGTCTTTTTTTGGCCTTTGAGGACCAGTGCAGAAGTGTAGATATCACTTCTCCTGCCCTGTGGACACTTGGCTGCCTCTGCCTCATATTTTCTTTTGCAATCTCAGCCTTTGCACTTTGCAAGTTATCCCACGTCCTGCACATCTGCCATCCTAGCGACGGACTCTGAACCTCACTGCAAGAGGAAATGGGCCACACCGGGAAAAAAGATGTAGTTTTGGGGGTTTTGCTTGTTTTAAACAAAGAGGGAGAGAACTTTCCTGGAATTACTGGCTATCCTTATCTCCCACTTAATGAATGACAAAGCATGATGTGATCACTTGGTTGTGGTCCAAAATAATGTTTCAGATTCTGGTCAGTCACTGGTGTTTCAGACTCTGATCAATGACTGCTGTTTCAGAAGATGATGCACGAAATTTGTCTGTGTGCATAAACTCTGCAGGTTAGAAATGTCTTCCTAATACACGACCCCAAGTCATTGCAAATATTTTACCTCAAGGCAGGATCTGTCTGAGGGAGGAAGTGGGAAGGGGAACAGGACCTTCTGAAACTGAAAAATACCCTGCTTAAGCTTGATCTCAGGAGATGGGGAAATCTTCTGGAAAGGTGGCACTTGTGACCTCAACAAATACTCTAGATCACGAGGTCTGATGGAAAATCTCAGAATATTTAAGATTTTATCATAACAAGCACATGGACATGTTTATTATTGAAGAAAATGTGCTTATATATACTTTTTGCATAGATGCATGGAGATTTTTATCTATTCTCTCATATAAAAAATTATGAGGAAGGGCCTCTAACATACCAAAGCACTGATTTCTTAGAGGGCTGCTTTCTTCAGAGTTTCCTAGCTAACCTGCTGTACTATGACCAACACTGAGAAATCTATCTGTGGAGAATTTTTGAGTCAAAGACCTCCTAAAAAGCTGGACTGAAAAGTCTAAACATGATTTCATTTCTGTTTGATCCCTTAATTAAAGACCACGTCCTGGATGCCCTGTTTCCCTACCTGACATGCAGTAACAATTCCTGGTAATTTCCTGGGGAGAAGTGAAATCATCACTGCAGCCAGATMAGACCTTTCATATTTACTTTTCACCATCCTATTTCCAAGTTTCCTTTAAATTCATTTCTCTAAATGTAACATTTATACTGATTTAGAGCATTTCTGTTGGCAAATAATATTATGCCCCAGTCTAGTGGGAGACTTATGGGGGGGTATGATTCACTGACATTTTACTCCAGATTTACACCCCCTGGTTTCTGTATGGTACCTACGACCAACCTTTTCCAACAGCGGAGATCAAGCCTCCCTGGAACCTGATGTAAGCAGCAAGCAGCAGAAACACACAACCACACAGCAGTACGTTGCCTCACACAAAACCTTCCTATTCATAATGAGGGGTTTGTTGCAAAAAAATTTGTTTGTGTTTTTTTTATTTTTTCTAAAATGAGGATTTAATTCCTGATTTTTTTTTTCCCCAGGAAGTAACTGTTTCACTGACACATTATTATTTCCCTTACCCAACCTATGGGAGTACTTTGCTACAAATACGGACCTAAGTCTCCCTGCCTTGCTCAAATAGATAGCATCTTTAAAATGATGAGCTTCATGACTAAGTAAAACAAATTGCAGTTGCGAAATGGAGTCCATGTCTGGCTTGTGAGTGCCAGTCGCTGTATCAGCACCTGCTGTCTGCTCCAATGCAAATTTTTATTGCGTTCCCACACATCGCTAGCGTTTGGCTTCTGCAGCATCATTCTCCCGGTCCTGAGCCACGATGAACCTACTGTGCTCCCTTGCACTGCTTGCTCCCCAGCAGCCCCAAAAAGCATTTCTGCTTCTGTTGTGCGGCCGGCGGCGGCTCCACGATTTCTGCACTGCATTGTATATTCAAACCAACACCGACTTGCAAGCCCCTGGATTTTTTTTCAGCCATGAATACGTATTAGTAATGCGAAGTTTGATATTGCTGAATATAGTAATGACATTTGTCTCACGAGTGTCGCTTTGATTGGAGAAAACCCTGGCAAAGGCCTCTCTGAAACACATCTCAGGCTGTGCCGAGCAAGATGTGTGCTCGGCTTTGTTGGCTTGGTGTCCTGGGGCACCGCGACAGAATAAAGAAACAATTATCTCACACAGCCAAAATAATAGCTTTTGCTTATTCTTTAGCAAAAGCATAAGGGCCAAGTCCCCAACCCATTGAAGTCAAGGGAAGGATTCCCATTGTTTTGCTCAGCTTTGGATCAAAGCCACTGTGAAAAGGCACAACTTTTCAGTAGGTTAAAAAGAATATAGTAACTTTCAATTTTTTTTATTTTTTTTTAAATCTAAAGAATAAGAGCATGGACATGCTATCCCCAACCCAGCTATGCTGAAATAATGAGAGTGAAGAGGTTTAGAGAAAATTCAGATGAAAAAATTTGGAAAAATAATTTATTCATCCAAACCCACAGTTTTAGGGTGGCTGAAACTATTCACGAGTATGTGGTGAATTTGAAAAATAGGCTGGGCAAAGGAAATAGCAGGGGGCATTTGTTTAAAAAAATTTGTTAGAAAAATAATTTTGAACATTTGTTTGGGCATTTAATTTAGAAATGTGGCTTGATGCAATTTAAAAATAATAAAGCAAACATTGGCTTAACCCAAACACACCGTAGTAAACGCTCCCCCTGCCCCAAAATAATCCTTTTGCCTTCTTCCCCAGTTTCCTAACTTAGCCATCAAATGAAGGCAGGAGTTTAATTGCCCAGCTGTGATTGTAAGGAAACCGTTCAAACACAGCAATTGCTGTTGCCTCCTTTGTGGCTGAGCCAGAGAAGTGAGCCATGTGCACTCCCATTAACTGGTAGGCTAATCATTTTTTGCTGCTTGTTATGGAGAGCAGCGTGCACGGATGTCTCTGTTTAATCGGATAAAGTTCTGAGAGCGCTTTTTGGTTCCTGCGGCTTTCATCCTCGGTGCCGGGGTTTTCAGCGCTCTCCGGGAAGAATTAAGGTGCTTCCTCTCTTGGCTCTCCCGAAAGGCAGGTTGTTTATTACACCTGGATGCAAATTAAGCCGTCTGCCTTTGTTGTGGCAAAGAAAATGAGACTGAGCTTCGCTGTAGGAGTAAAAGCTCCCTGAGGTTGGAAAGACCGGCTGCGGGGACGTGCGATGGCAGGCTGGGGACGTGAGCGTGTGAAAGAGGCTGCCTTCTCATGGAGCCAAAGGGCTCTCACACTGACTTTAACCATGCCATTGCTCAACACCGCTATGGTATGCCCTTGACATTAGTGGAGATGTAGTGTCTCCATTAATGTGACCCTTGCTGGGCTGCGTGCACCCTGTCTCTATCACCACCTCTCACCCACGTGTCCCCTTTTGGACATGTTCAGACCCGTTCACTCCAGCACCCTTCCTTGCCAGTGACTACAGCAGATACTTAAGAAGACATTCTGAGAAAAAATATAAATCTACACTTACCCAAATTTCAGCAGTCAGCAAGCCAGAGAGATAGGCTGCCTCTCAATCCTCAGATTTAATACTCTCAGATAAACTTTCTACCATGGATTTGTCTGGCCAGATCCATTTATACCTTCAGCTTTTTCAACATCCTGTGGCAATGAGGTCTGTGCTTTAATTATACGGTGTGTGAAGACAATACATCCTTCTCTGTGTTTTAAACCCACTGTCTAATGATGTTATTAGGTGCCCTCTAGTTCCTGGATTATGAGCAATAGTTGTTAATCTTTCCAGATTGGTTTTCCTATGGCCAACATGATTGCCAAGCTTAACCTCCCGTACATACTCCCTCTGTAATTTTTATTTGTTATAAATAAAAGTAATAACTTTTAAGTTATAACCTCCCCAAACTTCTGCCTTTTTCCAGGCAGAAGTCGGACCTATTTCACATCTCCTTTGTGGGGCCATTCCCTACTTGGACACAGCCACGAGCTTTTATGTTCCCAATGCTTCCTCCTTTGAGGAGAAAAGAGGATAGCAGAACTACGTGATATTCAAAGATACAGGCACGGTATGAAGCAATATGATTTGGCATAATGCTGGGGGTTTTTTCTTCTCATTTTCCTTCCAAATATTATACCTGCCTTTTTGATTCCTGCTGACAACTGAGTTGATGTTTTCAGAGAACAATGCAGAACAGCCCTAAGTGGAATTAGCTAATACCCTGTCATTTTACATGCATCCCTGGAGTTGTTTTCTCTATGTACATAACTTCATATATCTCATGACAATATTATCAGCCCGGTACAGCATTGTACACAGAAATGGCTGCTGAGCTTTTTCTGAGCGCTTAATTTTCTGTCAGTGATTTTGTCAGGAAGACTAAATCACATGGACTGGCCAGAGCACAAAGTGAATGACTAAAGGCATCCAAGACCATCACTCCCAGAGCTGAGGGTGCCAGGTACTGTAAACGTGTCCGAAGGTTCACCACAATTAGCAGTGTGGTTGAAGATATTTCGGTATGGATTTTTTTTTTTTTTTAAATAGTTTTACATTTTGTTCATTTTTTTTTAAAGCAGCCTGAGAGAACAGGTGAAGTGTATCAATTTCTCAATATAAAATAGCTATTTGTTTAGAAAAAAACCCTTCAATTTTGTGTTAAAACTGTTTATACTAGCTTAAAATCACTTTGACTCATTTGACTGAGTATATAAATATGTTTCCTTCAGGAACAGACATTAAAATGAAAACTGATTTGTATTTACCCAGCTTTAAATGTGATTCTCTGAGCACAGAATACTGCAGAAACCATTTCTTCAGCAATATAGTCATCAGCTTCACTCCTGACCTCACAAAATAGTTTGGTCTATGGGGCAGAACTCAAGAGGTCTTTAAGCTCACATTGTACAAAGTGTCAGGTGAAGGGAAGTCAAAGATCATGTTTTCACTTCTGTGCAAAGCCACTGCCAGCAATATTTGAAAGTCCACTCTGGTGCGTTATGTGTGGAACAGGCAAAGAGCATCCCAGGGTAAGTAAGTGGGCTAAATCACCTTTAGAAATATTTCCTTCTTTTCCTCTGGTAACTTGTGGATAATTTTAGCTTGGGCTGGTTTGAGACACCTAGAATAATTAACCCAGGTTGGACTTAACAGGACAACACTTAGAGGAGCAAACCAGGCACCTGAATTTGATTGACACTTTGGATAATTTCATCTCCATGACTCGCCACCCATCTTTGCAAAGTGAAATAGCGTCCTTTCACCCCATTCAAGCAGCGAGAAAATTCAGCTGGCTGGAAATGCGAGAGCTCGAGCCAGGGAAGGGCTTGCAGGTTGCAGTGCCTGGTGCTGCCGCTCCCGCTTGGAGGTGTCACTGCAAGACAGGCTGAAACTTGGTGTTGCTTTGTGTCTGCTCGATATATGTTGGATTAGACTGCGTACAGTGGAAGGGCTTCAATAAAACAGACTAGAAAAACCCAGCTGCAGCTGGTTCCCTTGCGTCATCTGCTTCRAACGTTTGTATGAGGGGAGAGAGAGGGTCAAATGTTTTTGGGCAGAGAGGAGAGCTGCACGTGGGTCTTGTGTACCTTGGGTGAGACCTCTGAGTCCTGAGCTCCTGCATAAATGGGGAAATAGTCTCCTCTTATGCTTCTCTTTTGTGAGGAGATTGACCCCATAAATGTGCTCTAGCTATCTTCAGGGAAAGCAGGCAGGGGAGCAATGAGTTTGCTCATCCCAGTGGGATCTGGGAATGAACAAGATGCAAAGCCACTCAACGTTATCATATCCCTCAGAGGGTGCCTCGAGTCCTTAAGGATATTTACTGACAGACGTGGAATAATTAAGTCCTGGGAACCTGAGACATCTCCCAGGCGAGGTGGAATCAGCGAGGGGATTTTGAAGACATGGTTTTGYGCTCTGTGAGACTAAGTCCTTTTGCAGATCTAGACCTAAGATGCAAGCAGTGATGCCCTGCTGAAGGCCTTCAAGGAGATTAATCCAGTGGAAAATATAATGCGTAACTGGGTGCTTAAAGACTATGTTACACACAGCAAGAACTGAGATTACATGGATAAATTTAACTGCAGGACTACCTAGCTTTGACATGCTTGAATAGAAACATTAACATAAATTTTAGCTATATTGAAAATATTTTGTGTGATTGATGCCATTTTAGAAGGCAGTAGATAAACAAATGTTGCTGATTTTGAACATAAGCAATATTTATTGTAATGACTTTGTATGAGTCGAGTCTTGTCAGGGTAGGATCTTCTGGTYGAACAGCAAACATGATGCCATTCCCTCATGTTTTCATTAAATGTGAGAGTACGATTATATCACTAAGAATAAGGATAACACTGTACAACTCGCTGAGTTTTAAGAGTCTTACAAAGGCCTTTAAAGATAGCAGTACATAAGGAGTATGGGAATGTGGAGTTTTCTTTGCTTTAGACTGAAAGGCTGTTTTCCAACATCTCCCAATCTCCCACTTGCCATCTGGGACACTCCCAGGGTCACAACACATCTACTGGGAAACACCGTCTTGGTTCGGAAGAAGGGGACATTTTGAAAAGGGCACTTGTGACGAAGGGTGCATGTTCACCTCAGACTGCTTGCAGAGAAAAGGCTCTTTTCTTTTTTAAATCTATTAGGCAAATAAGAAAAACTGCCAGAGAGATTATTTTCCTGGGAAAGAGAGTGTTGGAGAAGGGATGCAACATTTTAAAGCACGTCTACTATACCCCAGTTTAGTCGTGTCACTTCTAAATGCCTTGGAATAGCCTGCTCTCACCCACCCCATCATTAAATTATGAGTATTAATGGGAYTTACAAGAGTGCATCCACGGGGAAATACACTGCATCTCTCTGTTCGTTTCCTTCACAATGACACTGTGCACACTGTGTGCTTTATTGGCAACAGCTCCTTTTGATTTGRGATGTGTAAAGCTATATTTACAGTACAACAGTTTTAATTACCGATACAGCAGTGATAAAAGGGAAGGAAAGAAAGGGATACTCCATAATTGCCTGTCTTTCTCTCTGATCAGCAGGACTTCCATCRGCTTCCTCAGAATTGCTCCCCAAAGGAAGGAAACATAAAAATATGTAAAATGAGACTTAATTACTGAAAGTGCATCAAAAGCACTATATGTTTCCATGATTGAAACCTTTCCTGGAGTCATGATAAGCATCCAACAGAAAAATAGGCCACTAATTAGTGAAGAAAGTAAATTATAATAGAGCGTGGCAATATCCACTCTAATGGAATTAGAAAATGCGGGTATTCATTTTGCAAGAAAGAGCGCTAAGGATTAGGGCTGCAAGATGAACCTCAGATGACTAAGGCTGTGCTCCAGAGCTGAATCAGCTCCTCAGACCATTGYCCTCAGCAGAGCAGACTTAAATCCTGCCCTATTGCTGAAGTGGGAGATTTAGGGCTAGGTTTTAAGAAGTATGAAGCACCTGCTGCTCCCAGTGAAGCTGGCATCCAATGTATCTGCTTTTCTGGTGGAAACTGGCAATTCGCTGAAGCCAAATCCTTCGCTGGGAGCAGATGTAGGACCTTCAGCAAGGGTGACACTTGGCGGGAGACATGGTCAGCATTGCAAACTCACTCACTGATGTAATCAGCTCTGCTTCAAGTGGCTGCTCTGCTGTATTTCAGACCAAAATTTTGGTCTCCTAGTATCTCAGGGGAGAGTTTGACCTGCAGGGCTGGTGTGAGGTTTGTTTCCCTCTCTCTCTCTTTCCTGTCCTGCAGTGGTGTACAACTAGCCTACGCTGCGGTGAATGAGAAGCCTCCTGTATTTTTATGCAGAAAAGAAAAAAAAAAMCCCAACCTTCCAAAAACTTTGTAAGGTATGGATGTGTGTATGCCCCACTGCAGAGCAGAAGCAGAGCATAAAAGCACCTTAAGGTCAGAGAAATTGTTTCCCACACAGCTCTACTTATGGATTGTTTTCCAGGTATAAGGCAGTGTTGTGTCTCTGGGTACTCTGGGAATGCGGACTCACTCTCAAAATGTTCTTTTCTATAGATTTTGTTCGCATGACTTTTCCTTGTATTTTGTAGCTGATTAGTTTAGATTGATGCAATTAATGTAATTAAGTGTAATTATGAATTTTGGTGCAAATTCATGTAATCATATATTTACAATGTGTAATTACGTAATTACAATATGTAATTTGCAATATAAAAATGTAATGTCATTAGACAATGCTGATTAAATTTCATATAAAAAAAGATGTCCTGGGCACATGGAATGAATAATCTCAAAAGTTCATTCTTTTGGAATATCTTTAGGAGCTCCTTTCCAAATGATCCAGCCCCTACTATTTCCCATATGGAACTGGGACCCTGCAAAAATCTGATTTTATAAAGCAAACATATTTCCTCATCTCACTGTGGCCAGCTGAAAAAATGCCCTCACCCTCCACCTGCTTTGTCCAACCTCTTTTCTACGTACATACTTTAAAAGAAAAACAGACAAAAAAGAGCTCCCATAAAACATGCCAACAATTAGCAGCAGCAGCAGCAAGAAGAACAGTAGTGCAAAGTAACAGAGATTTATGTTTTGGAATTGTAATGATTTGTGCTCCTTTTTATTGAATCCATTTTTCTATGCAATACTTAATCTCTGAGCAGAGCATTTAAAATGCAGCAATTAAATGCCTTTATATGTTGATGCATCTCTGWGGACCAAAGATGAAGTAAATGGATTTTGCTTGGGGATACTTTGAGGAAGGCTTCTGGGAAATGAAATCTCCATTTCAGCATCAGCAGTAAATATTAGCTGAACACCTTCATGATCACCATGGCAGCTTAAGACTGCAGCAGGGACACCTGGGTGTACGTCTACAAAGTCCTCTGTGATATGTTCATAGAGACTGTTCATCCCTGTGGATGAGGACTAAATAAATAGACCCTGTTGTGTTTGCTAGACTCTTCTCAAGATATTGAGGTTATTGGTCAATGGATGTGATGATAGAGCAAAAGGTCACTCCCACACTAACCTAGCAAACCATCTGCATGTCCCAACCTATTAGCACACAAAAAACCTGACTCCTAGGATTTTACAATATCCCAGTAAGCATTTCCCTCCATCTGTAGGACCAAAAGGTCCTTTAAAAATGCCTAAACCTTACATTAAGGTATCTTTAACCCACTATACTCCAAAGTTGTAGCAGATGTCTCAAGCATCTAAGCAAATAATTATTCTTATCTGGGCAGTCTTGCAGACCCATTTCTACTGAGCCATGGAGCTACAAAGCACAACATGCTGAAGCTGCTTGTTCTCTTGGAGAAAATGTGACTCAACGTTCATTTTGGTCAAGTTATCCCTCAGTTCATGGGAAGTAAGTGTGAAGACATCAGACACTACAAAATTTAATTTTTAGTCCGATATCACTGGCTAGAACAGCTGCAAGGGGAGATTGATTCATCCATGCAGCAGAACATCATCTTCCCCAACACTATAGATGTTCTGCAGCTAAGGAGTACAGTATTTCACGAGCCCAAAAGGGGCCTGGGCTAGGAGCTGCTCTTTAGAGTCTTGAGGGACTTTGGACATTGGCCAGGTTCTGTTGCCAAGCTGTCGTTTCAAATCAGGGTATATCGGTGAAACTTCATACCATCCTTGTTAAAAATGACGTGAACTCCAAACAGGCATGAAGCCAGCAGCTGAGTTTGAAGAAAGGCAGTGTCGTATCCTGCTCCATGTTGGCAGATTTCCACTGCAATCAACACCTTCGCACGGCTAACACCTTCCTGAACTCCAGAGGCGAGCACTTTGAACTAAGTCTAACCTGACTACAAATCCTGCTTGGCTTGCCAAGGAAAATAAGTCTGAACTTTCCAACAATTGCATTAAGAACCACTCTGAAGAAATAGCTTTCCACATTGGTTTCCAAACAGTTTGGTCTTCTCTACTCTTGAAACAGGGTTTTGAGCAGAATCTAGGCTTGCTTTCTATTGGGGTTGAAAATGAAGTATGAGCAGGGCCGTAAGAAGAGAATAAGAACTGCTGAAAACAGAGGGGAACTCATTAGCTGGGGCACTCTGCTCCATGAAGCTCTTTGGAAAAATAAGTTAATTCACTATCCACCTCGTTCACAAAACTCTCACTGATGCACAAGGAATCTGTGCCATCRGTTTCCATTAATGTCTGTGAAGGCTAAGGATGAAAATATCCTCTGCACAGATGGGAGAATAAATCGTGTAGCTCTGCTATGAAATAAATGTGGATGTTACCAAATAAAGAACAGGTTTGTGCATAGATCCTGTAAAAACCAGTCTGTGATGTCTGGCTGTGAAGCAAGTCAAAGCACAGTAAGGCAAGTCAAAGGGAGATAGTTTAGATCTAAAAAGGGTTAGGTGCCTGAGGAGGATTTGGAATAAAAATAAATACACATAATTGAAATAAAGGGGAAAAGCACATCTTTTGACAGCAGAAGTACGTGTTAAGATAGGAACTACCAAAACCAGGAATTGCTTTTTCAAGATACATTAGAGTCCTTCAAAATGTCTGTAAAGGAAATAAGATTATCAGGATGGCTTTATCATTAGAAGAAAAGGAATATTAAAAGACCTCAGTTCGATCTGAATAATAAAGATAAATTTCAAGCAAACTGGCATGGAGTTTATCCATGGTTGGGTTTGCAGTAATAAAGTCAGTGAGGGAATAAGCTGTATGATTTACAGGCAGTAAGCTTCTGTAAAATTTACAAACTGCTGTTATAAAATGTCACCTTTTATGATGCATTCCACTCAGCCTGCATATATAAAGGGCACTGCAATAGAAAGAGTAGCAAAGGCAGAGCAGTATTCTGTCCTACCTAGCTAGCTACMTTTTTTGCTTTTACAGCAGTAGCAGAGATCTATCATCAGATGACCCTGCTGCTAGGTTTTTTTCTCATTAATTTTTCTGTTTATGTAGGTACACTGTTGGCCTTGACATTATTAATAGAAAATTTAGGGTCATTTAAATGAGACAGATTTTTGTAAGATGCTCATGGATGAATAGAGCAAAACTCCTCCCACCCCCCTCAATRATTATATAAAAATAGGACTTATGATAGATTTGGTTAATTTTCTGTTTTCTCTGCTTTGATTTAATTGCTTGGTCTACAGATATGCAAGGCTTAGGTGTGGTAGGCCTTAGGAACCCAGAGCGAAAATTAACCTTTGTCGTGAAGCTCTGAGTTTCTGTATGAATTAAGCACCTGTTGACCTTGGAAACTCAACATCCATAGCCAACCTGACTAGTTAAATCTAGAAAATCTCCAAGAATCCCCCCCAAAGTGTCAAGTCTGTTAGAAGGCTTTGCTGGAAGGGTGACTGGGTATTTCTCATTGCACCTTTTGGACAAGTCCAAGTGTCCTGGATGGGGTTCATTCTGGCTGGTGTTATCAGGTTTCTGGTCAGCCTGGCCAGGAGGTGTCCAGGCTGGGCTCCTCAGCCAGGTGATCTACGGTGACTGAGCTCCTTCAGAGTCACAGCCCAGTCCCTGCTTACTGCCAAAACCRCCCATGCGAACCAAGTCCTGCTGAGCCTGCACACGCTCCTCTCATTTTCTGTGTCGACTGAGGGAGTAATTCATGCCCAGTGCTTCACCTCCATTTGAAAACTCAAACGTGCTGTTAGTGGGCTCTTTGCAGCCTAGCGTGATTGAGACAGTTGCCTCTGATCCAAGTGGAAGGTCCTAATATTATTCTTCTTTCCGCACTAGCAAAAAAGAAATACACCTTGAATTAAGATTTTAACAGGGCTGTATCCTGGAAGTTCAGCAAAATAAATCAATAATGGTGGTGATAAAACTGCAGTTTAATGGTAGCTGTTATAGTAAACCAACAGTCAGTGTACAGCCATTTTACCACCCTATGGCCATGGTTTCTACAGTTTATTCTGACAGATTTATTGTTGCCTTCATTTAATAATCTGCTTCTCTTGAGCACAACATCATCATTATAAGTTTAAAATAAGGTCTTTATAATTTTACTGTGCACGAAATAATAGATTTTTACATCTACTGCCTATCTAGCAAAATATTTAAATTCAAACTGTTCATAAACAGAACAACAAATAAATACAGTTTAGGAACCATCTCTTTTGGTGGAAATTGGATAAGCCTCATCGACTTCAGCAGAGAAGTGTATCTGATAGCATGCAGGATAGCAAGTCTTGTGGCTGCGAACCTCCCAGTAAAATCTAAGCATAGTGTGTTGTSCAATGGGTAGCAACCAGCAAACTGGTTTATGTTCCTAAAAAAGTTATATTTAAGTAATTCAGAGCTGGAAGGTAAGAAAGTACAGGAATAAGGGAGAATTTGGGGTGTCTTGGAGAGAATAATTTCATGTTATGCCTATAAAGCAAAATACAGACCAAGTGTCATACTAGTACAATCCACTGCTTCTGATGCTAAGGACCAAAGAGTGTGATCATTTCTCAGCACTGACTTTTGTGGAAATACTTTGAGCTGTGGTGGGTTGAGTCACCTGTGTGTTGGAGTGTTACATGGCCAGGACCTTGCATGCCAKAGGAACAGCGAATAACTGCAGTAAGATCAAGGAGTATTTAAAAAAAAACAACAGGAAAAAAAAAAATCAAAATGGGGAGGTGCTGTGGCTTTGSATGTTGAATAAGAACTTCAGTATTACGTGTTCCTCTCATTGATATCAATACTAACTTTCAAGGCAGTGAAGCTGGCCTAGGGCTGGACCTTTCAGGCTGTCATGCACACACAGAGAGTGCTTTCTCTCACATCGTGCTTCCGGGGCTGTGCTATTGCTTTGCTCTGCAAAAATATAGTGGGTAGGAGATCAGACTTGGTGAGTGCGGTGTCTGACCTGGGCCAACAGGCACTGCAGGGGAAAGGACGTGCTGACTGAGGGAGGTGGCAAAGTTTGGAGGCAGAGAGGTCCCAAAGAAGGAAAATTAAGCACATCTCTTGACAGGCATTTGCAGTTGGCGTTTCTTCCTGCAACATGTGTTTTTACTCATGCCAGTTGGAATTTGAGCTTTTTCGATGTGTTTTTTTTCCTGGCCTGTGGATTTGAGTGTGACCACTGACAACCAGAAACATGTTAAGTCTTGTAAAAGCACTTACAGCAATTTGTGCAGGAGCCAGGTGAGCTTATAAAGCACAAGATTAATATCACCGCTCCACAGATTAAGTGACTTAAATCAGGATTGCAACGAGACTCTGTGTCAGGACTAAAAATAGAGAACAGGCCTATGAGTCCGTTCTGCATAAAGCCATCCCTCCTCTATGAATGTGCATGCCTGTTCCTGTTGAAATAAATCCCAGCACTTCCACTGATTTTAATGAATCAGAACAGGCCAGGAGCACCTGTTCCGTCAGGTCTGCCTCCTGCACTAATATCTAGTTTGGATTTCCTTCTGCAGCATATGTTAAGTGCTTGATAGTAAAATATTTGAGCAAGTCCAACATTTTTCAATGGAATTACTTAAATTAAGGATGCATAGATCAGCGGATACAAAAAGTTGGCACTTCAAAGCACCAAACATTTTGTACAAGTAGATGATACACCGAGTTAGGCAAAGAAAAAATCTTGATGCATGTTGAACCACTTCTTCTGTGTATAGAATTACTCTACCAAAAGTCTTTGGACCCTGGCTAGCCTCCTTCAGCAGTAGAGGACCTGGCACAAATCTTTTTAGAATCAAGTCTGTTTTCTTCCTCATTTCTGCTGGTTTGAGGATTAAATAATATTCAGTTGTACCAGAGAACTGGACCTGAAGCAAACTTAGTTCTATGCTATCGGGCACCGCAGTGCTGCAAAGCCATATTTGTGGTTTGAATGGGCACAAACAGTTTTAGGTGTGATGGAATCATGTGTCTGATATAATTTCTTCCTTTTCACCTGCTTATCTTACTATTTTTAAATCCCCTTCCTGCAAAAGGAAAAGTTAGAGAATTAGGTTGCCTGTCCAAATCTAGTGACTTGCCATTCTGTGCAATATGTACATGCCTGCATACTATTTTTCCACCAGGTTCTCCGCATCTTCAGTGCACAGAAGAGAGGTGCTCAAAGAATGAGCAGACGTTCRGTAGTCCCGTTTTCCTCATTGTTCCCTGTGCAGCCCCACGAATTATTTGCACACACCAGTCAAACCTTACTCAGAAAACAATTGTTTATTTCCTCTTGGGCTCTGCTTTGATGTTCGTTGCTACAGTACCTAAATGCTTCACAAATATTAATGCACTTCTTTTTCTACCATTCACCTGGACATGTATTAACTCCATTTTACTGAGCAGAAACCGTGACACAGGGATAGAGGTTAAAAATATCCCCATCTGCATACCCAGATGGAGGCATGGGGGTTCGATGTTCAGCACACCCAGGACTACCCAGCACATTGCTCTCAGCTGGAACTGCACAAGCTCCAGCCTTCTGCCAGCATGACTCCTGTGCCTTGCTAGGCACCCGCTGGTGTCCACGTTGCCAGCCCCACTGAAGTCCTGTTTAGCAGAGGTGGGGAGGGAGTACAGCTTTTCAGGGGCGGGGAGACTAGCACTGCTGGATCTGGAAATTGGGTGTTGAGCTGCCTTGAGCTTGTATCGTCCAGCCACGACTTCTGCCACGAGTCACAATTTCTGGCACAGTCCAAAGGTAGCCCAACTCTTTTTTCCATGGGACAGCATTGCTTGCCATAGCACACAGTCAGCTCACTGCCTTGCAGCACTTCACACTATCTCAATTAATCTATACAACTAGTTGTGATTTTCCTGAAGACTCACAGTTGCACAGAAGCAGCAAGGTTGCACCCTCTGGGTATAAAAAGAGCTGTTAATTAATAATTGGATGTCTCAGCTATTTGGACGGTAGGATGTGATTTGTAGCTTTGAATACATTTCTCCAAGTAGGACATGAGTTCAAAATTGCTTTGAACACTTCTGAGGGACTGGGCTGTGACGAGGGTCTGTGCCAGCAGTCCTGTCGTGTCTGTACAACCGTGGTACGAGTATGGGGAGATTTCTCTGTCTGCGGCTCTCAGTGTTGGGTAAGCTGAGGGATGCAGGTGTAAATGCCGTGCATCTGCATGCAGCCACAGCTGAAATACATAGGTGGACATCATCTCACAGCTTCATGAATCACCATCCMTTCTGCAGGAGAATGAGGGATTAACTCTCTGTGGGGACCCTCATTACTTTGGTGCCTTGACATTGCAGTACTGTATAGCTGCTCGGTTTTCATCTCAGCTTTGGAGTCCAGCTCCAGATAAGGCTGGGATAATGTAAGAATATTTGAGAGGAATTGAAATTAATATACTGGGACCAAGGAGTGCCTGCATTTGGCATGCCATGGATCAAAGTACCTGCATRTGACCTTGGAGACCGCGCAAATAGTTTCAATAATTAGGCATGTCTTCCTGATAGATCAGCTCTCTTGAACAGCATGTTGGAAGGACAAGAGTGCCTCTTGCTAAGTGTCTTCTTGTCATATAGTGTTCAGCGCTCAGTGAGTACGTCCTGATGGCTAGCTCCCTCAAAACCACTGCAAAAACCTTTCCCAAATAAATGGCATGAACACTGCTGAAACTGTAAAGAAAGATGCAGGCTAACATGGTTATTACAGGACCATGGGCTGCAGAAAATCCAGAGACTGGATTCTCCCAGGGTTGATACGCCTCTGGAAGAAACCTCCTCCTCAGACTTGCTGGTCAAGACTTGGTGTAATAAAACTCGTAAAGCGTAAGATCCATTTCTGCAAGTTTCACACAAATTTGCACAAGAGCTTAGAAAAGGCTTTGAATGTTGTATTATGGAACAAAAGTGAGGAAAATGAGGTTTATATTAGACATGAATTTTTTTTCTAGATTCTGCTGCTTACAGGAGTTTCTTCAACAACTGTTGCACATATACACTGACACATATTCCCACCAACCACCAACCCAACCTGGGTTCCGGATGCGAAATCAGGCAGAATCACAGCACCAGGTGGGATGGCCACAGGCCAGTTTCTGCAGCCCCGCGAGCCTCCCGCGGGCTCTGATGTCATTTTTGGGAGTCTTTGAATGCCTTATGAGGAGGATATATTAAATGTGCCCTTAGAAGAGGAAAGGCAAAAGACTGAATTATTCTGAGACCTGCAGAAATAATATTCAAATGTCTGAGGAGTGCTCTGGAGTCCTGAATTGAACCAGAGGAGTAGATCAGYTTTATCATGGCTGATGAGTCTCAGACATCAGCTAGCAGTACCTCTTGCTCCTACGCAGGGAGGTCATTTTCTCAGCTTAGAAGAAGTGTGTGGGGGAAACTACTTCAACAGCAATATTTTGCACAGGGTGGCAAGACTGCTTGCTAAGGGGATTTAAAAACCCCGCAAAATTCTGTGACCATCCCTTCTCCAAAGGAATAAGATGGATGAGGGATTAAGCTGCCTTAGGAAATTGACTGGTGGCTCTGAAGATATTATGAGACCTCTGTCTCAGATATCATCTATTCAAGAGATAAGCATTTTTTTTCCCCAAGAATGGGCTTTTGCTAACCAGTGGAAGGAACGGATGTTTCTATTAGTGACAAAGAAATTAGTCAAGTGGTTGGTGAGTTGCCTTCTGGGAAGGCATGGATAGTCTCCCAAGAAACATTTAATTTTTATAGTTATCAACAAGAATTTGGACCGAACTTGTGAACAGGGACAGCTTCTAAAAGGACACATCGTTATCTGGTAAGTTAAAAGGGCAGGGGAGATAGACAGTGGGATGACAACCAAACAGTATTTCTAACAAAAGGCAATTACTAAACGTCAAAACTCAATTTTTTAGACCCCGAGACTGTCAGCCTTTTGCCTGTGACTATAAAAGGGTTCTGCACCTAATTCCTCTCTTTCATTTTTCAGGGTTAGAGGTGGTTACAACCACAAAGGTAATAACTGGGCACTTACACACAGTTACACAGCAATAATATGGATTCACTGTGGAGGATTTTCATCTTTAATGACTTATTTAGTGAGTTACAATCCAGAAAGATTGATTGGACTAAGGAAAGGGGAGGAATACTAATGAGGATCAGCTCTGCCAGGTGGTTCAATCTGGGATGCATTTGAGGGCTAGCCCATCACCAAGAAAATCCCGTTGAGTTTCAGCCTTGGGGCAGCAAGATCCATCTTCTGCAGGATGTGGTAAAGTGGGTTCATCCTATAGTACAGATGTTAGTACAGATGTAGTACAGACTGTTAAAACAACCCGTCCCCCAGTGTGATGAGCGCAGGCAGTGTCTGGAAATGTACCCAGCTGGCAGCTCACGGAGATGGGAGCAGAGACGTGGTTCTTCTCGTGTTGTTCCAGCCCACCTGTATGGTGGATAAATAAGTGTCTTCTGCTCCAGATGGGCTTGTCAAGTGTCTCCGTGTGCATTTGAAGCCACGGTCAGCGTCAGGGGATATGCATGTGAAAACATGAGACATGGTACCTTTGGCAGAGATAGGTGGAGAAATGTCTGGGTGACAAGCCTGTTCTATCATCAAGACTTGCTGAAAAGTGTGTGGTGCCCATTGCTGGAACTCATATGGCATGAGTAGTCCCGGATCTTTGCAGTTATGACACTGCTGAAATGAGAGGGTTTTTCTGTGAATGTGTTCTTCAATTATACATATTTGCCAGTCTGAGTTAACTGTCTGCAGATTTTGTGTTGATTTCAGGCAGTTCAGCCTCACTGTTTCCTGTTACCTTTGTGTAACAGAATAGCTACCTTAAACGGCATTGTTTCGGGCTTCTGGTTGGGTAATTTAAAATTCTTAAATGGGAGATTGGGAGATAGCATTTGCTGATAACTAATCACATATACTCTTGTTTGCAGGATGAATTTTTTTCTTGTGGGGATAAATGGATGCTTGCATGAAGAACAATCTTTTTGCACAAATCTGCGCAGACAAAACTTTGTTGCAGCCAATATTAAACATCGTGGGAAATCAACATGGCTGCAATGAATAGCTGTTAAGAATATAAATGAGTGTGCTTAAAAATTCTTGGGTTATCTGAATTTCAAGCTGAATGCGGCAGCAACCCTCAAAGAATGATTTTTTAATAAATAATTCATTGTGTGCAGAAAGCCTGCATTTTATTTCTATTTAGCTTTGGATTCCTTGAGTTTATTTTTCTGGTATATGGGAGATGCGGAAGCATATTATTGGCCGTATCTTTACAAGCAGGGATGTAATTCTGGGAGTGGTGGGACAGCTTGACTCATGCTGTGATTTCTGCCACAGAGCTTGAACCGTGACACAGCCTCTGGTATCCTGCTCTCTCCAGTCACCCCTGAAAAAGGCAGAAAGCAAGGAGGATATTGTAYGAACGGGGCAGAGAGGCCAAGGACTTTCTCGTACCCTGTGATCCCGGGAAGGCTACCGGCAGCCCCACTGAAGGGAGACAATGACGGCTCTGAACAGCTCTAGGGAAGAGCTCAGGTTGCACTCCGCTCCACCGAAATGTGCAGCATACCCTACAGTAAAACAAATAAGCGAACCTTGAAAAGGGAAGCAATATGCCACCCTCGCGCAAAGAGCCTATCTCATCGAAGGGACTTTAAATGCCTTTGGGAGCTTTTACTACTACTCCAACTTGCAATTCTCTTCACATATCGCTTCAGTCCTTAAATAGCATCTTAGAGCTCTAAAAATCAGAACCCCCTAGACCTCCTGCTAGCATAATAAGATTTGTTTCCTGCTAATTCAAGTGTGTCCGTGCATGTTTAGAGAATTGGGGCTAGGAGCAGGGGGCAAAGGGAGACARTGACAGGCTGAAGTGCCCGTTTTCTAGCTAAACTGCTGGGAACACATAATTATAATCGTCATGTTAAAACATCAAAACATCTTTCAGAAATGCTTCCACTCCACAGCAATAATTATTGCTATACAATCATGAGGAAACAGCATATTCAACAACGCTTGGTGTAGTTCACTTTACGAGACCATGTATATTCAAAGATTAAAAGAACAATAAATGGAGTTGTTCCTCTCAAGGCATTGAAATTCATTTGAGCTGATGGACTTCAATGCATGTTTGTCAAATACAGGTAATGTTCAGTTACACTGTAAATCACGGACTACCATAGCTTGTGCATACTGATGTTTCATGAAAAGGATGTGCTAATGCTRCTTCTGCTTGATTTTATCAGCTATATTCAGCCTTATATTGAATGTCTATCTCATAGTGGACTGAACGTCTATAATTTAACATGTCTTTCCTTATTAAGTGTAGATTTGGTTTGGCTTGAGGCAGAGGTGTGAGAACAGGTCAGGCAGGAAGCTGCCTCAGAACCTCAAGGTTTAGGTTAAATTAACTTATTTTTAGGTTTTATCAAATTTAAGCAGTCTATCCTTTTTGCCTGTACTTACAGACTTGAAAAGATGGTGACCTGAGCTAATATTACAAGTCAGGGCTTTAACCATCTCCTGCAATAACTGTGGTTTTGCTAACACCTCAAACATTTAATGAAAAGGTTGAGGGTTTGTACAGCCCTCAAATAGGGAGACTGCCTCTAATTTTTAATCACATTGATGAAGTAGTAAGGAGAGAATCCATGGGAGTTTAATTTCACTGCAATAAATGTTTCTCCTGGGTGGTTGTTGTAGAGGCTTGGAAATTGGATGGGCTCCTATAGGGTCTAGGCACTGGCTTTGGGTGAGCTTTTAAGAGCAATGGGTTTATGACTGGGCTTAATCTTCATTCCTCTACCAGGTATCTGTCAGCATTGGCTGAAGCCTCCTGCCCCCTCCKAAGGGGCTATTGCTCTGTGAAGAGACAGCATCTGACTACCTGAATCACTGCTGTGCTATTTGTGCCACTCCTTTTTGGCCTGTATTTATATACCCTGCCTGCTGAAATATCTTCTCCTATTATGAGCCAGTTGGTACTGGGACTGGGACAAGGATCCCCTTCCTAAATGAGCCGTGGTGTTTGTGTGAGCCCTGGCCAGAGCTGAAACGCCTGGAGGGAAGATCTGGTGGGCATTGCAAGGTGTTCACAACAGCTATCATTTTCCAGGAGACAGGCTGAATCAGTGTATCCATCCTCTTGAAAACAGCCTGTGAAGCTGGTGAAGGGAGCTGGTCCAGCTAGAAAATAATGAAATAACCTAGACCTGCAGCTTTGGCTACAAAGTGAAATATTCAATTTTGTTTTTAAAAAGAAAATTGTTACTCAGTATAATTTTGCCTGAAGTTTTCTCACACTGTTTTTGCTCTTGAAGGAGGGTAAAAGGGAAAACTGGGTTCTGTCCAAGGGTATGACCTTGTCAGAAAGCCACTTAGTGCAAGGGCATGTAGCTAGGAAAGTACTGAGTTCCCTCTTTATGGACTACAGCCTTTTACTACAAAGGAGGAAAAGCATGAGATGCAATTAGCATTCGGGGTTTCCGTATGKCAGAACTAGGAATGAAAGGGGGATGCAGAGAGGGACCAGACCACGCTGACTTTTCTTCCTTGAGTGCTGTCTTACCCTGTGCAAGTCCTGCAGTATTTTGCTTCCACAGATACTGCTCCATTGTTCAACTTCTTAGGTGCATCAGTGCAATTGTGTGAACAAAACTTTGCAGGAGCTGACCCTAGAGGGGTTTGGTTTAGACAGTTACCCGCGATAAGTTGAGGAAAGTCAGAGATGGTCTCCAAACTGTTAGAGATAAACAATTTGGGATAAAAATGTAGCTTCTTTTTTTTTAATAATTAACTTCTGGTTTCATCATTTTAAAGCATTTTAAACATCAACCCTAATGTTAATTGACTTACAATTGGGTGGCATGATRAGCAGATGCCACTTACCTGTTCCTTGGCACCCCGAGCAGATACTACCTGCCTTCTACCAGGCAGTATAAACAGATTCAACCTGTTCGTTGGCAATGTGAGAGAAAAACACCTTCTGTATTCCCTGGCAAGATGTGGAGGTGCCACTTGCCCTCTGCTTATTATCATAAACAAAGAACTGGCATGTACTTTCTGCCTTGTATCAGCAGTAGAGATCGGAGATTGCCGTTTATTTCAGACGCACTCTCACCTTTAGATGCCTATGATGTCTCACTTTTTATGAACAATTAGTAGTAGAAGCAATCATCACAGCAATGACAGCAGTGCTGTATTTGTGCCTGGAAGCCCACTCGCAGATCTGTTCACGAGGCTGCTGGATTTTTCCATAAATAAAACTTCAGGAAAGGTGCCAGCTGTGGTTAGGTAGTTGCTCATTATTTACCTTGGCTTGTGGATCAAATTTATGGTGGTGTTCATACAAAGTTTGAAGAATCTGTGAGTGTTTTGATCATGGGTTCTTTGTGTTTTGGAGATTTGCTTTCTCCCTGAAATAGCTGATCAACTGGTGGCCAAAGGAGGAGTTCAGGCTGCAGTGGACACCCTAACGCTACAAATGTTGGCTGGAACAAGCCATTAGTACCTCCTTTGTGGCAAATGCTCCTGCAGGAAACCTATGGAATTTGCTAATGCTAGAATTAAAAGCTTCAACAGATACTGCTCTAAAGGTCTGGAGTCAGAGTGTCCTGGAGGTTTTCTAGCTATCCTGTGAAATGCTGTGAGAAGGATAGAATTCACCAGGGATTTTTCYGAGTGAAAGATCCCAGTTTCATTCACAACCATGCAAAGTATGTGACATGGGCAAGCACTACTCTTTATTTACATCTTGCAGGTATCAGTCCCAAATGCTGTTGCAGAGAGAATTTTCCTAACAAATCCCTTTGACTATGTGTCTCATTTTGTACTTCTCCACAGCTCTCCCTTTGCTGTCAAGCAGTAAATATACTTGTTATTCGTCCTCACTTTCATGAATGACATCTTACCCTTATGTATTATCTCTCATTAAGATGTTGCTCCTTCTTCTTTCCTGCCCAAGGCAGCAGCCTCCAATACTTTTGCCTTATTAACACTGCAAACACTTCCCCATCTTCTCCCATGCTGCCTTTCATGCTTGAATAAACTTCCTGTAAAAATTCATAAAACCCCTCATTATCTTCCTTCAAATCCTTTTTAAAAACTCTCCTAGGCTATGATACCCACAAGAAGCCCCTTGGTAACAGACCACTGGGTRTAGAGACCGCTGCTCCTTGCAATGACTGAGAGCACCTTGGCGTTTCTTCCCATCAGGTGACATAATTTTGTGTTGCCTTCATTTCTTTTCCTGCGTGAATGGTGGAATTTTGATATTGCCGGGGCCGGGCAGAGCTCCTGCAGACCTTGGGGAGATGCTGCATTATCTCCTGCAGAAGTATTTGCCTCATGGGGAGGCCAGACAAAGCTCTCCTGGGCAGCACGAGAGCCTAAAATAGAGTAGCAGCCCAGAAGGATGGCGCGTGGTTGCCTTGTTTGAGCCAGGACAAAAGCGTCTAAATTTGTTTTTTCTGTTGCCAAGTTAAAACTCAATTTCAGTTTTCCAGCTTTCCATTTCTACACAGCTGTTACAATTAGGACCTGAGGCCTCTAAACTACTGACAAAGCTTTTGTTTTAAGCATTCATGATGCTGGTGGAACAACGTTATGCCGTGCGACGAGTGTCCAGCAAGCCGTGTGGGCAACATAGACCAGCGGACTGACTTTCTAAGGATGCAGGCATCTATTTGAACAAGCTCTCGGGCACATCAAACTGTCACATAAGATTTCCATGAYGAGCTGGCATGAAATTCAAATTATGGGCCACTATTGCTTTCCACTCTGCTGACAACTTATTGGGAATTGCACTGAGTCTCTGCTGCAGGCCACTCCTTTAACTTAACATGACCTGACAGACAGTAGCCAACGTTGTGCGTCACAACACAAAACATCACACAGTGCATCTGAAGAGAAAGGGGCAATCCTGGGGATAGAAATACTTTTTAAAGGTTTTATAGGGAAAGACAAGTCTTTATTCACAAAAGCTCAGGATAGAGGTATTYGGCTCTGATTTCCCTCCAGATCCTCAGGAAATTGGTGATGTGTTTCTAATGTAAAAACTACCACTACTACTATCCTCCACCATGAATGACATTTGAGACGGTGGGACATTCAATGACCAAATCCCTTGTTTGCCTTGTGGCAGCACATCAACACCCTCTGCCTGGGTGGCAACTCCCGGTGCATTACAAGCGAGCGCTTTGCAAGAGCAGTGATTCTCAACCAAGGTTCCTGTGGCTTTCAGATTGAAACATGCCTCCAGTACTTTCTTCTGCAATACAAATGTAAACTGCACTTAAACTCTCCTTCCTAATTTAATTTGGAAATGATAGAAATCTCAACCTTCTCCCCAGGTGACCAGAACTGCATGTGCTGTGTCAGGAAAAGACAATGCCCGGAAAGTTATTTTGGCACAGCTGCCTTCTTTGTGTATGAAATATCTAACCACATTTCAGACCTCATTATAATTTATCTTGCTCTTCCCTTCTCTACTTCTTTTCCCCCATATATTAGGTCCTACACAGACTACAAACTCACAAAGCTTAACGTGTGAATAAAACTTTTCATTATGCTCTTTTACAGCAGGTTTACAGATCAAAAAATAAGAAACTTCACTGACACTGCCCAATGTCTCAGCGAGCTTGGGTCCTCCCAGAAGGTCCATTCCTGCAAATACCCCATTTCTGTAAGCCCAGTAACAAAGCATTAAGGCACATAGACATGCGAGTGTGAGTTGGCCTTCCCGAACCTGGCAGGGGCAAGCACACCAGCTGCATTCGCGGCATCAGAGGCAGTTGCATTGCACAGCGAATAGGTACTTTGGAGCAGTCCCATTTGAAATGATCCGAGAAAGTCACATCCCTCTGCCTGACCCCTGTGTGAATAAAGATGTCGGCATGYCCCTGGAGAGAACTGGTGCGCCTTTTCTGATCTCACCACTGCACCGTATGGGTTGTGTCAATAGAAGGCCACAGCGCTTTTCTAGCCGAGGGACTGCCAGCAGTTTGGTGGGAGGTGATCACGGTCTGCCGGTGCAATTACAGCGGGGAAAAGTGCAGCAGYGAGTGGCCTTGCGTGCAAAAGGCTGCAGGGCTGTAAGGGGGGCGGAGGGCTATACAGTTTAGCAGCTGTGCTGCTCAGTCTGTGCGAAAGTTAAGTGGTAGCCTACAGGGCCGGAGCTGCTGGCTCCTGATCGGTTCAGTTCAAAAGCAGCGTTGCAGTAAAGTTATAAGGGAATGCAGAGGCATCATTCAGACAGAGTGGAATTAAGGTTTTATGTGGATTTACATTCATTTACCAATTTCTGATTTTCAAGATRCAGCTTTTCCTGAATTAGAAAGTTCCATCAACTTTGGATTGTTCTAGCTAGCTGTTCACTTTGCAATTCAATCCCTCCTTGTCTCTGGCGGGAATTAAAGCATTATTTGTAAGAGTTAGGATTATACAGGGAGCTGTAATTGCCATCCATATTTTCAATTCATGTTATGGCATGGATGAGAGACCCGTGTCATTTCCGAGTGTTTTCACCCTCTTCTGTTTATACTCTACTGGTAATGAAATGGGCCTCACAGTCCCTCACAGACCAGTTTCTCCAGTGCAGAGAAAGACCCGTTGGAAAGTCCTGCCTATTTTACTATAAGGAGGAAATCACAGAATCATAGTATTCTTCCCTGGAGGAGTGTGGGTAGGGGCTGTACGCTGGGCACTTCTGCTTTCGACAGCTCTGGTGTTGGATAAGCTCTTGTGGTGTACAGTATCTGGCCTTTAAACAAAAAGGTTTTTTTGGAGGTACGTGGTGTGCCACATTTGACTCCGTGTCATGTAGTGAGCTGAGTGAGAAGAGCCCATGTCACCTGATGCAACTGCTGCAAGCAGGAGGACCCCTCCATTCATCTCGGAGGGCCTCTGAGCCCCTCTCACAGCCGCCTCCTCCCCTCTAACCACTGCCTGGGGCTGCGACAGCTGTGACATTTGGGTGTCTCTAACATTCGCCTCATTTCAGGCTGTTGGGGTTGGTGGAGACTTCAGAGTGCAACTCAGCTCCTGCACACACGGGAAAGGCTTTTCCAGATCTAAGTCTGTGGGGCTGCAAGGATGGGGCTCAGGGACCTTCCCAGGGTGAGGACACACCACATCCAGCACACATACAGGACATAGGAAAAGGCAATGATGTCACATGGCTGTGCTTTTCCAAGTCCAGCTCACAAAAGGGAACAGAAACTTCGTGGAATTCAAGGACAGTGAGGTCCCATATCATGCAAGAAAACCCCATCCTTTAGCTCATCTGTTAGAGCAAAATAGAGCATGAAAGTTGCGATGCCGTTATTCTTCCTACCTTGCTTGGCTACCTACCCTCACATTATTTTTAACCTCTTATTACCTTYATCTGCACCTCTGTTCTTTATATGAGCCCTCTGGTCTTTTCTACCTCTCACACATCCCATTTCCTCCTTGTCCCCATCCCACATCCCCTTCCCCTTCCCTAATCCCTCCCTGCAAGCATTTCCATGTGTCTGTCACTTTCTCTTTGAAAATACTTCTRAGCATCTTCTGTTCTTCTCAGATCACATCTCCCCAAGATAAAAATTCTATAATAAAACCCCTTTTGACAGAGTCAGGCGGCAGCAACATTCCTTTTTCTTTTCCAGGCTCCTGCCAGCTCTCCGATCCAAGCTGACACTGAYTGGGTGTAGGTCAGATTTGGTGGCTACTGCGTGTCCCCCCAAGCTACCCAGTGGATGTGAAATCTGGCAGGCTAGACAGCCTTTCAGCTACTTGGCCTACACATGCACTATGCAATTTGTTTGGTCTATGAGCATTAGGCTCTATCTTTATCTCTCCGCGGAGCTTAACTCTTCACTGGATGCTGTTGGAAATGKTGCTGTCTCCAGGTGTATTGTAGATGCCATTAACTGAAGTAATTGTTATTTGACCCCATTGTGTGGGAAGTGCGAAAGTTCAAGAAAAGCTCCCCAAGATGACTGGGCTGTCATGGTAACAGATGAAAAGGATAGTGCCTGACYGCCTAATCATGCAGCGCATGGGGTAAGTAATGAACAGTGCCGTACCGCACAACACGGCGCCGTCCCGCGCTGCTGGGATGGGGAACATCTGCAGCGAGTGATGCTGGGGATACTAAATGAGAAGGAAAATACATGTAAAARGGTGGGGGATAGATACTTAAAATACACAGGAAAGATTTTCCTGAAGGACACTAATGTTCCGCTGGTAGGGTGGAAATCTTAACAAATGCAGCAATTATGTCTTGAGAAGAATTTGGGCATTTTCACATAGAAACCTCTGGATAAATAGCAGTCCAAGGGGAGGTGAATGCTGTTCCCTCGCCTTTCCTTAAGTTTCTTTATTACTACTATAAAGGTATCTTAATCTTAAAGTAATCAGATACGATCTTACCATTTTAAATAATCCTAAATAAGGCAAAAAATGATTTCTGTTGGCTACTGTCCAAAAGGCAGTCAGTCTTTTTCTCATTTGCTGGTCTAAAACCTGCAGCTTGTCTCTGCTTGTTTTTTCTAGCATTTTCTGSGCATCTAAACTCCAATTAAGCTGTCTAATGCTGCACTGACACAGTCTGACTGCTGTGTTACTGTATGCTAAACTGATTTTTATTCTTACCCTATTCTACCTATGACAGCTATATAGATATCTAAACCATTTGCATCTAYACCTGTATCTATCTGTTCTTGCAAGCTAAATATTATTCTTGGGCCTGCGATTAAAGGATGGCTTTATACTGCTGAGCAACYGGACCACTTTGGACATTTTGACAACCTGTTTTGAGACTTGGGTCAGTATTAGCAGGACAGTGTGGTGGTTGGTCAACCTGTCACTCCTTTCAGCTGTGCTATGACATCTCCAGATGGAGCTCAAACCCTTCCTTGTACAGCCCCCAGGTAACACCTGAGCACTCTGAATACTGACTTTTTAACGGAAGAGGTTGTCCCCCTTAACCTGGTTAATGCATCTTGCCTGTCTCTTTTAACTGGTGTTTTGCTRTAGTGGTACCAGTTAGGCTTAATTGGTGAGCTATGTTAGGACTTGTGAGCTTCTGGAGATCCTTTCACTGTAGTGGCTGTGGTTGAAATAAAGATGCTGACTTTGGGATGGATTTACCATTCCCAAGGAAAGACAGCAGCTCATGATAAAACTAAAATCAGTGGAGTGGAGTGAAATGGACAGGTAACACTGACCCATCAAAGGGTATCTGGAGCCAACTGCAGTGGCAATAGAGTTCATTCTTTAAATGGTGTGGTTGGGTGGGGACATGTTTCCCAAGGCGGAGCCTTAGGATAAACCACTAGCTTTACTGGTCTGGAAAGAGTATTTAGAGACTACACCCAGCCCTTTACAAATGTATTAATTTAGTTCAAATTAAGCCAATTAACTCAAGTGATAAAATCTGAGGTAGTTGCACTCAGACAATATTCCTGACTGTTGATGAAAATGGAATGCAATAAAAAACTTAATTATTTTAGCTCTTAGAAGTTAAGCAAAATAAATCTTACTTTATAGTTTTTTCAAACTAGATAATAGSAGATAATAAGAGCTATGGGACAGTGGTCTTGATAACGAATGTCATCAATAAAACCCGAAATAGTAGGCCAAAACCTCCTTTTCTGCATGTCAAAAGTAGCAAGTTTCTTTATCAAACCTATTAGTGTGCAAGGGCCATGCATAACTGAGGTGCAAGATAGGGGAGACGAAGAATCATATTCCCAAACAAACTTAAAATGCTCTAAAATGCTGAGGTGCAAGATAGGGGAGACAAAGAATCATATTCCCAAGCAAACTTAAAATGCTCTAAAATGAATTCCCTATTTATACGTATCAGTTTATGACCTCAGTTTCATGATCTTGATCTGAGTAATTATCAGTAAAAGAGTGGGTGATTGAACATAACTTTGAGACCAAAATCTGTGAGTGTGATATTGCTGACAGTGAGGTTCTCTTTCTTCTACAGCTGGCTGGAGCCTTCAGCTCTGGATTAAGCAATGTCACCATGTCATCACATTGGCTAGTTTTATCCTGAGGAAGAGAAGCACCTTCAGATCTTTCCAAACCTAGCTGGAGGAATTTGGTACCTGTGGGTTGTGTTTCAGGGCAGAGCGCAACTTTCAGGGGTGGATGTGCATGAGCACGGGAAAAGGCTGGATGTCTGCTGCTCTCCATGGTTTTGTGTGTTCGCTACACATATGAAAAAAACACTGAAATTAAAGCCAGGACCCAATGAGCATGCACTGAGTGGAGGTACTTGGGAGTACCACTTTATCAGACGGTTTAAGGATAGCAATTTTGTCAGTTAAAATAAAGCTGTTCCCAGTTCTTCCTCTTTCACTGCCTTCTCTCTCCACCTGTGGCTCAAGTTTTTATTATTTTATCCTGTTCTTTTGCATCCATACCATTTTTGTTCTCTTTAGCCCCCTTCTCTCCTCATGCCTTATTTCTTGTCATTATTTTCTTTCGCTCTTCTTTTTTTTGGTTTACAGTTCTTCGGTTGTCCCACGTACCATTTTGCTACCTTTGTCCCCTGTAGCTTATTTCCAGATTACCTACTCCTTTCCACTGCACATCTGTTCCCTTGTGATTCTCCACCTTCTCCTCCACAGGACAGTAATGGTCATCACCCCCTCTCCTCCTCTGCATGAGGGTCTCAGGGAAATGTATTAGAAGAATTAAGGGCATACAAAGAAGCACAGGATCCTCTTTTGCTTGCTGGTCAGTCGACCAGCTACTCTGGTGGGATGGAGATGGGCAGGCAGAGTGACCTGGAGGAAGCCAGCTCAGAAAGCTGTCCTCAGGACATCCCTGGAGACTGGGAAGCAGTGCTGTCTGCTGCTTTCTGTTTCTGTATTGTGCTGTAAGCATCTGCTCTTGGCCACTGTCAGAGGTAATGAACTGGATGGCCCTTTGGTCAGCCCTAGCAAGGCCAGCCTCGGGGCTGCCTGCGAGCAAGCAATAGAGCTGTGCTGTCGAGAGCACTCAGGCAAGGGCACCCTCTCCACTGGAGAGGTCTCGAGCTCTCGGTGAATGATGTCACTTCTTCCTCAGCGGCAGAAAGGGTCAATTTCTGACCTCCCGGGGATTTGCACAAGCATTTTCAGCCACAAACATCCAAGCAAAATTTCGCATGGATGGCTGAGTCTTGCAGCTCTTTTCAGGCTACAGGGACAATTCTGCCTGCCCACAAAGAAATAATAGAAAAGGAAAAAGCAAAATGAATAGCACAATCCTCTAATCTGATTCCAAACATCTAAACTCAATCTCCCTCTGCTTGTGCTTGCTGATCACTTGCAAGACAGACCTTCCCCRTCAGCAGCCCTAGTCCTGGGCTCGGATGTGCTCAATCCCTCTGCTCAGGGCTGATCATCCCTAGACCTAGCAGCAACAGGCAGGCAATGGCAACGCTGTGGTCAGCTCTGTGGTCAGATAGACAGGAAGATGCAGGTGACGCTGCGCTTTTGGGTTACTTAACTCTTTGTCAGAGCACTATGAAACATTGCCTTCTTTATTCACGTCKTCTTCTCCTGGCCCTGGGAGTCACAGATGTGCCCCTGGTTAGAGTGCAGCATATGTAGCTGTGTCTTGTTACAGGAGTAGCCCATGGAGAGCAAACTTGCAGGTCATGGATGCAAACATGTCAGGCTGTATGGCATCAGCTGACGAGCCGGTTCACGTAACAAGAAAGCAGTAGCAGAAAAATTAGGAAATAAAATATGCTGGTGATTATTTTAAAGGTAACCTGTGCTATATTAGAAGGAAAATATTAAATTTACCAAATAYTGGTTCTAACCTACTAAGTCCATCCTGGCTCCATTTTAAATGCTGCCCAAAGCATCCTTCAGTGAGTGCTGAACTATCTGCAAAAGAGACAACCATCAGCTACACAGCCAGCAGCAGGCACCTTGATCCCCAACAAGGATATCGCTATAGACCCAGACCTTTTTAGCAAAAAATCGGGCACCAGGAGGAACATGGTGATCAGGCTGTGACAGCAACCCTTCCTCTGACCGCTGGCTCCCGCYGGCAGGTCTGCTTTGGCTGGCCACTGCCGGCTGCAGCCTCCATGTGCCACCCTCCGGCCTTTCTGGTTCGCAGTGAGAAAAGGAGACAAAAGCAACTTGTGACACCTCAGTTGGCTTATTGATAGTCTTACTGTGGTCAGTTGCTGCATGTCTTCCTTTCAGGGAATGGCACCGCGTGCCCCTGTGCCACCCCATTGCTCCCGCAGCTGCCCAGACTGCATTTTGARGTGCCTCTGCTGGCAGGGGGTTTGCTTGCCTGTCCTCTAATGGTCAGAGCTATGGTCATCTTGACGTGCCCTCCATCGCCTTGCTGATTGCCAGCACTTGAGTTCGGGCTTGGCAACTATGTGCTGAATACAGGAGGTAGGAACTGGACTTTTGTTGAAAAGGGGATTTTTTTTTCCTAATGATTTGTTTTAATCAGTAGGTTCTGGCCAAATGTTCAGTCTAGAGACTAAAACTGCTTTCCTTCCAGAGGTAAGACAAACACTGGGTACTTAAAAATAAGCTTATAGGCACTGCAGTAATAATCTCATTTTAGAACTCAGCAGTTATCATTTTCTCTACACCAATAATGATAGACAGGTAAGAAAATAGCTTGACTGTAGCTCTCTATTCCAGCTGGCAAAAAGGATTCACTTACCTTCAACAGGAATTTCCAATAAATCTATATTTAGTAGCCTTCATAGTCTATCACTTGATGAAATTAGTTTCCTTCGTGAATGTGCAATAAAGTCTGACAGTGATATATGTAAGGACATTAAATTTTCAATGGCTGTGTTATGAACAAAGGTGATCTAACAAAAAATAATATACTTCAAGGAGCAGACAGCAGGGCCCTGTCTCTGATCTCATTGACAAGGCTTAACAGTGGTAGACCTCTCTTTAGATTAGTAAAATCATTCATTTATATGGATATATGGGAGAAGAGATCTTTCTTCCGCAGGTCTGCTTCTCCTCTCCCACACATCCATTCAAATGGAWGATTTTACTAATGTAAAGTTTATAATTTTTTGTTAGATCACCTTTGTTCATGAGGTCTACTTCACTGTAAAGCCAGAGATAGAAATTYGTTAATGAAAAAAGAGAACCAATTATGTGTGTGACATAGGCTGAAAAAACTATTATTATCCTGGCCAGAAAAAATATTCCCCTCAGCAGACTATGATTTCCCCTATGCCATTTCCCATTTATGTTTGGAAAGCTAAAATTGTGCTGTTTCTCATACAGAGGAAAATCTTCATTCTGGTAGTCAAGTCTCTGCGGGTTCCTGATGGTTATTGACTACTCCTCTGACATGGTTAAAGATCCAGTGCTATTTTTAGAGGTAAGAAAAAGACTAGCATTTGCTTGAGGATTATGCTTTAAAGTGATCTATGTGCTCATATGTGTTTTCTTATGACTGGGTACTTTGCATATTCTCTTATTGCCTCCACTTTACCTGGGAAAACTGACTGTCCTTGYATGGCCCTTTGCTTTTCTCTCTCTCTTTTAATTCTGTGTGTTTATTGGATTTCATTTCTGGAGGACCTATTACAGAAAGGTTTTTTGTATCCTAGTTAAAAGGTGCTGCCCTTTTATCACTCGACTAAGGTTGAAATCCAATTTGAGCCCTCCTGTGTGCCACTCTTTATTTATGGTATCATTACAGTTTGTTTCAGAAGAGCAAACCCTCTGCAAAGCTTTCAGGATACTTATCTAGCAAACACTGTCACTTAGCTACGGCTGGAGTCCAATCTGATGCATTAAATTCTAGCCTCACGTAAAGATAATGCTTTTAATCAGAAAAGTGAGACAAGTAGTAAGAGCTTGTTCACAGTATCTGTCAGCAGGGAACTAGAGTGAAATCAGGACAAAGCCTAAGCCTTTGTTTCCAAAGATGTTTGTTTCTTGAGCTATGAAGGCTTGTTAGCAGCAGGACTAGATAAAGGCAAGGAGAGGAAGGGCAAGCCTACGCTGCTCTAGCTTGTACTTGRTAACTGCTGCACCCATGTGCCCACCTGGTAGAAAATGCGAGGTAGTGAGTCCTCAACTATAGAGAGGCAAGTGGCAAAAGCGTGGACAGGGGTGGATGCTGCAGAAGTGCTGATGCGGTATGGATCCTCTCTCTAGCTCTCTAGCAGCAGCTTGGACAGCTGTGTTGCCGGTTTGCTATGGAAGAGGTGGAAGCTGATGGGCCAACAAAACTATTACAAAGTGTTGGAGCATCTAGGCTCATCAGCTGTTGTGGGGATTATGAGCCAAATTGGTTTCCCTCTTCTTGGAGGCCACCACTGAACTTTTGCAGAAAAGGCATCAGTTGAGGGAATTCGGAAATAGTTGATTAATCCAGCCTGCTAATTGYCTTCCAATTGCAACTGACATTTCTAATCTGACATTCCTTGTTCACTTGCAACATTTCCTCTTCTATAAAGGGTCAAATAAGAACAGACAGAATTGCTCATTGCATTCATATAGGAGCTGATTTACATATATGAGTGAAAATTCCTGACTGGTACAGATTAGCCACTTTTGAGCTGTGGTAATTTCTACAAACTCAGAGTCGTATACTGGTGATGTATGAAAAAAAATTATTTTCTTAAAAATAAACAGCCCAATACCCAACCCAAATCTCTGAAATAAATATAAAAGCATAATAACATTCAGAAGCTTGATGTAATTCCATTGGAGTTAAACATTTCCTTACCATCTCTCTATAAATGATTGTACAAGGAAGTGCTGTTCTTACGGTTTAAAAGAAGCAACATTCAGGGACAAGATAAGGATAATTTTAACAGTTATAGTTTTAAATATAAAAAATTTCATTGTTCTGAAAGTCTAATTTTAGCTTTCTATAAAAATATAAATATTAATTGACTTTGAATAAAAGACAAACCAAAAGACATGCTATTCTTAAAACTCAGCTAGGTTTCAGGTATGTATTCAGCAGCATGCATCTAAAATAACAGTTCTTACATAAACTACCCATAATGATTAAAACACATTTCTGAACCTCGCTTCCTTAATCTGCACAGTAGTTTTTAGTGATACGGAGAAATAGCAGAAGTGCTTATGACCCATACCTCATTAAGGACACTCAATTTTTAAGACCTTATGCATTCAAAATTTATATACGTCTCAGATGCAAGGAGTTGGAGTTTTTATGTCAGCTGGAACTCTGCTATATACYGACACCAAGTAATAAAATCTCTGCAGAAGACAATATCACGTCCAAATGAGACCGGTAAGCACTTCACACCTAATCCAAAAACCAGTGTTTAGTGGAAAATGCCCCTCTCAGAGCAGGACTGGTAAACGATGTAATCAGCRGAGAAGGGCAGGAGTCACATATACAGCTTTTCAAAAACCCCATTTCTGGTCAAAGCGTTGAGACACTGTGTGGTCAGACCTCTTCTTGGGAGTTTGCACGAGGCTGAGCCTGAAAAGCAGTTATATGGCTCTTGGTCCACATCTGCGTGAGAGGTAAAAATTGAACTGAAGGTGTGAAGACACAGGAAAATTCATAGTGTGCCTGGATGCTCTCACTCAGGAGTTTTAAGTGGCTGTAGATCTCTGTAGTTTATGCCTTGGAGAATTAAATTATAGTGAATTAAAGACTCTGCTGCACAAACTCAGGTGATTCATGCTGGGAAGATTTAACCAATTAGCAGTCTGTTCATTCCTCTAGCTGGAGACTTCTTCCAGCAGGGTCATAACTTGGCCTGCCTTCAGCATCTCTGCAGTGCTGCAGTTATCACTCTGTCTTATTAATTGCTTGCACAATCAATCGCGGTTTGGATTAACTCTCGAGTCAATGAACTGTGGCASTAGGAATTAGAGCTTCCCCTTCTCCTGCGCAATTGCTTTGGTGATAGGAATAAGCTGGGAGGACAGGCAGGTGGGAAAGGCAGTGTCCTCTGTCACGCCAGCTAAATCTTGCAGAGCCTATGTGTTAGGACCCTGAAGCCATCTTAGCATCTTCTTGCAGGCTGAATGTGCTTTGAATTACGGGCATCGCCTCCTGCCTGCAGCAGGTTTGCCTTGACCTTCCTGAGCATGTCTGTGTGTAAACAGGCCCCTAAAAAGGGGCTTCTGCCCTGCCGAGGCAAACAGGAGAGGAAGGATGGCTGAGCGTTCCTGCCACCTAGGGTTACCCCAGGAACAGTCGTGTGGGAATTAAAAGGCACTTTTGCTGTTTGCCTCCTTACATTGCCTGGTTTTCTTACTGAAGCCATAAGCTTGAGACTGTTGCTGTAGGCAGGGATGCTGAGTGACAAAAGGTCTGTATTACCCACTTCAAGAAAAAATATGCCAGCATGAGGTAGGTGTAGAAGGAGCTGAACCCCATAGAGATGTAAGTTCAGAAGTGGTTGAGCACTGTGTATCGAAGGAAACGAAATAAAAGGGAATAAGGGCATGAATAGACTTGTGTGTGATGATCTCGAGTGGCTCCCTGCCTGCAGTGGCTCGTGAAGGGGATACTGTGGCTGCGGTCCCTTTCTGTGCCTGCTGAGGTTTCCCGTGGAGGTCCCTGCGCTGGCCACGGCAGGAGGGCTGAGTGGCAGAAGGCGGGACAGCTCTCCGCCTCTTCTGCAGGTCAGGAACAGGAAAGCCACTGACTGCGAGGTAACAGACTGAGATCTGCTCAAATTCTTTTTCCCCAGGTAGGAATTTTTAGGACCTATTGGAGTAATCCCTCAGACCTGATGCGATAAATAGCTTGAGTGCCTGGAATTGATTGTTCTTAAATGTGCTTTCAAATCCTCCAATCATTCTCAGGAAATTTCTTGGAATATTTTCTAAGTTTTCAGAGTTTTTTGAGTGACAGACATAGCATTTCCATCACAGATGGATAAGTCTCATATGCAGAGAAAATCTAAGCTCCCTACTTCTATCAATACTCCATAATTATGCACCTGATGACTACATTTGTCCAAGGCCACAGTGCTGTACTAAGAACTCACACTGAACTGATTATCTGCAAATCTGTCCTGCTGAAGATAATGTTTGTTTACTGTAGAGAGCCAGGGGAGGATTTATCCYGCTGCTGCCTTAAAATGCAAATACTTTTTCTAGGTGGCTGTGCTAAAACATGCAAGATGCCATTCCCCTCAGTCAGAGAGCCAGGCTCTCTAGCCCAGCTAATATTCTGCAATGACTTGCTCATGTTTTACCATGTGAAGACGAGGGGCTGATTTTTGCAAGTGTGATGTCTCCCACACTTGGTCTAGGGACACAAGAAAGAATTTAAATAAACTCATAAGTGCCAAGGGAACAGAGGGAGACACAACACAGCAATTGGTACCACTCTCGCTTGATTTCCCACAATGGCTTTGCCATCAGGACTAGATGCACTTGTCAAATTTCCTCTCCCTTGCAGAAAAAAATGAGAAAAGTTGACAACAATACATCCCTGAGGGCTGCACACCCAGAGCTAATCTCTACAGCTCATCTCAAGGCTGTGCGGAACTGCCCGAGGAACACCAGTTTGTGAAAGTAAAATAGCCAGCGTGCAGTTTATTTATAACAGTAGTGAGACCCAGAGGAGCCCTGCTTAGGGGACGGTGGAGTTCTCCTTGTGGGTTCGTATATTAGAGAATGAATATTTAGTCTTTCAGGCCTCTTGTTGATGCTGCAAGTTTGCATCGTGATAAGATGGCTTGCCCATAACCTGCAAGAGGAGCCGTGGGTCGTATCCTGGTGGTCATAATGCCTAACATCCTAGGGAAATGATGTGATTAATGGGGCTGGAGGCACTTCATATGTGCTGCAGCAGTGAATTGCACAAATAGTAGTCAGCAAAACCAGCACAGTTAATAATTTTGGTGTAATAAGTATATGTCACAATGCTATACGGACATACAGAAGAGCTTTCTGCAGTGAATGTACTTGGGAGGAGGAGGGGACCTCTGTGCTTAAGCATCATAGGATGTAGACTGGAGACATGAAGATACAGGAGGAAGTACATTTAAGAAGGGTTTTAGGCGTGATTCTCCACACCATTACTTTTAAGTGTCTCTTAATTGAGAGAGGGAACGTTTTGTACCTGTGTGTGTTGGCACTGCAGAGCTGTGGGTGACAGCACACCGGAGCGGGTGGCAGGGGAGTGCATGCAGTGGGAGGGTTGGAAGGCCTGTGAGTTGCCTTGGGTTTAAGATGGCTGTCCATCTTCTGGGGAGTTACCTGACTAAAGTGACCCCAAAGATTTTAAATCAGCATACAAATGAGAGCGAATTAAGGGGCGCTAACACTGTACATTTGCTCAAGTCTTATTACTTAAACTCAAGGTTACAGCAATATAAAGAACCAAAGCACCGAGGCATTTAAAGAAAAGCAATTCTTTAACAGCATTTCTACCAACATGAGAAGCTCGGGCAATAAACAAGAAGGATTACACATTCTCATTTGTGAAAAGAAAATGGATATCATCAGAAGTAGTGAGAGCTGGTTGGAAGACCAAGATAGCTGGAGTGCCCAGATACTGTCCATAGCCTCTGCAGGAACATTAAATTGGGCAGCAGGGGTGTGTGTGTATTTTGGGTGCTTGTGATAGGCTGGGAGGAGCTCTCTGCATCAAAGATGCCATTTGTACCCCAGAGTGATTTATTTCTAAAAGGCTAAGAGCTCTTATATGCTGATGGTCACAGGGCTGCATATGGAAGGGCTGGGCTGGGCTGCATATGGAAGGGCTTTGTAGGTCACCAAGAGCATCCCCTTATAATCTAAGTGAGGTAAGCAGAGGGAATAAACAGAGGAAGTCAAATTTGGGAGCACATGTACAATCTTCCACTCACACGCTAAAAATGGTAGGTAGTTTTCTAAGAACAAAAGAAAAACCTGTTTTACATATAATTAAGAAAACCCTGTATTATATATTATTCTGTTGGATAAGGCCACCTGGTTACTGCAGAAGAAAGTAAAAAGCATTGTTGAAATGTGAATGATCAAACCCAATTGCATTTGCTGATCCTAACTGGAAGACAGATATATCCAGCAATCTCTCTCCCTTGCTTACTCTCTGCTCTAAAAAGGGATAATTCTCAAAAGACAAGATCATAATGAGAAAAATTGAAACACCAGAGTACAAACAATAATAGAAAACTCTTCAAGAAAGGTTTATTAAATTTCAAGCCCCTGCAATTCAGCAGTCAGGGAAAACCAGGCTACAACCTGCTGCAGATTAGAAGAGAGAGCAGCGATTATATGTGAAACCAAATGCATGTATACACGTTCATGCACATTCCCATATAGCAAATTGGAATGTGAGGCTCTTAAATTTAACAGAAAATTCAGAAAATTGGTAAAAGAGGGTAAAGACAATGCTGAACAGCCTAAATCTCTTTGTTTTAAAGGGAATCCTTAAATGTATGAGGAACAGATGAAACCTTAGCATTGTACATGGAGAGTCATAGACAAGGATGATAAAATTATCAGTCGATACTAAAAACTAGAATTTTTCTCATAATGGTGCTGTTGGAGCCATGATAGTTTAAAGATTTAGGTAAAGCAAATTTTGCAGGGAGTGATAAAATCTTTTATTAGACTTGCTATCAGTATGATCAAAACTATCCATTAGTCTAATAATAAAGATATTACCTCTCCCCAAAAGCTTTGCCTCAGGATTGTTCAATAATTGTTTGTTCTGTGGTTGGAAAGAAGCAGAATGATGGTTTCGTGTCTCAGCGTGGTAACAAACACTTTCTTTTCTTTCTTAATTAGGGAGGATGTTAAACAGCAACTATTGAAGTTAAACATTTTAAAATCTCAGGACTATAGTGCTTGTATCCAGAAGCATTAAAAGGGTTGCCTGAGGAGATTTATGAACTGCTTGCGCTGATTTCTAGCAAGTCTTGGAGCATGAGGGCTGAGGGATGCCAGAGCTAATATTATGCCACTGTTTAAAAGGATAAATTGAATGACCCAGCAAATTATAGACCAATTAATCTAGCAACTCTCCGGAGGAGACATCATGTAAAAATAGAAGAGGATCCATAAGTAATGGATTAAATATAATAGCAGAAATATTGCTGTAGGTTTATAAAACATCAGTTTGCTCAACTTAATGATGTCAACGCAGTATATTTTGATTTCTGCAAAACAATTGAAATCTGCCGTCTTGAAAATATTGGCAGTCTGCAAATGTCATGGTGGGCCCTTACTAGGTGGATCATATGCCAATTAATCCGCTAAATTGCAAAATGTAACTGTGAATGGAAAACTGTTATCCAAAGGAAGGTATGTCTGTCGTCTCTCCACAAGAACTCATTCCGGTACTGGTTTAACACTTTAGCAACTACTAATCCAGTACTATTCAGCAAATATTATTTATTATTTAACGATTTTATGAATGATTTGGAGTAATCATCACCTGTAGAGCTTGTAGTGGTGGTGAAACTGGTGGAGTGGTCAATAACTTGGAGGGAAGACAGCAGGCATGCAAGGTGATGTGTCTAGGGAGGAAGCATGATGGGCGTCTCATTAACAGCATTGTATCTTCCAACACAGWAACGCCAAGATCTGCTCAGGACTTGTGGCGGAAGGTGCGTTGAACGCGTGTGCCAGGGGGGCTGTTGAGGCAGAGCAGGTGGGTGCAGTGCTTAGGTGTGCAGGGGAGAGGCTGTCAAGAGGGGACAGGGATGCAGCAGTAGCTCTCTGTGGAGCAGCAGCGATGTGGTTAACACTGCACTGTGAAGCACTGAGAAATTGGAGAGGGTTCAGAAAAGAGCGACTAGATCTTGTGCAAGTCTGAAAACATGCCCTGAAGATAGTAAACCTGCGGTGCAAGTGAGCTTCTAATCAGAAGGGCCCAATCATTCACTGTGCAGACAGCTTCAACTGCCATTAAACTTTTTTTTAAAAAGAGAGATTAAAGGTGTTTTTTTTACTAGGGTGTGTCTAGTGTATCCAAGGTAAAGGGGCGAGCTGTTCATTGTATATGTCTACCTAGAGAAGAAGAAGATGCTGGTAAAAGTCAGCTCTGTAATGCAGCAGGAAAAGAGAGTAAGAACAGAGATGGGAGAGATATTCAGGATGGACATAAATATATAAATGCATGCTTTGCTTTTTTTTTTTTTTTTTAACAGACAAATAATCACCCATGTAGGCATCTTATGTTGGGGTCACTATGCCACTTAGACTTCTAACCATGCTCAGTTACCTTTCCAGGGGACTCAACACAATTGCAACAAAGCTGTAGGTTTGCTGCAGATGATGCTGGGTGAGGTGGTCTGTGCCATGCAGATACCGCTGTCAGAATTGCCTTCCTGGCCTTAGAATCTTAGAAGTGAGGAATGTCTCCCTGGTTTAAATGAGCAGGGGCTTCAGTCTGAAGAGGTGAGTAAGCTCAGTTGGCAAATTAGTAGGAATCTGCTGGAAGGCCTGGGTTTAAGGGCAGTTGAGGGTGTTCATACAGTGAAGGGTTGGGCTCTTCTGACAAAACAGTTCATTTGTACTGCTGTTTACCCTGACAGAATCACATTAATTGTTTTTTTCCTCCTCCAGAATTTTAATGATCCTGTACAGATTTAACTTTGCCATTATGGGAAAGTGGTTCTTATGAACACAAGTGCTCAGCTTGGAAATCTCAAAGCACCTTTACAATCTCCATCCCCGCAATAAGAGTCTCTGGATGGCAAAAACTGCAGAACACCCATATAGCTTTTATGATATCAAACCCTTAGGCAAAACTCATAAAAAAAAAGCAGTTGGAAAAGGATGATTTTACTTTGAAGTACTTTGCGTTTTGCTATGTATTAAAATATATTTTGCTCTAATCTATTCGTATATTTGCAAGCAGAATCTAAAAGGAGATAATATCAGGCAAAGAGTGCAGTGACCCGATACATTTACTATTACCATATGCTTGTAGAAGCCAAATGAAACAAGAGTGTTTTCAATTCCATGTAAATAAATATGTATTTTAATAACAATGTCAGTTCATAAAGGGAAGCACACTAGGAGAGTTCTTTAAGAGAAGATTACACTCTTGGTGCAAAATCCTTTCCTAGAAAGTGATTGAAAAGAAATATGAACTTAAAAATATCATCTCCAGCACAGGAAAGTCTCAGTTCCATTTTGTTCTTCCTCCCTTAGGGAAGCGGAAAGGCATTATTAAGGCATATCAATCAATTTTGGTAGCACCTTTATTGCCTAATATTATCACTGTGTACATACTGAAAATTTCTCCCCATATTGTTTACATAGTACATCTTACCAGTCCCTGCTTCCTCCATCTAAAAGTTATCACAAAAAGTGCATGTCTTGATTAATGCATGTGCACAAAGCGCTCGGTGATACTTTGACATTATCCGCCACTGGCAGAGTCCGTGAGAAATGTAAAGAAGAGAAGGTTCCTTTCGCTCGGATAGCATAACCCTGTAATGTTAGTCATAGTCAGTACTCCTCACAGGCTTTGCCTTCAAATTTTACAAGTATCTTTCAGGAGAAACATACCATGCAGTGTTGCACGAAAAATAAACTATAGGTGTAACTAGAAATTTTAAAATCTGCACTTTATCACAAATCTGCTGTCAGACTCTGGTTTTGGCCAGAGTTCAGTACTGTTTGGATCTTGGGTTTCATCTCCACTCACCACAAACACAGAGTCAAGGTTGAAACTATGAGCGGTTGTCCCGGCATCTCCTTTGGCTCTTACATCTCCTTTGGCTCTTACATCTCCTTCGGCTCTTAGATTTTTTGCTTACTTAGCCTGAAATAGCATGCAGTGAGTCAATGCTGCCATACAGGAAGGTGGGACTGCAAGGAACCAGTTGTGTCTTTGCGACCTGTCCCTCCCCATCAAAGACAAACATGTTTTATGCACTTTATTATGAAGAACCACTGAACACCTCTTGCATGTACCATTCCTTTCCTCACCAGCTACAAAACAAACTGAAGAAATGTGGTAAAAGAGCAAAACCTCCAAATGCAGCATGCCACAGGACAGCTGAGGACGTTTCCAGTGTCCCAAGACTTGCGAAAGTGAGTTTTTAGTTGGAGAAGACTCCTAGACTGTCATGAAGTAGACCATAACAAGCAACAGGAAAACATGTAAAGCAAAGAAACTAAAAGCAGTCGGAAAACAATGATCATTGCAAACTGATCTGGAGAAAAACAGTTTTGACTCCAAACCAGATGATAAGTTTAACCCTGAACAAATGAGGGAAATGTGCCAGCTGGGCACCTGGAGGGGTTTAATATCACTGAGCACACACTATACTGTCTCCTGTGGACAAGCTCTTGTGCTTCAGAAGAAGGTGGAAAAAGCCCAGCCCTTCAGAAGCCATGTTATGTATGTACAAGGAGGAAGAAAAAAGCAAAAGAACCCCCCACATCCCCTGTCCTAGTACTCTCAGAGATTTGAGACATGTGTAAGTGCAGAATAAAGAAAGTGTGAACAAGCACTGTTAACAAGCAAGCTCTGATCAACTCTCTGCCCTGCAGATATTGAGAAATTGGAGGTCTCAGGACTGATACTGCAATCCTATGCTTTAATCCCTTCTTTATACAATCCCTTCCATAAATTTATCATCCTCATTTTAAAACAATGGGAAGTCCAGGCTCCCACTTGTATGTCTTGTATGTAGACTGCTTCACAATTTCATTTTTTGGTTAATCAGAACCAGTTTTCCAATTTCCAGTCTGAATTTGTTCTTGATTCACTTGTATCTATTTGATTTTTTATCAGTATTATTCCTGACTTAAACAATTATTCTTTCCTTGGTATGCACTTTCAAATCCACTTACAAATAGTCATGATAATGGTGATGTCACCAAGAAAACTGTACGTTTGAAAAATGGAATTGGGACAGCCCACATCTTCTGGCAATGAGTAGCAACTGTTGACTGACTGCGACTGCGACTACTTTGGAACTTACGTTTTTTGGCTAGTACTGGTGAAACACTCAAACCACCTCACAATAGGCCGCTTGCAAGCTAGAAGTGAGAAGATGATATAAATGGGGCCAGAATTAACATTTCAGAGACCTGGGCTCTCAGTACACACAATGTAGGATCTGCATTAGCATTTTTGAGCAGAACCATAATGTGTTTTGAAATGAATTTCCTGACGATACCTCCTCACTCTACTTTTGGTTCCCACTGTGGAGTAGTCTTGGACCACATGGCTTTTTCAGAGCAAACTAGAGACATGCACCTAATGCACTCTGTCTGTGAATGTGGGTTCAGCTCTATGGGACCAAACCAAAAATAAATAAATAGCAAGGACTATCCATGTGGGTGTTCTGAACTGCACACAAATATCGTGGACTTCTGGTCTTCAGATATTCCTCCCTACAGCTCCACTCCTCCTGGGCTGTGCTACCTGACAAGCCTTAGGTGTCCTGCATGACCACAGTAAGTGATTTCAAGGATCTGTGCCCCATGTTTGCCATCTGTAAAACAGGGCTAACTTGTGKTTTTTCTTGAGATTGTTAGAATTATCAGTGACTTGCGCTGGGTGCTTACAACAGTGATCACAGCAATTTTTATAACCTCCTACTTTTTGTGGCATCAGAAATTTCCCATTGCTGTTATTAAGTAATCAACTGAGCAAAGGAAGAAAAAAAAAAAGGCTGACAATTAATTTACTGAAAAAACCATGGTTTCGAAGAACTAAAACTAATTAAATGTTTGGTTTGAATTTATTAACTATTTTTGAAATGAAACATTTTGTTTCGATATTTTACATTACTTTTTAAAATTTCCACAAGATGCTATTTTTCATTTAAAACTAATACAAATTTTGTTTTAAAATATAAGACCTGATTATATAACAGAAAACTATATCCAAAGCATTTGATTTTTAGCTTAAATATGACTTTTTTCTTGCTTCATCCAGAATATATATTTTCTAGAGTTTTTCTTTGTCATTTTTCAGGTAAAAGTGTAAATATTCTGATCTGACCTGAAACAAATTTCTTATACGTTTTCAGATCAATCACAAAACTGAGAAGAAAAAAAAAAACCCCGAATAATCCATTATTTCCCAAGCTATCCAACAAAACACTGAAAGCAAGCAAAATAAACTGAGAGTGAGATTACTTTTAAAAGAAAAATCCTCGCATAACCTCAATATTCAGCGCAAGCCTCCTGTGGTTACACTGCATCACTGGAGTGCAGCTTTGAATCCTAGAACAACAGTCTTTGGTGCACTAATACATCATTAATGTGTCTGCCTTTGCCTCTGAACTGGCAGAGCATCTCTGCAGAGCATCTCTGCTGGAGACGACGAGATGTGCACCCTTTGGGAAGAAGGGTTTGCAGCTTAATGCAGCTCTGGCTCGGGTGAGTATCTGTCCTTACGGGGCAGTCACGATAAACAACCGGGTCTCATATGCAGATGTGTTGAATATATTCACACATTTAAAGCATTCCTTTTCACACTGACTTAGACTCAGTTAACAACATCAATGAACCCTTTTAGCACAGTTTGACAATAGTTCCAAATTAAGCCGTTTTCTTTCTTTTTTTTTCTTTCTCTCTCCCTGTGTTGTGAAGCAAAGACAAATATATCTGAAATTTTTTTCCTCTTCTGATTGCAGCTTGAAATAATTAAATTCAGTGTCTCCCTTCTACTCAGCAGTGAGAAAGACTTTCCATCATACTCAGAAGTCATGTGATACTCAACTGGTTTCTGGTTCCTGACTAGCTCCAGCAGGATTTTCTTTGAGATCTATTAGAGACTGCAAATCTTCAGCAGAAATTGCAAATGGAATAATTTACCTGCCTCTAGAGCAGCACAAATTTCTGGTGTCAGAATCTCATTGATTTGTTTCAAGATCATTAATAAAAGCCACATGGCAAGTATTCTGGGCCTTCATTTGTCTGAGCTCACATGCAGGAGCTGGTAGAAATAGTTTCAATGCCAGTCCTTGTTAGATATTTGTTATGTACCAGATTATTTATTTCCTTGCAGTTTTTAGACCCCCAGTGAGCTGAATGTAGAAGGCTGCCCAGGTCCGTAAACCACAGTTCYCCAACCTGCCTACAGGAATGGACACACTGATTAATCGGAGGGAGATAATTAATTAATACAAGTTTCGATATATGCCATAGAGCATCTGTTCCAATAAAGACAGGCCAGTCACTTCAGATGCTAGAAGAAAAGCAATAATATGTCATGTGTAGCAATATTTAAAAAAAAAGACTGTTTTTTCCTGTGACCCTCCAATCAAGCAAATGATAAAGTAGAAAGAGTTTTTTTCAAAATTGGTCGGGCTCAGTTTAGCCAGGGGGAACAGTGCTGGGTGGAGCTGGACGGCTCTTACTGCAATACTGCTTTGTGCCTGTGTTAGTTATTTTTGTCCTCATCCTGAGGCAGCAAAACAGCTGAGGAGCCTTGAGCTAGCCCTGAGAAGAATATAGTCTTCTAGCGATCTGGAAAGCACTATGTGCGTATCTAATGGAGGTTTAGGCAATGAGTTGCATAGTTTTGTCACTTTGCAGGATTAAGATTAACCCTATACTCTGATTGTGTGGGTAGTGTGATACTCTGTATGTTCATATGGTAAATCATACACATCGTGAAAGCTTCAGTGATGGAGGATGTGAGGTAGGATGTCCTTTATTTTCAAGACTTCATTACTCTTATAAGATCAATGACAGGAAGGAAATATTAAGGGATAAAACCACACGTGCTAAAAGCACGTGAACAAAGTGCACTATGTTGCAGATATTGCTTTGCTCATTATTTAATGAAATTCAGGCACTCCCATTGGAATGAGTCTCCAGCCTACCATAGGAAAGGCAGCAAACTGCAGTAATTCTATTTTGCATCCCGATTTTCCTATTACACAAAAACATAAGTTCATTCCCCAGCAAACATGTATGCTCAATAACATTGCTTCTAAGAAGAAATAAATATTTGCCAGGGCAAAGCCTCTGCCTACGGTCCTGGAGACGATAGCTACAGCTCTGATGGGAGCAACAAGCCCACAGAGAGCCCCTTCTTCCTCAGAGACTGACTTCTTCCTTCTGTGGTCACATTTTGCTGCTGCTGGCAACCCAGCTGTACGTTTTCCTTGGAGCCTCGTGGTTCACTGTTGTGGATCTGGTGTGTTTGGGGGGGAAAAAACCATTCCCCTGGCACCTTTCCCTTCTGGGTGTCAAAATGCACTGAAGGGTTGTGTAATTTGCTTTGCAGTGTATCTTCCTTTTGGAACATATTATTACATTTAATCTAGCAGTGTGGTGGGTGTTTGGGGTTCACGCTGAGCAGAATGCTTGCATACATTCCCTCCCTGAGATTTCACACAAATATGACAACTTTTCCAAGAATATCTCCGGGAACATAGTGGTGTTTAAGGTTTCATTTTGTGGGGGTTTTGCTGCTGTTGTTTTAATTTCCAGACTTATCTAGAATTTTTCAAAGAAAGCATCTCTTATATCATTATAATTCATAAATAAAGCGTGAACRTGCTAGGCCAATATACGACACTTAAATTCTTGGTATTTTACTAGATAACAGTGGTACAGCTAGCAATTCAGAAAATTTCAAAATAAGTTTTCTTATTAAAGAAGATTTAATACCAGTTTCTCAGTGTAATCACCATACAGTATCTGATATCATTCAATCGATGAAGGGTAAATCTTCAGTGAGCACCACCACTGCAGCCCTTTTAAACTGTCTGTATTCAAAATTCGTAACCTGGGCATCAACTTTTGTCCAAGGACACGTGGAAAATACTTATTTCCTTAGTCTTCCCAAGGCAGTTCTGAGGATCTTCTTCCTCCTGAGCATGTGGAGCATTTTGCTGGAGTCACTGAGAACCTCAGAGACCTGGCCCCTATGCAGGAGTTGTAACCTCAGTATAGCAGACTTGACTCCCAGCGCACATTGTCTTTTTATTGATATAATTAGTCTTTTGTCCCATAAATGGAAAAACCTGGAAATGCATTAAAAAACCCTTGAAAGCATGGTGTAAATCTTTACCAATGCACAGAGAGAGAAATCCTGAAGTGAATGTGCATCTATTATAGGGCTGGAAATAAACTAATCTATTTTTCTAAATTTCCTTCTAGGTGAAATGCTTATTTGAAAGGAAGGAGAAAGAGCAACAAAATGACATATTTGCAGCAGTACGTGACAGAAGTTATATCAAGATGAATGCCTGCCTTTTTGCTGTGAGCGAATCTCTTCTGTCAGACTCCTATAAGGGTTCACTCGTGTGCAGGACTGTCTCCAACTTCTCACCTGGTATTAAATGCATCCTAACTCCTGTCAGCTTCAACAGCATGGACAGTAAAAATGAAATCTGGGGATCTTTTAGATAGCACAGGAGAAACTACAACCCTAGTCATGTTCAGTGATCTGACTGAGCCCGGTTGCAGCTATTTTTTTTTTTTCCTATACACCTTTCAGATGCTGTTGACATGCAGAGAGCAGCAAATGCTGAGCACTTGCAGAGTGCTTGCAGATGGGATAAATTCTGTACCACCTGCCTGTGACAAGGTCCCTTTGATGGGTTAGCGGGGCTGGCCATGGGTCAGGGACAGCCATGTGAGCATCCCCTGAGGTCCCCTTTCACCCTCCCATGTCAAACTTGAACGTGCACTGTTGGGAACCTCATAGTCCTTTGCTCTCCTCAGACCCCCAGGAGATGGTGGGCACCTCGGTGCTTTTACGCACGTGGGACCACAAAACTTTCCTTGCACACCCCATCCTCTCTCTAATGAGTTATGTCCCATGGGCGGGGAGCAGAGGAACAACACAGGTAAGGTCACAAGCACTGGGGTGGAAGGAGCCAGCCTCTCCTGTCCCTACCTGCCAGCACCCTTGTGTTTTAATCGTGCTTTTTGAGATAAGCTTTCTGCTCTTGTCCTTAAGGAAGGAGTGTTTCTCAGTATAGGCATGATGTAATGCTCCTTTTTTCACTTGGGAAAGAAAACAGGCATTACAGTCTGTACTTCAATAATATCTGTGCAGTTAAATAACTCACTCTGCAGCTGTGTGTGGGAGCACACTGCAATGTCAGTCTCGGAGTAACTCATTTTTCAGGAGCAGCAGCGCTGAGGAGGAGACTCCCTGGCACAGGGCTGACCTTGGATGGGGGAAGCAGCCAAGAGACAGCGCCGTGCCGGGGCTGCTTTGCCCGCTCTTTGCCATCTGGGAGTGATGGCCGATCCAGGCAAAACCTCCCCCCAAAGCGTACTGTGAGCTAAGGCAGAGCAAAGCAAAGAACAGGTCTTATGAGGAGCGGCTGAGGGAGCTGGGGTTGTTTAGCCTAGAGAAGAGGAGGCTGAGGGGAGACCTTATCGCTCTCTACAACTATCTGAAAGGAGGCTGTAGAGAGATGGGTGCTGGTCTCTTCTCCCAAGTAACAAGCGATAGGATGAGAGGAAATGGCCTCAAGTTGCGCCAGGGGAAGTTTAGRTTGGATATTAGGAAAAATTTCTTCACTGAAAGGGTAGTCAGGCATTGGAACAGGCTGCCCAGGGAAGTGGTGGAGTCACCATCCCTGGAGGTGTTCAAAAAACGTGTGGATGAGGTGCTTCAGGACATGGTTTAGTGGGCATTTGTACTGGGTTGATGGTTGGACTCGATGATCTTGAAGGTCTTTTCCAACCTTAATGATTCTATGATTCTATGATTCTATGATTCTATGATTCTATGATTCTATGATCGTGGCCCTGGCTCCCTGCCATGGCCCTGTCTCATGCAGCTCGTTCCTCTCACCTTTGGCTCCACATCTCTTTTCTGAGCCAGAAGCTGCAGCAGGAGGGACCTGCTTTCCCCCATGATTTGTGCCCTCTGCGGGGCATTTCGGACATCTCCCAAGTATGAATGGGGTTGCATCACGATGGAGGAGGCCCCTTTACACCACCTCGCAAGCCTGAGGTGCATGAGATGGGGTGGAAACATCCACATCTCTCTGGGCAACGGGCATCTCTGATAAGGCAAAATTTCCCTTCATGTTCAGCAGCTTGAAGCACTCTCATWGGCGTCAGTGGCATGTTTCCCCTAGAGCAGGGCATGGGTGAGCTGCCCATGCACCCTGTTGGACATGCTCTTCAGGGTGCTGCTCACCCACCTCTTTGGGACCGCCGTAGTAGACTGTGCATCTCTGCTGTTAATGCACGGATTGCCCCAAGAGCCTGGAGTTGCCGCGGGGCATGCCCATCATTTGTACACCAGCTTTCCTGGGCACAAGCTCTGCTGTATTCCCATAGGCAAAATGTCTGATTTCAAGACCATTCAAAAGTTTTCAGTCGCTCAGAAACTTCTGTAACCTCCCACTGCTCAGCCCTGGTTTTCATGTCTTTCTCGGAGCCCAAGGCTCCAGCATAAAAGCCTATTGTATTGCCACAAAGCAAGACCAGAATTTATTAGTATTTTTATTTTTTTTTTCTGGCATAAAGTGACTGCTGTGAAAGCCCATCACGATAAATCCCTCTGGGATGCGATGGCCTGAACCTGATCAAAGACATTAGGGAAGCAGAGCGGTGAGTGAGTGCTTCCAGCTGGTGCACGCGTGCCAGGAGTGCCGGTGTCCCGGGGGACCGATGTGGAGAAGAACAAGAGGTGCCCAGCAGTGTCCTGACAGCAGCCAGCACGTTGGCGTTATACGGAAAAAGAATTGTGGTTTTTTTTTTCTTTTTTAAATGCTGTACCTAAAAGCTTTGCAAGGTCAGTAGTTCTCCGGCATAATGAGCACATTTTCCTGAGGTGTGAAAGCATGGGATTTGCTAATCCATAGTATTCTTTCCAAATGAACTGGTTAGTAAACAAAAACCTCCCTGCAGGTCCATGGCACCTTACTTTCGAAGAAGGAAAAATAAACCAGAGGTCAAAAAGGATCTTTGGCCTGAGCAGCAGTATAACCCACTAGGTTTTACTTCACAGCAATCTCTAACGTGTCAAGACCTTAAGCCTCTGCAGAAAAATTTATACCGTTTGTCCAAATGGCTCAGAGGTCAAGACAAGCTTGACCGAACTTGAGAGTGTATGTTGCAATGTGAAGACTATTGCTCTCTAAACTGAAAGCAACAAGTCAGTCCTGTTTTTTTTTGAACCATGTGCATATTTTCATTATGCTACACTAAAATCTCATATTCTTCTACTAGATAAACCAGAAAAAGCTATGGGTGGAATAATTTTGGTCTAATTCTCCTAAGGGAAGAAGTTTGGAGGAAGAGGATAACAGTTTCTTCACCTTCAGTCATGGCATAACTGAGCTGTCCAGAAAAACCTGGTGAGGCTGCAGGTGTGAGAAAGGAGAAAGCAATACTCACTGCTCTGAGAAGAAAGCCTGAAGTCCATTCCTGGCAGATGCATGGGTCAAGTCTAGAAAGTAGAGCAATCGGGTTATAAATAATGCTGCAAGATACAAAAGAAACAGCTATCGAGCAGCAGTGGTAGCTAATGCCATCCCATCCATATGCTAAGCACTGGATGCTGTAGAAATCCAGGACAGCTGCTTTCTACTTTAAGAGGAACGGGAAGCTTCTGAATTATTAATATGGATGGGTTGAGAGTGGATATTCTACACAACTGTGAGTTAATCCCATTAAAGGGAATGGCTATAAAACCGTGATGAAGCGTCACCAGTACGAAAATAGCAGGTGGTCACAAAACCCTGGTGATGGGAGAGGGCGGGTGCATTGCACAGGCTCTCCTTGTCCTCTGGCCCCACCAAAGCCCAGCTGGCAACAGCGAGCAGCGGGGACAGCCCACTGCCAGGTCCCCATCTGCGGGTGCTGCGCCCTTCCCCTCTGCCTGCAGGGCGTACCAGGCGGAGAGAAAATGTGCAAAGAGCTAGGGAACGTGAAGAGGGGAAAAATGCCTGTTCACAGCAATTGCCCAGCAATTGGCATTTCTGCTTTCTGGAGCGGCTGCTCGGTGCTAGGAGCTTGGCCGGGCCACCTGAGGAGCGTGGGGCCCACGCATCCAGCCAGCCTGATTTTGTGGCCAGAGGCTGCTTAGCAGTGCTTTTTTTTCTGGCAGGGCTTTTAAAGCACAGCAGCTTTCTTTACGCTGCTATTGCTCTTATTAGCTGGTAAATGCCAGCCAATGTCCTGTAAATAATGTGACAATTAGTTTTCATAATTGCTAGCATCTCTACTTCTCCGTCTCGCTCTATCTAAACCTAGCTCTTCTGCAGGGTTTAGTCTTTGCTTGCAAAAGTCCACCCCAAATCAGGACACAAATGTTTTCAGGGATTCTTTGGGCTTGTCCAAGGCTTTTCCTTCCATTTTTTCTTTCAGTTCTCTCAAACAAATTGTCCCACCCATCAGCCTTTTGCTCACCCTGGGGAACACTGACCAAGCTCAGGCTTCCTGCCTTGAGCCCCTCAAATCTTCCCTCAAAGTTGTTTGTGTGCTTGAGGAGTGCAGGCTACTCCCATCAGAAGTGAAACATCTGCCCCAGAGCCACGTGCTTTGTCTATGCTTGTAGGCACAGAATGGAAAACGGAAAGGGAAAGAAAACCCGAGTGTGTTTTCATGTGCAGGGGAAGAGGGGAGGGAAATGCATATGTAGAGGGGAGGAAGAGAACATTGAAACGCTTCCTCTGATGAAAAGTCATCTCTGAGGTAAATGAAAATTGTCAGTATCCCTTTCACAGTGTCTTTTGTGTTTACTAAGGATGTTGTGAAGGAAGAAAGAAAAAAAAAATCAAAGGAAAAATATTCTTAGTTTTTAGAGAGTTTTCTTGATCACAATATTTTTCCGTTTCAGACATCAATTTGTAACTCCATAACTGGTGTCCCTGACAGCGGGGCAAGTGCTGAGGCAAGAGGGAGATGTGAAAGCATTGGTTCAAAGAGATACAATGGGGAGGGAAAGGACAGAAGCAGAAAAGCAGATGAGGGGACATGTGTGCCTGGAGAGGCGGTGGAGAAAGACAGGGAACTGGATTACAGAAGAGAAATGTGATGCAGTTTGGTGAATAAGGAAGGAAGAACAACAAGAAGGAGCTGTGATGATGGCAGAGCCGTAGGCATAGCAAGTGCTGCCCCATCCCGTAGCCTCGTAACTATGTGCTTTCTCCTGCTCTGAACAAGTGGATGCTTTAGCTTTTAAAATGCTACACGTGGAGAATATGTAGGTTTGGGGGGAAAGCAGAGGATCTAGCCCTCCCACCCCCCAAAATGCCAGGGCCAGCCCTCAAGTAGCTGTCAGGCTCAACTTGCTCCAGCAGAGCCTGCAGATCACGTTGTTGAGTAGATCATGGTGGGCAAGCACCATCTTATTTTTGTGTCCTGGCTCTTAACAAGTAGAAAGAACAACGCAGTAGCAAAGCATAACATGTTTATTTCCCCAGCTCCATTCTTGCTCCCTTGCTCATCATACACATTTGCATCAAAAAATTTTGCACTAGGACAAAGGAGCTGTGTGAAATGGAGGGAAGAGCAGGGACTCCCCAGCCCCCTGTCTGCTCTCCTCCATGCAGCCCCCACTATCTGTTTTGCATTAATGCCCGCACAGTAGGTGGGACAATATATGCTCAATTATTTCACATGCTTTTCTCTGCAGGTTACTCTCGTGTGGTGCATGATCAAAAGCAATTCTGCAAAAGCACTGGGGGCTTGCTCTCGTTTTGCAGTGCCTAACATGCTGCCTGGGGAAAGCACGCCTTGCATATACATGTGTAAGTTTGTCAGGCTGCGCAGCTCTGATGACCTCTGAGGAGTGAAGAAGAGGCTCGAGTCAGTCTGCAACAATCACCACTGTGATTGTTGATTTTGACATTATCGCCCAGGGAACAGTGAGGGATGGGGTCCTGGCATGCCTGTCACTGTGCAGATGTGAGGTGGGAAGAGAGATAACTCTAGAGACATTAGTACCCTGCACAGGCATGGGAAGACTGTGAGAGTGGCAAATGGGAAGGACTTGGTTAGAAATGGATCAGTTTCATGACAACTGAAGGAAAAGATGGAGATAAAGCCTGAAGGTGATGAGGCAGTGAGAGACTTGCATTCAGCAGTGGTAAAAATGGTGCCTGGCATTGAAACAAGTTTTTTTGTGTATGATGTGTGTAAATTCAGCTGTAATTCAGCAGAGGAGCTCATTTGGTTTGTTTCTAGGTAAGAATACATCTAAATCCCTGCCATAAGCAATGGCCAGCCTAGCTGCTTGGCTGTTGAGAGGACAGAAGATTTTGTGGACTCTCTCTTGCCCTCTCACCGCCTTCCAGCCCTTCAACCACCCTCTGCAGAGGGGAGGGTGCTTGCTTGGAGAGCTTGGGAGCTGGGACACCCAGCTCCAATACACCTTCCCTTTGCCCAGGCTTTCTTCCCTCTGTTTTTTTTCCACACAGCTAGAGCAGACAGGAGCTCAGGTGCTCCTGTAGCCTGTTTGCCTCCTTTCTGGGACTTTCAACTCAAAAAAGACTGTCCTGATCCCAGAACACAGGAATTGCCTATAGAGAGGTGGTAGATGCCTCATCCCTGGCAACATTCAAGGTCAGGGTGGTCGGGGCTCTGAGCAACCTGATCTAGTTGAAGATGTCCCTGCTCATTGCAGGGGGGTTGGACTAGGTGACCTTTAAAGGTCCCTTCCAACCCAAACTGTTCTATGATTCTATGGTTTACCACACATTCTGTTTTTAAAAGTAGTATGTTGCTCTGGTGCTATTTTGTGATGCAGAGCCTCGGAGCCAAAAAGGCACATAAACAAACGTGTGTTAGGAGTGGCTGGGGGTGATGGGGCAGGCGTGGGCAATTTTTCATAGGCGAAAAGCAAGCATTCCCTCCTCAACATGCAATTCACTGCAATGCAGAAGACCAGCACAAAACTTACACATGATGTCAGCCCCACTTTAAAGGTCATTTATTGTGGAAATAGCTCTTGTGCTGGTTCTCTGAACGGGGCTGAATATTAGTCTTGGTGCAGAGCATTGCTCGCAGGAGGCCCAGCTTAGAAAAATTAAACATTGTTTTTTTATGAGCCTCCTCAGTGCAATTCTTTTCACTCCCCTCATAAGAATTATTTGTATGGTCTTTTTTAAGTAAGAGAAATTTCATTCTCCCTGTCTTCCCCCTCCCTTGTTCCTCAACACTCTTTCTTCAGAGTTTGCCAACATTAAAAAAGGGATAAAGCCTTTGAAAGCCTCACTAGGACTCTCCCCTCAGCCAGCCATCTTGTCTTTGCTGGCTGAAGAGCACGGGACACAGAAGATTTTGCCCCAATACCATCTGGTTTCTGGGTGCAGCCTTAAGAAAATCATTCTACTTCTGACATATGGCAAAAGCTCCTGTTAAGTGCTTTATTGCATCTTGTTTTCCTGGATGCTATCCATCCCTCCCTCCCTCATTTGTGATTCTCCTCACTCTGCTAGCAGCAAGTGCTTCTCCAGGCTTACCCCTCAAAAGCCTTTTTATTCTTGTGGTCATTTGGGAGGAGGAAAAATCCATGAGGGTAAGGGCACTGCTAGGGACTAGACTTTGCATAAGTAAGTATTAATTACAATAGGGTAGATGACCATCTTGTCTCATGCAAAACCATAAACCCTTCCCCCAAACAGTTTTCTGAGACTAAAGGGATGCTAAAACCTCAAGTCTTCAAAGGAGGTCTCCCCATGAGTGTCCATGAATCCTGCTTACCCAATTCCTTAGATCCATCTGAAGACCTCTGCTACATTCTTCACTATTGTCTACATGAAACTGTTAACCAGCGCTTTGCAAGAGTGAGGAAAGCGTGGAGATAGCAATAACTCAATGAGCAAAGGAAGCAAGTATTATGCAAACAGCCTCAGCTCGCTCACAGCCTTAGGCATTGCCATCTGTGACTGCTAGGCAAGAGGACGCCGGAGAGAGCACTGGCGTTGTCTCTCACCTATTGAAAACGTGACATGGGATCTTTAATTATGAAAGAAGTAACCAGAAACCTCTTGGGCTATGACTCACATAGGATCCTTCACAGAAAGAAAATAAATGTATTTGTTAATGAATTATTCCTAAAGAGGAAACAAACTAAAGGATTCCTGGATGGTTATTRGGTCAGACCTAATTAGTTGCATAATTAGTTGCCTAATTATGTAACTAGTTAACTGTTAGTGACCTTTTTTAACTTGTGGTGACAAATGCATGCATGCATGTTTCACAGGAGAGTCCCATAACGCTTTACAGACTGCAGCTCTGACACAGTGAGTTCTGGGACACAGCTTAGCAGTGGTGACGCTGCCCTGCGATGCTACGTGGTATGTGGAGGTTTACCTAAAGCAACAAGAAGAGCTTTGGGAGCTGCTCTTCAAGTGCCCTTCAAGGTCTTCGAGCAACAACGAGGCTGTTCTGAACACAGGTCGCCTGCTTTCTCCCCAGTTTCACATGACTTCACAGATGGCCCTCCTTATGGACAAAAGCAGATCTCTTCTGCTGGCACTGATGAACATCAAAACAGGACTAGCACCTACAATCAGGGTGGTCAAAATGGGAGGTCACTTTCGAGAAGCTGAGAATGACGACGCTTGCCTAGTTAACACAGGTGCACAAGGGACAGCGAAACCGAGACCAAAGGCACTACCGAGCTGGTGCCTTCATTAGCGGCATGCGGCAGGACAGGCGCTGAAGCTGCGAACTAGTTATGATGGTGTTAAATGCATGGAAAAAAATTCTGTAGGCAGAGTGTTACCATGAGGTAAACAACACCTTTATGTGAAAAAATAGAATACCGACGCCTTGAAAGCTTTTTCGGTGACTAATGAGTGTTTCAGTTGTGACTATGGTGGAATCACGTGAAAAGATCCCACCATCCACGGGAGGAAGAAAAACTGATACTAAAAGCAGTGGTGTGGGCAGCAGCAGTCATTGAAGGAAGAGAGAACAAGTAGTCCAGGGGAAAGGTAACATTGGGTAGCAGGAGAAGCTGAAGTCACTGGAAAAAATCTCAAACTTTAGTTAAGTCAACATGGTGAAAACATAGTTACATGGATATACCACCTCTAAAAAAAAAGCCTAGTTCAACTCAATTTTTGCCTAGTCCAGGCAAGATAGATGTGCTGAGAAACAGAGTATATTAGCACAGGTACATCTTTGAGCAAAACCACTGTTTCTGGTGCCCTTGCTAACTTGGTATTTTGGCATGGCCTCATGCCATATAGACATACGCAGAGATGCCACAGTAGAGTCAATCCTGTCCTAGTGTAGACCTTGGTGCAGGAATGAAAAAAAAAAAAAAAAGAAGGGCTTTGGTCTTTTCCTTGATGTGAGTTCAGGCAGTCCTTGGAGCATGTGGGGATTGTTTAAAAGCTGCCCTAATTCGGTTGTACTTTTCCAACTTTTGATGGCCCCACTTTCTCCAGACTGTGTTTCCTCCCTCCTTCCCCAGTCTTCCCCCAGGGCACTTAGGGTTGCCTTATGCCACCATGACACCTGTGGGATGAGGCAAAGACGCAGCTGGCAACGTGGGGAAGGAAAACTGAATTACCTATGTAAAAATAAGTTTTTTTTTTCCCAACAAAGTCCAGGGAATGTGCAGAAGGTAGGGAGAGGGATCTGTGTGTTTCACCCTGATTTACTGAAGTGTCCTGGATCAAACAGTGGCTGCTTCAAAGCAGAATGTTTTAAGCTTGGGAAAGGGTCAGTTATCCTCACAACAGTCACTCAAACAAATGACCGAAATGTGAGATAGAAACTGGAAGGCAGTGTAAGAAGACACGTGCACCCCAGTACACAGAGAGCAAYGAGCAGACTTCTGATCTTCCAACTGCTGATTTCTGAAGAAATATTTCTAAGGGGCACAGATTGTGTTTGTACATGGCTGCAGGTAAAAGCAGAGCACTTCTAAGCACAGGCACAAGAACCGTCATCGTAAAAAGGACCAAGATGGGGTAAAGCTGAGGCCAGGAAGAGGCAAGAGTACAAACGTCCAAGGGGCACATGCCTGTCCATACAGCATAGGCAAGAAAAGAAGGAGAAACTGGGAGCATTTAAAGATAATTAGGTATTTGTAGCTCACATACAATACAAAGAATTGCAATGCAATGGTGACTGTTGATGGTGCAGTGTGGAGCCTGGATGGCCCCTAAAGGAGCCTGCTATCCCTTTTTCCAGAGACAGCATATACAGGCTATTTATATCAATCTTTTGCTTTTTTTCTTTAACACGGTTCTTTAACAAGGAAATAAAAACCTGTGACTTGAACTTCCTTTCAAGTTTATGTCTCCATAGGATTTTCCCATGCAAATTTCTATTGCTTGTTCCCTGGGAACTATACTTCAGCCAAAATAGCCCCTTTAATGCAGAATTTTAGCACGGGATGTTCGGATGGCTCAACAGAAAAGCCCATATTGCTCAATCCTGCCCTGCAATCTTCCACCCACTCATAGATACAGCACATTCCCATCTGTGCACTGCTCTCATTGTGATCTTGCTAATTTTTCCTGTTCTTTTTTGGTGTGGGTACAACTTCGTGCAGGTGTCCAGGTTGGGTAACGAAGATCCAGGTAACACATGGCAAAGTCTGCATGAGACAGAAAAAAGAAAATACAATATTTTAGTTACAACAAGGTTAAGTAAAGCATTCATCTGATGTGTTGGACCTGGAAACATATTTTTGCCTCAGCCAGCATTATTTCTCTTGGAAAATCAACACTTTAAAAAAGGTTTTCAATGGACTTGGGGGTGTGGGGGGCAAAGGGTCCTCTGGAGTTTCTTAATGCTTGAAAACCATTCCTGAGTACTTTCATCCCTAATTAAAGGTCACCTACTGGTTCGAGAACAACTGTTAATGAAGAGTTTAATTATCCAGATGACAGCTATAAAATCCTACTCCTGTGCTTGAATATTTTAAAGCAACAAGGCCCAGATTTTAAAATATGTGCTTGTAACCAAGTACTTAGACCAAAAACTCACTCTGAAGAAGAGTGTGTATGTGCAATTCACATTTGCATACACAATGGGAGATTACACATGCCCATATTAATGATGCAAATCTGTGAGGAGGTTTGCATGTGCTTACTTGACCATTTGAACCAGACCCACCTTTCTTTTCTGTTCTTTCATTCAGGGAAGGGGGAGGAATGGTTAAATTATTCCTCAAGGATAAATCATTTCACATTATTAACTCTTCTTAACAACAAAGCTGCATAAATTAAATGTAAGATTATCTGCTGTGTCCTCAGTGGAATGATTAGGAGGGAATCTACAGGAAAACAATGTGGTCAAATGATTTGAAGACTTGCTAAATGGGATGCAAAGCCTCATCATGCATTCTTAACAAGCTCAAACGTAGACCTGCCTTCTAATGAGCAAACCCTGCTTGGCATATCTGTGCAGCCTCCAGAGCAATGTTGTAAAGAAAATGGCTCATGGTTCATTTCTCTACTAAGTCAGGCTTTTTGCTTTTATCGATGCTTTTGACCAGCTGCTCCCATTACCTTTACCTGTGGTGGCAATTTCTGTGATGCGGCCTTTAGTCCGCCAAGCCGAAGTGGCCCCATTTCTCACTTCCCATCACACCACCAGATGCATGTTTCTCGGGGAGGTCAGGTATGGGTTCCCCACAAGACACATGCCTGAAGGAGTGATGCTTCTATCAAGCAGATGAAGAAGGTGTTTATTGTGTCCTCAAAGGCAGCAAATTTACTGCCAGCACAGTCTCTTTATGACACTTTGATGATGGCACCATAAGGGCAAAGACAGCCATAACTCTTTAACAGGGCATTTTCTGAGGCTTAGTGGAGACTGAAATGCAAGGGCCACATAAGGGTATGGAGGTAAACCAGAAGGTATTACAATATTGTCGACTATCAGATGGTCTTTGGAGTGAGCTAGCAATGGGCTCCAAGTTAGAACAACTCCAAGGTTTTTCCTGTGAGTCAGAGCTGGGCTTTGACTCGGTTTCCTTKTTACCTGTGGCCTGTATCTCCTATAGACATGTGCACACATGGGCGCACAAAGACACACACTTATTTGTCAGAACAAAAGACTCAACAAAGACTCTTTTTTATAGCCCTGGCTATAAAAAAGAGGGAAAGAAAATTAGARTGCATCACATAAGAAGAGCCATTTATATTTATTAAAAAGGAGAAAAATGCCTGTCAAAGTTCTGTCAATGGTGTATATCTTATTTCATAAGAAATGTGAATTAATAGAAGAGATATTGGTTAAAAAAAAAACAAGTCAGTGCTGCTAAGTTATCTGTTTAAGAGGTTTCAAACATACCTTTCTGTGCTTTGTTAACTCTCCAGGAGGCTACAGGAGGGTTCTTTTCAGAGTCTCTCATCAGCCGAGTTTCATCTGTAGGTCACAGTGACCTGACTGTGGAGGCTGTGCCGCATAAATGGAGCTCTCCAGATAAGCAGTAACATTTATTGCATACTTCGTCAGCATATCTCTGGCTGTACACTTGTTCTCAAGGCACTTTGTTTTGATATTGGTTTTATTAAAATAGATTTCAGAARGGGAAATGTAAAATAGTTTAAAGATTACACACATAAACATGTTGTTCAGTGCTGAGAAAATCCACACCAGACACCAGCAGGCTTTTTTTACATTAGAAGCATGAATAAAATGTATCTTGCATTTTTTTTTTCTTATACTACTTTCTTCAAAGAAAAAACATTGCTTTAAAAAATTGCTATAAAAGGACCAGTGTCCCACAAAGGGAAAGATACAAGTCTTACCATGCCCCTCACAATTTGGAAGATGCCTTAAAATTAAAATCCAAATAATAGTGAAAGCCAAGGAGGTCTGAGGACTAGAAGAAGGTTTTTGTTTCGGCAACGACATGGTCAGCCTCCCAGCTTTGGAGCTGCTGCCACAGCCTAAGCTGCCACCGGAGCTCCGGAGCAGCACGTGTGGGCAGGATGACATGTGCCTGAAGCATTTCTGTTGCTGTCCACCTGCTAGGGACGAGGCAAGGTGTCTGGTTATGCAGGCTCTATTTGCTTTTCAAGTATCATCCATCCCTTGTCTCCTCTGGAGGAAGAGCCATGGGCTAGATGGCTTCATCCCTTGGGCCCTGGTCTGACTCTGGCTACGAGACACAACCCTGCAAGGTCTCTTTTCAGGGGCGTTTATTTGTAAAGCATATTTAACTGGGTCCTGATGCTGCAAATGTCTGAGCAACGGTTTTGCRTGAAATAGATGAGCTGTACCAAGCTCATGTGCCTGACATAGCTGTGAAAGGATTTACAAGACTGGCTTCTAGACTATGCCTGTGCTTTCTCGAACTGCCAGGTCTCAGCCTATTGCCTTTGCAAATGGTCAGGGCCCAGGCAAAGAAGTGTGACACACTACAAGAATTTGCCCTATTTATCAACAACACTGGGCTAGTATTTGCCAAAGAACACCCCTAATTTTTGGCCCAAGAATAGATTCAGGAGCCTTCTTTTAATGCAACTGGAATATTTGTCATTCTGGAACATCATCATTCAGACACTTCCATTGGGATGGGTTTTAATGGCTGAACACCAGTACACTGTATATGACACAAAGCATTTGTAAAGAAATGATTCCTCTGAGTAGTCAGAAGAGCTTCCCAGAGATGAACCGTCTTTCCTGTGTTGCTCTTTCATTCTTCCTTCTCCTGGATCTTGGAAGGAGAGTTGAGTAACGAAATTTCCCCCCCAAACCACACTGTCTTTGATCTGCCCTGTTTTATGCACTAGGGAGCTGATACATCCTTCCCTGGCTAGGACTGAATGAATAATAATCTCCTGTAGTTATTCACATCAGGTTCAGATGCTGAAATGTGAAGATGATGACAGGGGAAATTATGGATAGAAGCATCAAGAATTGCTACTGAAATTTTAGGAGTTGTAGGCAGGAAATATTCAAAGCTCATCACATTTAACCATGAAGATTCCAAAAATTTATAATCTCATGGGGCAAAAYCATGAATTGTTTGTGAGGTGGGAATGAAGCCCAGACTCCTGTTCTGATGTTTTCTTTATGCCCACATACCCACACATAGACACACAATCAGTATGAGAAAACCCTACCCAACCCTACATCTTTGGTGCGATTTGGAATGATTAACCCTCAAAAAGTTTGATATTCAAATAATGTAAAAAGTCTGTATGTTCATTGAGATGTTATTCAAAAGCTCTGTAAAATCAGGAAATCTTGATTAAGAGCTTTTTCTTTTTTGTTATTCCAACATATGCAGCATATGGTTTCTTTCAGGTCTTTAAATCTGGACCATCATCTGATAATGTGCACATGAAGGATTTTTTTAGAAGGGAAGGGGAAAGAGAACTTGTGGGATTTCACAAAAACTTTTGTTCAGGTTTTCAAAAGCCATATTGGATCCATTGTCCTTTACATAATCCAGACAATGTAATGCACTAACTAATATTGCTGTATGGCAAACCTGCCTCAGGTATCATGTTAAAGCAGCCCGTTGGCCCATCTTACCATACCCAAGGGGTCCAGCCACACACAAGTGGTTTCAACCCAACTTTGTGAGACCAATTTGAGAAAACATCCTCCTTATTATGAAGGGTTTCTCATGCTCTCATTCTTGCTCATCTTGAAAACAAATCCCAAACCATACTCCTTGATCCAAACTCAGATGAAATCTGGTTCTCTGAGACTGCTAGTCTAGATCAACACAAATCCTACCCAAAGTGACACTTTTGTGCAGAGTAAGGCAGGTCCATGCAGTGTGGAACAGCTAACACCAGCCTAGCTGGAGATGCTTTCTGCCCCTCTGCTGYGGTGAACAGAAAATGGAAACAACACAAGATATTCTCATGCCTAGTAAGTCTGTGCTGAAGGAGGGCCTTCTGTCTCCTGTAACCCCAGGAGATATGATTAATGAAAAGAACTAATTATCTGTCATTGTTATAACATGCTTCACAGACAAAAAAATTTATTCTACATATTTTTTTCTTTCAACCGTATATAACCAGGACTTAATTCTCAGTAAACAGCTAACATCTTCCCAGAATGAAGGGAATCTCTGCCTGCATGGTGGGAAATACCAGTTTATAATCTTATTTATTTCTTGAGACAATTCTACAAGGACGCTTTGGCACATGCTGAAGTTTTGTTCTTTGTCCTTCGAGAACTGATGAAAATGATGTGTCATCTCTGATGGCTGTGCATCGAACAAAAATAGCAAAGTTGAAATAAAAATGTTCTCCCATAAAAAATAAGTTTACATGCTATGCTGAAGTCATTATTCAAATTCACAGTTGAAAGTGATTATCACACTGCCTCAGACACAAAGTCATGCAAGTATTTCAGTTCAAGTGATTCATAGGAACCAATGAATAAATAGTTCCATCACTGTTTTTTGATGCAGGAGGGCAATGGCCATTTCTTGTGTGGAAATTATGAGCAGATGAAGAGGTCTCTGTTCTGTAAATCTGGGCTTGCATTTCACAGCAACCAAACTTGCTCAACAGAATGAAGAAATCCCTGCGGAAAGTCTTTGTGAAAATGGCATAGAGGAAAGGGTTAGCACAAGAATTGATGGGGTAAAACAAAACCAGAAGGATCTTGGATTTGGACACTGTGATGAGAGGAACCTTGAGTGAGGCTGATATTGCAAAAAAAGATATTGGTGCCATGCAGAGGAAGTCCGTGAAGATCAGTATGGCCATGCGCTTGGCAATCTTGGTGTCACTGTTTGAAGAGATGACATKAGGGTTTCTCACAGTAAAGTAGATGCAGATGTAGCAGGCACATATGATCACAAATGCGAGTACATTCAACACTAAAAGAAATATAACATAAGCCTGAGAAAACGGTGTTTCTATATCCATGGGCAAACAGATGCTGACCTTCATGTAGCTGCTGACTCCAAATATGGGAAGAAGTGCCACTGCGAAAGCAAACATCCAGCCAAAAATCATTATACTCACAGCATGTCGAAATCGAACCTTGCGGTCCAGTTGCATGGCGTAGGTGATGGTGTGCCACCTTTCCAGAGTTATCACAGTCAGCGTGTAGACTGAGAGTTCACTTGCAAACACTGTAAAAAATCCTGCAGCATTGCATCCTGCCCCAGTTTGCCAGTCTATGGCATAGTTGTAATACTGGCTTTTGGTCTGAATATCTACAGATGCAATAAACAACAGATAGATACCTATGCAGAGATCTGCAAATGCAAGATTGCACATTAGAAAACGAGGTACGGTGAGTTTGTATTGACTGCTTATTAAAATAATGAGGACAACAATGTTCCCAGTGATAGCTAAAATGTTGATAAACCATATAAGGACCCTCAGAATGTTGTATCCCATGATATCTTCACATGGATTGAAAGCATCAGGTTTAGGTGAGCAAGCTACGTTAACTACTTCATTGCATAAACCATAGTCAAATTCATTTTCTGCTGGGTCAAATCCTATGCCATAGTTGGAAATATAATCTTCAGCTGCAGATCGCCTATGTATCTTATCGCCAGGCTGCTCATCAGGGTCTTGCTTGGCCTGAGATATGCTACAAATCGGATGTAATTCAGTGCTGAAATTGTAAAAAGAGTAGAGTTGGAAACTAAGAGATATAGCAYGAGGCATACAACAAACATGAAATCATCCAGTTTCCATTAACAGCTCAGTTTTTCTGGTTTGCTGATTATATAGACTACCCTGGAGCTTGAAATTAATAGTCTGGCTGGTCCCTATTTACAAAATATTACATGAAAATGTAAATGAGTTGGAAGCATCACAAAATGTAAGGGAAAGGAAAGCCTGATGTTTGCCTTGCTAGCAGTCACGATGCAGTTATCCACCTGGACAGGCGCATTCTGTAAGAAGCCGTCCTTATTTCAACYGAATTGCTCACATAACCTGTCATTAATAAGCTGGTTCTTGCATAGGGGAAACACGCGATGATGAATTCCTACATAAAACTGAACTTTGAAGAATGAGTCAATTCAGCTGTGCCCATAAGGAGTCTGTATAATCACAATAATGCTAATATCCCTTAGTATTATTCTCGAATTCTCTTTTTCCTAAAGTTTTTGGCAGTCAGTGTGCCATATTCAATGTTGTAACTCCTTCAGGGTACAGAACAACTCCAGTTTGTGCCATTCATTTTGAGTATCTCATATCATATTGGTAACTGGCCATTAACACAAATAAATAGTATAAATAAGTTCATGCAGTCTTCTAAATAATCTCCAGAAGCCAGATGCCAACACAGATAGAAACACAAGACATGGTAGAACATTTTGCTTAAAAACTGTTTTTCAAAGAAAAGGGATTTGAAACCGAGCAAAGTGAAGCAAAGCCAAGCCAAGCCAAACGAAACCACACCACACCAATCCAATCCAGCATTTCTGTAGAAACTGTAGTTGCTTTTGTTTCTGTCAGAAAGTCTTTTTTAAATATTTTGCGTATTTTAGAAAAGGCAGATACAGGATAAAGGAAAAGATTTTCAAGAAAAAATGCCTTTGAAAGTAAAACAAGTATTTTTTGACAGTTTTGTGTTTGGCTTTATTTCCTAGAGGATTAACTCTATGYCCTTCTTCTCCATGCATAGACCAAAGGAAGAAACAAATGTTTTGGCTGAGGTGATTGATAGAAAGATGATCAGCTCCATCAAGCTAATATATATCAAGGTGTGTTAACAAGAAATAAAGGTTCAGACTTTACCAACTGCTTCTCCTACTCTGCCTTTGAAGTTTGGTGTCCSAGAAACTTGCATCTACAGCTTTGCATAAAATGGATCCAGACCTAATCTGAGCTAAGGAATAAAACAGCTAACAATATGTTGCAAAGCCAACACAGTTCAGCTCTGCCTACTTCCATCTACAGCCTAAACAGCAATTTAAGTGTATAATTTCTAGACAGGACCCCAGCTTATCTTTTACCCTAACTTGCAGTACAGTTGAGAGAAGAGCTTTCTAAGCAAGTTAGGCTGAAATTTTTAAACAAATGGTAGCAGCTAAAAAAGGAGAATTCTTTTTTGTAACCTAATTTCACCCTTTGACTTTGTGCACTCACTACATCTTCCAAAAATCGAGTTTAAAAGGTCTGCAAGAAAGGAAAACTAGTGAAGGCCCAGCACCAGAAGGAGAGGGACATTTCCTGTGAGGTTCTGAGCATCCTCTACTATTATCAATATTTTTTATCTTGCCTGTCAACTGAGGCAGAAAACTGATTTTCTGTGAGGTCAAATATGCACTATGGAGGTCACAATAGCAATTACAAGGCATTACATTTTGCTCCCCTGTGTTCTGCTCACATAAGGATGAGTGAGGGGTCCAGTGTATTGATCAATACATCAACAGTTCTCTAGCTGAAAGGGAATATATGCTTCCAAGGAGCAATAATGGGAAAGAAAGTCCCTCAGTTTTGAGTGCAACAGGCACTTGAGGGCACTGAAAACTACTGCAATTGGTGATTCTTCGTAAATAAATGGAGGAGAATGTTTTTATCCAGTCATTTCTCAGCTATGAGTTAAAAATAAACCTTTTTCCAAATTATGGAGGCACTGCTTGGAGCTAAATCTGTCCCCTGATAAGACTGCTATGTAAGGCCAATTAAATATTTCTGATTATTACAATTTATTCATTCTTGAATTATTTTACAGCCAGCAGTCCCAAATAAAATCAGGTTCCCGTGGAGTTAACTGCCCTGTTTGCTTCAAGGATGGGTGGCGAGGCGTCTCCTGGCTGACTACCTGTACTGTGAGCAGATAAGATGGGCAGCTGCAAACTCCCAAGGGAAAGAAGAGCCATCCTCTGGTACTGACCGCTTACCAGTTCTTTGGCCTGGGATATTTGCCCTTTGGGCTGTACAGTGCATTCAGAGCAACAAGTTAAAACACTTTCTGGCGAGGGATGCTTGCTTCCTTTTGAGACAGTTGGTATTGTAACTTAGTTCGTTTATTCAGTCTATTTGTAACCTTCTGCTACTGTTTAACATTGCTTTGCTCAAGTAAACCCTCTGAAAAACAAACTAGAGAAAGGACAACTTAAAGAATAACATTAAAATTGGCAGAGTGGTCAGACAAAAATAGACAAAAATTGCTACCTTTGTACAAGTGGTTATTTTATGCACTTTGTCTGGATCCGGTGACAGCAGGATCTTGTGTGCTGAGAAACACGCTCAGCAGAATAAACACTCCCGAACTAGGTTCTGCATTAAGCCCTATCTTAAACCAATCATCCTCACTGAAAAGTGACATCAAGTGAGTTGTGAGCAACTGATATTATGTTCTCATGAGACGAGGCTGAAACACAACTCCTGATGCTGCCACGTTTTTTTAAAAAAATAGGATTTCAAGTGACAGCTCCTCCAAAGAATAATGATCAAGTGTAAGGACAGAGTCGTATCAATGTCGTTTTTTTAGGCAGAAGGTGATCTTCGTGTCAAAGAAAGTCAAAAGCTTGCTGAAGTTCGTAATGGTCTATGTCAAGTTGAGGGTTTTAACATCCAGCCTCTGCCCTATCCGCACTTCAAGGATATTATTTTCCAGTCACAGAAAAACGTGAGGGGAGTTCAACATACGGCACTGGGCTTGTCCTAAGAAAGCAGTTCATCTTCTGTCAGGCCAGCATCACAATAGTCCAGTGTGATAAATCTACAGATCAATATTTATCAAATAATCCTTCTTGGAATGGGAAAAAAAAATCAAAATTGCCTACGTTTTAATTTGTGTCTCGGTCTGGCGGAGCTGTGCTTGATGCGACATCCTCCAAAATTTAGGGAGCTCTGCCGCTGTAACAGGTTTAAGCTTTCTGTTTTCACAACAGAGCCTGTTTGCCAGTGCAGATGRATTTGGGAGAGGTGATCAAGCATGAGCCACTAGGGCAACTTACTTTATCTAAGATTCTCAAGTGCTGCAAAAGCCTCAAAGAGAGGAAATCTTACATAAATGGGGCAGCCAGAAAGGGGCCACACATCCCTGTCTTAATTCTTTCCTGAATTTCCCACGTGAACATCAACTGCTGYCGTGATCCTCAGAAATGAACTTCTGGGGGTGACGAGAAGTTCACCCTTTTTATCCTCCCTGGACTGCCTGGAAGTATTGAGACGCAAATGGCCACGAGAGAGCAACCGTCTCCTGTGAAGGTGCACGGCAAGTCAGCCCACACCACAGCTCCCACCACCACAAGTAATGCCCGCTGCACTGAACCAAGCACAGCTCTCGCCAAAGAGATGATACACCTTGTTGCCAGCTGTCAAGAAAACTGGTTTGAAATGAAATTGGGTGTTGCTACTGTACGTGTGACTAATCTCTGCTTAAGTGTATGGTAATACCTTCAGTATTCAAACTGAGCTGAAATGTGTCCATTTTCTCTGTTTAAGCTGGAGAGAGGGTATCAATCTCCCACCAATTTCAGTACAAGACACAGGACTGTGTGAAAGAAATTACCATTTTTAATTYTGTTTTAAAGCAGTTAACAGGAAGCGTTGATCTAAATAATTGGTTCTAATAATTTTGCATTGATGCTTATTATTTTTTAAAAGATATGTCTGGTAACTATTAAAAACATATATAAATACATTCAACTTTKTTCTGTTGAGCAGCGTGATACAGTTCATGTGCACATTTATTCAGGTAACCATACATCATATAAAGAAGAGCATCTCCAACTTGCATACTATTTCTTACCATTGCATTACACCTGATACTATAAGGGACTGTGTAGTTGTGACCAGACTTGCTCCAGAAGCAGCCCCACTGCCGCGTGGTGCTCCAGCCCAGCTCGCTGGCCATCTGCACTTGGATTGCGTGAGTTCTGCACAGTTCATTGGCATTTCTTTGCAAAATTGCACTTGCCCAGGCTGTGGGAAGGGCTACCAGTGTCCTCCTTGGCTTCTTATCTGCCAGGGCAGAGGCTGGCGAAAGTGGTGCTGTACTAAAGGGAAGTGAGTGCTGTGGGCTTCAATTCCCTGGGGCAAGCGTGACATAGAATCATAGAATCATTTAGGTTGGAAAAGACCTTTAAGATCATAGAGTCCAACCGTAAACCTAACACTGCCAAGTCCACCACTAAACCATGTCCCTAAGCGCCRCATCTACACGTCTTTTAGATCCCTCCAGGGATGGTGACTCAACCACTTCCCTGGGCAGCCTGTTTCAATGCTTGACAACCCTTTCACATGGAAGTTATTTAAAGCCCAAGTGAGGGGACGAGATACTGAGAGTTTACCAAAAGGTCAGGACCATTTCCTCCTGTAGCTTTGCTTCAATAGAAACTCTCACTCTGTTTTTGAAAAGTCCAGCTGCCTAATTTAAGGGGTGGATTCTGGGATTTGGATCCTGATTTGGCCCAAGCAGCCCAGAAGCCAAGTACCTTCAACAATACGAATCACAGTGATAGCAAGGTTCCTTTGCAGATTCAGGACTAAACATGCTTCCATTGGACTCTTTGGCAAATACCACTTTGCCATCAGTGCTGGAAGGACTGGACCCATTTCTACTTAGAAGCTACCAAGCACTGTGCCTGCATAAGCCTGCAGAGGTATGTGAAAATGTCTCCTGCTGATAAAGTGTCCTAGCGAAAAGTTTAGCATTTTGGATCAAAAATGGGCAATGRGGGATGTATTCTGCCAGATACTTCCCTTATCACTCCAGTCTCCACCATCAGACTTGCASTCTTTACATAGGTAGTTTTGCAAAGACATGTAGGTGATATTTATGAGCTATCAGCACAAGCAAGATCAGTTATCTTTTCTTGCCTGGTGACAATACAATGCTAAAAGTAAAATAAATGGCTATTATAAGTATTAAAATAGAAGCCACTAATAGTTTATGCTTTCTCTGCATGGTTTTACTTTTCTTTGAAGTTTTAGGCAACTTCTGAAGACAATGTCTTGAATTGTAACAATGATCCACAGTTTTTTTTCTGCCATGGCAAATTCCAAGTCTTTGAGGACTTCCAGTAAAGGAAGAACTTTGAACAATAACAGGGGTTTCCATAGGTACCAGTTCCTCATGTTTTCCAGTGGCACAAATTCAGGAGGTTCATTAGCTAGTTAACGTGTACATTTAAAGTCTATCTGATCAGCCAAAAATATTCAGTGAGAATCATTGATACCTGAAGTCTCACTGCAACTTGCTAATGGAAAATTAAAACAAGCATGGAAAATTACTTTCRGAGTCTAAAAAGACACTCCAACCTCCCACCCCCCTCTGTTGATTTGGGTATAAGTGGTCTGCTCTAGGTTAACCACTTCAGAAACCATGTCCAAAAATGTTGTGTATGTAGACTCAACAGATAACATATCTGTGGTGTTTGGTTGGACAGTGTTCCAACATCAGTATGGCTTTCTGAAAGAAGAGTTTGAGATCACTCAGCGGTCCTGTTACCCTCCTGAACTGATGGCTGAGTATTGATCAACTTCTCTGCAAACACAGCTTTCCCTCCAGCTACCTCCTGAAAAGTTATCAAACCTTTCCTGTTGAATGTCTTTAGTGTGGCTCCAGGCTGATCCAGGATGGCAGGCCCCAATGAAAGATGGACCTATGATAGGTGGGGGCTAGAGCCGCAGCTGGGGAAAATACTGATGCTAACACAACTATCGAAATTTATTAACCCCCTGGAATGGAGAGGCAGTGCACTGTGTAGCATGCATAAACGTGTATGTATTGTGTATTTATTTTAAACGTGTATGTATTGTGTATTTATTTATTTCTATCCATTTACTTACCTGCCCTGAAGAGACCTTTCCTATCCAGATTTTGAGGAAGTTTATTTAATTCACTATTAACTGCTGAGAAGCACCAAAAAGAAAAACAAATGAAATCACTTACTTTTGTCTTTTCCAGTTTGTAAATGCACAGCAATGGCTAGGATAGGTGAAGTTTGCCTCAATCAAAGATCTAAATTTGCTTAAATCGGGAAGCTTTTTTAAATTGTATGTAGACCTTGCTCTTAGCTTCTTAATGAGTTCTAATCCATGACTTGGCAGGAAACTGATTCTCGTCCTTGAAATATCCCTTCAAGAAAACATATGAAAATCTTGGTAAAAAGCAAATTTACTTCTGCTCGACAGTGGATGTGTGTTTTAGACTGTCCTACTCATTCTCAGAGTAGTGATTGGAAAGAGATCAGCTGGAAATCCATGCTGAAARCAGGATCCAGGGATAAAGTAGGTGTTCCTCCAGGAAACCTGAACTAATACTGCAAACAACAATCAAGTGATGTTAGTCTGGTTTGAGAAAAAAGAAAAAAAAATCCTAAAACCCTCTGAGTAAGAATTAGCAGTGACATAAACCATTAGTGCCATATGATTCTGGGTTTAGTGAATACCCAGTAAATGCCCCAATCACCCCAGAATACTGTTGCAGGATAAAAAAGGCTGATGAAATCACAACAGGAGTTTGTTACATGAACATCATCACATCATGGGAAGGCTGCTGTGGAAAAAGCAATAAACACAAAGAGAGAAGCTCACAGGGGGGTACAGATGTGATGAGAGGTTAGAGATACCAGGTTTTGTACTCATTAGGAAGAAAAAGAGATTAAAGAGAGACAGGAGTGACATAGTTCAAACTGTGAGGAACAAAAATAACAAAACATTTCCAGAGGTTTAAAAAACAAAGAGAGGACAGACTGCAGTGAAGAAAGGGGCAAGATTACAGGAGGTTAGGAAAGATGTATTTGTGTGGAAGGCAATTACTGTGTGGGACAGGTTATCAAAGGCAGCGATGGAGGCAGCAGCTATGAATGCAGTAAAGAGAGCATTAGTGAGGCTTTTAGAAGGAAAAACATTGTGCACACACTAAGTCTTGACTTGTGCCACGCAGGTGGGGAAAGGGAAGAAGGACCAAGGGTGCTCCATCTCCAGGCTAAGAGATACTTGGGAACCCATCCCCATGGCTCCAGGGTATAACAGCTGGGGCAAAATGTCCTCACATTTCCCTCACTAGGGCACAAACTGTGTCCCTCAGCTCATGACAGCAAACTCCCTTCTCTTAAAGAAACAGCAAAATGGACTATGAAAAATCACCCTGTCCTCCCTTAGCCCATGTGCTCTTATGGCTTGAGACTGACCCAGGGTGCAGTGTTTGCTGAGGCTGCTCTGTTCTTTGTTCTCTGACAAAAGAAAGGGATTTTTCCTAACCAAGGAATTGGATGGACAATATTTGTAATTTTCTCCATGCCCCCTCCAAGATACAGTTTCCAATTCATCTGTAACAGTACGATGTCAGGACAACATGTTATTTGATCTCTATTACCCAACATGCACAAATTGTTTTTATTATTGTATTAATGCAGTAGAGTGGTGCCACATGAGGGGGAGTCCAGGTTTTAGCAGCATGTAATAAACTTTAGACAGTTGCTATGTATCAGTCGCACATTTGCACCTCTGTTCTCTATTCTAAGAAGAAAAATTAATATCAGGAAATGGCTTTGTTTGAACTCACGGTCTTTAGCTTAGGGTGGCCAAGTCTAACAAATTCATATGCATCTAATAAAGCAGTTACTGGTGGTGGGTAAAGATGATCTTTATGTCCATGCTGTGCCCACAGCTGGAGGCTTTGCATCCAGGCTCTGAAGGTACGCAAAACCTTCAACAACTGGACCATGAATTGTAGCAGCAGAGGAGCAAACACAGACCCCACTCCACTACTCTGATCTGGGGCCATGACTTCTACTGGAAGAGCGAGACGGACCYGTGGAGTCAGAAATACTTTGAACTTCTGGAGGTCAGGCTGAGAGAAGCCACGTTGTGGTCCTGAGGTTGTTCTGGGACTGACCTGTTTCTCACAGGCGCTAAAAGCTGCAGCTGAAGAGAAATTTTAGGCTATCGATTTCTGACTTAGACACCTGAAGAGGTAATCAGGTTGCAATGAGCAASCTCGATTGTTTCATGGACTGACTATTGCCCTTAGTATGCTGCCTAATGACAACTGTCACCTAGAATGTATGCTCATGATGCAACAACTGAACAGCAGTTTTCTGCCTAAATCCACAGACAGCATCACTCATGGCATCATTAAGAGCCTGTGAAACTTCACAAGGGCTCGTAATTCTGAACAAGAGCATGGAAAATATTTTCTTTGGCTTGTTAGCTAAAAATCTTTACCGAGTCCAAACTGTTACTACACTGGGTGGAAATAACAATTAAATATAAATAGGGATATCATCTAGACTTAAAAATAGGTAAAATGTTACTGGGTCTCTGGGCATCTCTAAATAATTTCATAAATATTAAATATTTCCCATGAAAATATTTTCTTCTCCTTTTATGCTCATCATTGCACATAAACAGAAGCGAGTTAGGGAATGTGCTTTGCACACTACTGCAAGGTTTGTTGGTATGTCTGTTAGGGATAGTTACTGATACACCAGTGACAGACCCCCAAACAGCAAACACAGACATTGTGCAGGTGGTTTAGTAACTTACTCCACTGAGTTATCACGAGCAGACCTCAGTGCAGAGGTTCTTTGGGATGTTCCTCTCTAGGTAGAGGCTTGATAAATTAAATAAACATGATGAACAAGACGATAAAGTGGCAGTAGGAAATCAAATGAGAATATATGTTCTTGTATTGTTGTTGCTGGGCTGCTAGTCATCGGCCTTGACAGCAGCCGGTGCAGGAACAGCAAAATTAATCTGACTTCTCTTCCAGTCACTTCCCTTTCCCACTGGGACTCTCTGTTGGATTAGCAAAAATCCCGACCAGCTGATGAAGTTTGAAGGGCACATATAGAAATAGCAAGAAATGGCTGGCGGAGCAGAAATCAGAGAGGGTTAGACTGATCGGTGAGAACAATTTTCTCYGTGCTTGTATCTAAACTGATCTCTGGCTGTGCTTCAGGAACTCAGCTGTCGAGCTGGGGATCTACTGGAGCTCTCCTGTGACCCCCATATGTGGGTTTCCCATTGAAGACAAATTGCAAGGATAGGATGGACCACAGCCATACCTTGCCCTGCATCTGAGTCAGGATACAGCCAGAGAGCTCCTAAGGACTTCAGTAAAACCTGGTGTAAGCCACTACAGCTCTGTGAGCACCAGATGATTAAATGAAACAATCTGGTTGAAAATTGAAGCTATGAAACTCCGAGTTGGAAATACAGTGTATTTCTGTATAGAAGGAATGTGTATAGGTGTGGGAGTAATTAGCCATTTGATTTACTTGCCTACTGTCAGCRCTGAAATCCTTTAACTCAAAACTTGATGTCTTTCCAAAAGAGATATTCTAATTCAGCCAAGAGCTGTAAACCTGAGAGAAGAATTGATTCGTGAAACTGTGTAGCCTGTACAAGGGCTAAGATTGGTGCTTTCTGACATTACTATTTGTGTTTGTCTGTCCTTCACATTATTTTAATATGCTGAATTATAAAATAGAAGTTGGTATTAATGGACTGTAGAACTCTGGTTCAGGAATATCAAGAGTTAAAACATCCTGGCGTTCATTCTAACAAAACATTGCAATCTGCAACACAGATTTGATTGCAACAACACTATTTATCCCAGCAAAGATATGATTATGGGTCAATCATTTCCACAAGTGAAAGTGCATTCCTGGTGTACACTACAGTGACGGATGAGTAAGAAGGCTCTTCTTTCATGATCTCAGTCAGGATAAAAAGGTAATTTCCTATCCATAGAATAGTGGATGTATTGGTAATGGAACAGAAAACTTCTTACACAAATAACTCAGTGTTAGAAATTGAACTATCAAATGAATCTGTACTACAGCCAAATCAATTTGATAAGCCTCCAGAATATGATTGTATCAGCTACAGCTTGCAAAGAAAATGCATTTACTTTTCGCTACAGGAAACAATGCTTTCCAAAGAAACATCAATGATATTACTGCTGAAAAGATGCTCCACTGGCAGTCTTTTCCAAAGAAGGAAGATGCTTTGAGGGAGTGATGGAAGTGGAGCAGAATGCAGTAACCCATACCATAGCTCTTTATATCACAGGTGCACTGACCATCACAATGTGGAAAAAAGGCCTTCAGAAGAGTTCTGAACTCAAGGTTAACCAGATATTTTTCTCCCTCTTTTTTAGATTTCTAACCACTCTAACCTCTGTGTAAAATCTTCCAACAGCTCCAATGACCCCTTTTCACCCCTTCTGGGTCACTTCTAGCCCTCTCTGGACATCCAGGGTAGATGGGAAGAGAGAAAGGCTCTGATGAATTGGTGAGACAAAAAATGACTCCCATGTCTCTGTGGCAGCTCTTATGTGTTGTGGCTTGTGCTCAGAAACACAAGCAGTTGTGCACACTCACAGGCATTTTCAAACCCCATGGCAAACAGTGACTTGAGGTAATGGTGACTCCTGCAGTAACTGCATGAGATATCTCATACCTATACCTATAGGGGACATCCCAATCCTTAYCCCTGTAGGGTAGGGATTTTATCTTTAGAATTAAGCTTCAGAGATGCAGGGGCAGATCTTCAATGGTAAGCAATTCAGATTTAAGCACTGAGGACCCACTCACTTATTCTTGATTTTGCTCAAACAAAAAACTAACAGCATTTTTCTCTGGAAAAAAAAMCAAAGCAGAACTACTCTCTTACAGAGCTTAATCAACGGTGGAGAGGAATCTGGATCTAAATCCCTGGATCCAAATACTCCCAAAAACTTGAGGACAAAGTGAAAACATGGATCTAGACTGAAATTTGAGATATGGCTTCCAGTTATTTTATATTCAGAACTATACGTCCAGTTTTGAACTCCAAGTTTTGTGAGATGTTGAAATCCAGACTGGCATTCACATGTTCTTCTCTGTTCTTTTCTGGGGAGTTAATAATGGAAAAAAAAAAAAAGTGAATATTACTTACAAAACAACAGGCCCATTGGCTCCTTGGAAGACCTCATTTGGTAATTTTTCTAGGTTGTGATTATCACTTAGATTTCTGAAAAACACAACAATATTGATGCTAAAACAATCTGAGATTACAAAAAAATAGCTTGCAGCAGTTACTACCTTCTATTAATTGCTTCTCAGAATAGTAAACAACAGAAATAGTTACAGCTCATCCAGGTAGGTTCCATTAAATGCATGATTCTCAATTTCCCGAATCCCATTTTTATTTAGCCATCTGCAATAGAGGAAAAAAAAAAGACTTGGGTTCTTATTCATGCTTCATAACTGAAATGTATGTAATTCAAATCAGTGAAAGAGATCTCAAACAAAATTTTTAAATGGATATTCAAATGATGAAATTTCTATGAATACTAGCTTGTAAGATCCCAATAGCTGGAGGAAGGCTTTGGAGAGTACAGACATGAATAGGGCAGATGAGCATTACCATCAGCGACGATAGCTAGAGTAAGTTTCTGAAGCAAAGGCAGAGCTGATGAAGACGCTGGCGCTGCTCACGACTCCCTCGGGAAGGCTGCAGCGGAGTCAGTGAGGCTGTTCCAGGTTAATCCCAGGAGGGGTGAGACCAGAATCTTTCCTGCTGGTGCTGTCGATGCCACTTAGTTTTACTTTTTTCAAGATGCTTTTGAAGCACTGGGCCACAGCTTTCTAATAACTTTGYCAGTTATTAGAAAAAAAGACCGTCGTCTGCAGTGGTCTCACATCCTCCGCAGGGCAGGCAGAGGAGGTGGCTGAYGGTCACTGAGCCGGGCAGGAGGGCAGGAGCTGGGTGGCGATGGTGCCAAACTGCCCGGGAAGCGGCTGACTCCTCCTATGCCTTCTGCCTCAACAAATCACGCTGTCTGCTCTGCTGCCCCAGTCCCACCTCCCCGGGCTCCTTCCCCCAAGAGGAGACACAGGCAGTGAACCTGGGAACCAAAGCTCCCGGGGCTTTCCGCCAAGTTCTTRCTGCAGTGCATTAACTAATTAATGTTTAACGTCCTTCCTTGTGTTCCCTTCATGTCCTAAAAATTTACATTTGGGTCAGTTATATTTATCATCTTTATGGAGCCATTTTCCATCTCACTTTAAATGTCACTTTGCAACTCACGCCCTCTCCAACAGGTGAGGTGGTGAGCTAAGGTCAGCATGAAAATCAGTTATGGGTCTGGCTGAAAGGACTACCCTTTTGACCATGACAGGCAGATGTACAAAGCTCCGTGTCTATAATGTCTGTCAGGTCGGATCAGGAGAACTGTCACCATCCCCTTCACTTGCAAGCACTATTAGACATGAGTGAGCAGGCACAGACGAGAGACATGTCCCTGCTTATAGCATTTAAAGCATTTATTATATTACATTGATCTTATCAATTCGTAGCTGCCAGGCTGATATAAACGCTTTTAATCACAGTATTAGCACTTACTGCGTTCCCTCACTGAACATGATGCTAATGCAATGAGATACTAAGGTCGTAAAATCAGAGTCACTGTTGCAATACAGGGTGGACTATACCCTCCCGTCACCTGGTTAATCGCATTCAAGTAGTAAAGAGATTAAACAAAATTTTACCTAAATCCCAAGACCTCATTACATTTTATATAGACAAGTTTCTATTAAGACAAATTCTCCCCTCATTTCAACCAGCGTCCTTACTGACTCCACTAACTCTTCCATTAGCAACAAGTGACAATGGAGGCAGAGATCCAGAGCTTGGACATATGGGCTTTTACTCACTATTTCATGGCTATAGCAGCATTCTTAAAACACACTTTAAAATTCACCTGGTGCAGGAGGCCACTGCCCCTGAGGTACTATTTACACCCTATTTCAGGGCAGGAAAGCTCTATCTTAGTCTCTAAGTGGCATGCAGACCTGGAAGTAAGGTGAAATTCTTCCATAAATTTCTAGCATTTCTTTACCAAATGTATCCACAGTTCCAGCCTGTGCRGATCCCATGCACAGTGTAAGATCAGATGTGATTCAAATTACTGGCTTAAACATGCTTGGAGCCTGCCACAGCTAAACCTGCAAAAACTGGGTCTCAATTGTTGGGGGTTCAATGGGTCCTGGCTGTTTTTAATGTCATCTTGACACGCCTGATTTCACAAAATGATGTTGCTGTAACAGTAACTTTCTATTGCATTGCACAGTGACTTCAGTTTTGTATAGAAAACCAGCAAATTTGGGTCTAAAATGAGGCAAGTTCATCACTGCACAAGGAAAGCCTAATCAGGGACTCTCAAAGAGCACACGCAGGGCCCCTGTCCCAAGGAAGAACTACAGCAGAATCAGGACATCGTCTGACCAGGCGAGTGGTGGCCAGGTCTGCTTGTACAGCTCTTGCTGCTCCTGCACACACCGGCGGGCATGGGGAGCCCGTGGCAATGAGGCTGTTGCGGGAGGCAGGGCAAAGCAGCTGGAAGAGGACGCAATCCCCCCCAGGTCAATTTTGCTAGCAAACCAGCAGCCTTAAGTCCTCAGAGAAGACTACCCTTCAATACCCGGGCAGTAATCATATATACAGTGGGACATCCTAGGGAGAGACGGAAGCCAATTTCATGCTGCTCGAGTGGCACAGAGAGGTCAAATCACAGTAAAAATCTGGGATATTTATCTCACCCCTTAATGGTATGATGGAAACAAATACAGTACTTCTTGTGCAGTGCTCTGAAAATACAAAGTCCCACCTGAGTAGCAAATATTGTCATAACAGGAGAGAAGATAAACCAATACATTTGGGTATCATGACTTGAGAAAACTGTGTGTGTGTTTAAAACTTCAGTGAACTGGACATAGACAGAGGTTGTGCATAACTGATGGGGAAAAGGAGACAGAACAGCTAAGTGACTTGTTACTGCCCTCTCTTCAAATATTGATGGTCTGACCTTGCTGCCACCAAAATCAACGTGAGCCCAATCAGTCAATCAGATCTTGCTTGTCTGCTTCGGTATACGAGGTAAACTGCACACACACAGTGGGAAAGTTTTCCAGTCTGGCCACTGGCTAGGTGAAATGAAGGCAGCTTGTTAGCAAGCAAACAGTACATTTTGATATACCAACAGAAAGGATCAAAGAAGCCAGATAGTTCATTAAAAAACATGACTGCTCCAGTCAAACATAGAGTAATCTAACCACGCAGCTTGAAACTGCATTGTGAACTGGCCTGTATCAATGCATTAACATTGTGTACAAATATACCACATTTCCACAACATCTACATACATTTTGCCCGAGTAATAAACGTCTTTGAATGATGTGTCTGACTGTAAATATTTATGAGTCATGCCATCCTTTTGAACACAATTTGTATCACATGGAACTGTTGTTGTAGGTGGAATATGTTTAACCTTGGTATCAGTAATTAGTAAATTTGCTCTATGCTGTGCTTCTAAAATAAAGAGCAGGATTCTAATACAACAAAAAACCACAAAAGCATTCAGTTTTCATGACAAGAAAACAGAATATAGAGATTTCAGTGGTAGGGGAGAAGTCTAAACCGCCAAGCTGAATTTGGAAGTGCATAAAATAGTGTCTTGACCCTGTTCTGGAGAATAAATGAGCTAACGAGGAGAATAATGGATTTTCTATGTCTTACTCACAGAATCACACTTTCAGAACTCAGGCCCGTGAATGAATTTCTTTCGATTGTACGTATATTGATATTGTCTTGAATATCTCTGGAAAATAAAATACAACAGAAACAACACCTTTTTGTACCTCTGTGAACCTTTCAGTATGAAATGCTATTTCAAACACAGTATTTTTCCTTATAGTCAGAGAAACTATTATAGGCAAGGGTGACGACTTAAGTTTTTAAGACATTTTGTCTGCAGAGCACAAACCTTCCTGGTAAAAAAGGCTGGAGCAAAACATTTCCAACACCCTCATATTTTCCTCCCAAATAGGCTGAAGCCATTAAAATGTATAAAAGCTTGGGTCTTATAACCCTGAGGCGGATGAAATAGTTCCTCCAGCAAACATACTGCCCAGAAAATGCAAGCTGAGGGGCTGCGAGGCCACCAATTCTTGCAGCCTCCCAACCAGAAGAAGGAAAAGCCATTAGCCTTTTTGGCCTGATTCAGCAGGGTACCTACCAGCCCATGAATAATTCCCCTGCCAATGTCAACAGGATTACTTATAAGCTTTGAATGTGCTTAAGAACTTAAGACATGGGACCCCTGTCAATACAGTTTGTTGAAGCAGGCATTTCAGTCTTTCAGCAGTTTTGACTGATAGGAAAAAAGGAACAGCAGATATACGTTCTGTTGCTTGCTCAAAATAGACCTCAAAGAAGTTAAACAGTATTACTCATAATTTAGACTGGGGATATGGTTGTTTTCATGCTGTTTCTGTTGGAAAGCACGGAACGAAATGAATTATCTGCAAAGCTTGAAATTAAGCTCTCTTCCAAAATTATCTCATGCTGACAGTTGAATACGGCCACAACTGTGCATTAAGTGACACACAGAGGCCTCACTCTGCAAACTGAGGTCAGCAGAGGTAGGAATAGGGAGGGAGCACGGCACCCATACATGTGAAGTGTATCCCTCTGCTAAGGATCTGCACAAGCCCTTTATAAACACCAATGACCCATCAAGACCTATCTTTGGGACTTATATATTGGTACAACTGAAGCCAACGGGAATTTTGTTGTTGACCTCAGTGGGGTCAGGGTTTGAACCAAGGTCTAGTTTGGAAGTCAAGCAGTATCAAGGCCTACTTATTCTTACAGGAAAGTGAGGAGTTTCACCTGAAAAAAAATTAACTCTTGCTCAGCAGGACACAATAATTCAAGTCTAGTTATGACTGATGATAAACATAGAGGTATACAGGAGGAAGGCTCTGTAGCTCTGTATCTGTTGCACTTGCTTGATGGTTTYGGGGAGCCCTGAAGTGCAGTTCTCAGAATTACGTATGTCAAGTGTATTACAGAAATTTATTTCTTATCTTATATGTGCGTACACTATATTCAGGCATCTCCCTCTATGTTTTCTATGCATTTTTATTTCTATTAATGGCCATTACTAAGACAATTGCAGGATTAATGTTTCTTTAGCTTGAAATCTTCTAATCAAAGATTTGAACACGCAGAACTTTGCCTGTGCATTAAGCATATGTCCTGTCCAAAGCAAGAGAAGAAATAGTTGCTTATTTCCTGGGTTTTCTGATTTCAATTATATTGAGAACTGATTGAAAAAATTATGTCAAGATCTTTTTCAGTAAAAAAAAAGCAAGCTTTTTCTGATATGCATTTTTTACAGAAAAAAAAGGTGTTTTTACAGAAAAAAAAAAGCCTGCTTTCACACAAAATTTTACACAAATATTTTTTTCCCTGTTGGCACTGGAATTTTCCATAGAAAAAAATATTTCATTCTCTGGACAGTTTTACTGCCAGTGAAAAAAATGAGCATGGTAGAGATATTTCCCCGTGATTTTTTTTCTTTTTTTTTTCTCTGTGGTGTGGCCACCCCTCCACAGAAAACAGCTCCGAGATCAGCAACTCTTCCCATGCAGGCCAGAGAACTGTCACCAGGTGGCAACAAATTTCCACTGCCACCAGCCTGGTTTGGATTTCAACTGGTGAAAGAGGAATAAAAGGCTGTTATCCGTCCCCTGGGCCATCCAGGCACACACTTATAGCGTAGTTAAAGGAAGAGCGGTCTCTAAATAAAAAAATAACGCTTTGTAGAAGGGAGACCAAGACAGAACTGAGAACTGAGACCTTTCAGGCCACATTATCATCAACACCTACAAAATTAGAACCCAAAACACTACGATGAAGCTAATAAGCGAACACAAGGGGAATCACGTCTTGAAAGGTTTTGTTGGAGCAGGAGAGCATTCAAAGAGAGCTTTTAAAAAGTGAAAAGCAAACTTTAAAACTTACAGTAAAACTTTCTGCAAAGAGTGCACCTTATGGACAGCAGGTAAAAACCGAAGGCCAGTGTTTGATATTAACCTAAGGGAGAGACAACAGATGAAGATTATTTGCTCTGTCCCAGGAACGAAGCAATAATTAACAAAGAAGAAAGAACATTGGACTTAAAATGGCAGCCACAAAAGGCAGAGTCTAGCCACAAATGGGGGGTTTGCCCATAGGAAACTTGACATGGTATCATAAAAAGGTTTTTCTCCAAAGCACGAGCTGAATTCTGCYCCACTGAAGTCAAGGGAGAAACTCTACCTTGAGTAATTACACAGTCTCTCCTGATGATCTCAGGAAACTGTCGGTATTAATTTCCCAACCATATTCTAAGAAATCAACTGCACTGACCCGGGATAATTATTTTCATAGTAGCTCTTTTAAGACAAAAGTGTCCACTCACTTACCACAATTTTAACCTTCTACTCTAATAGAGGGTACATTAATTCCACTGGAAATAACATTATTTCATGAAAGTAAGAGAGAATTACGACGCTTTATTCTCCAGCACCTGCAATAATAGGAGCCAAACACATGGGAACGTTTCAGCAGCTTGTGTGACTGGAAATGGGCCTAAGCCTCCATATTTAACTACCCTCCCACCACACTGAGCATCACTGGCCTCTGTGTTACGGTTCCTATACATGAAACGCCATCCCAGAAACGTTGATTCTGAAGGACAACCCGGTGCCCACAGCCAGTGAGGAAACATGGTCACAGGTGTTTTCACCGGTAACCACAGAGCTGTACCACATCTAATTTAAGCAAATTTTGTTATCCAGAGCAGTAGCAAGGGCAGGACAAACATGATATTGCCATGCAGCAGGAGACGGCTGGTGGCTGCTGATGGCTGGAAGGAGGGTTGAGCGCAGGAGGGAGGAGGAGCTGGTCCATAGCTGGGCTCCGACCAGTTGGGAGTTTTTCCCCAGTCACCAAATGTCTCAGTTTGACTCTACCAAACAAAGAGAAAATTTGGGTTCTTGAGAGTTTAGTTACATCTTTCATATGTGAGATCGYAGAGGAGGTAACCTTTCACTGAGAATATTGGTTTCTTAAGGAACATATTAGTAGTATACGGAAGGTATTTTTTATCTTGGCACTTAAACAGAACAATATTCTTTCATCATTACTGGATGTGATTTTTTTTTGCAGATTCATTCCTGAATAGTTGAATGGTGATGAAAAGCACTGGTTGAGACTGGAAAAAAGTAACAGCATTCATTTGATGTTTGTTATGAACCTAGATTGTTTCAGGAAACCTTTCAGGTTTCATAATCTGAACTGAAACTGAACACCTCCATGTGACAACCAAATCCTACATTTGGGCACTCAGGGTGACACATAGGTCCATAAAATAGTCATTCACTTGCATTAAGTACTGCTCTGAGCTCCCTGAGGTGGTATCTGGATATCCTCAGATGTTGAAAAGCCAACTTGCTACCTGTCTCATCTTATAACAAAAACCAATGCATTATATGCAGGAAAAAATTAAAGAAGTATAGTGAATATTCAAGAAGCCAATTTGGGAAAGTTGCTGAAATGTCATGACTGTTTTGTCTCAGGAGTCAAAGTGGTCTGACATTGCATTAGCTCAAAACTAACAGCTGTCACATCTGACCAAGAAAGCTCTACAAAAAAGCTTTTGAAAAATTATTACATATAGCTAACCAGAAAGCATGATTAATGAAGCAGGTGGATTTCACAAGGTCCTTATTATTTAAAGTACTTCTGCACTCATACTTTGTAAAAGAAGTTAGCCGAAAAAATTAGAAGCAATAGAAGAAGAACCTATAACTCCCCCCTTACAGTATTTTAAAGTACACTCTCTAAATTACTGGAGATGTACAGGGTTTGAAAGCTGCCTTTAATTTTAAATGAGTCATATGCTAAAAATTCATGCAATTCTTTTTACGAGCCACTTGTTAAATACAAATTATGATATGCATTTCCTTTAGTAGCTAAATGAAGAAGCAAACTGCTGCCAAGTAGTCTGTGGCTATTGCAGGACAGAGGAGAAGACATGAGAAGCTTTCCTCTCTACAGTACTTTCCCAAGAAAATCTCAATCCTCATGTTGCAGTAATGAAAGATGATGGTGCTCTAACATATGCTATTCAAACACTGCTCCAATGGCAACTTACTCCCAACATACCAAAATGCCACACTGGTTAGCAGGGCTTTTACCATACATGTGTGAAAAAACACATTCAAGGCCTTGGGTGACGCCATAGTCCTGACTTTTCCAGTAATCCCAAAGTGTTCAGGGCTCAATTTGTACTGGTGTCAACTGAGCAGCATGAGATGAAAAGGAAAGCATCTTTGACAAATCATTACATATTGAAGCAAATCTACAGGTGGCACAAAGCACTGATTGCACAGAGGCACAGAATGGTGATTAGGAGCAGGAGAGGATGTTCTTTTAATTAATTGCAGAAAAAGAACTAAAAAAATATTTAGCTAGACTGCAGCCTAGACCTTCCCTCTCTTTTTATTCAACCAGCAAATCTCCAGAGGCCTTTAAGTGGATAATCTTGTTAGAATGTAGATAATCCAATTTACCGAATATCTTTCCTGCAGGACAGTTTTGTCAATATATTTACCATGTAACGTATACATCCTTAGCAGCCTCACTTTAAAAAAGTGTCTTCTTTAATCTGTGTTATAACTGAGTCCCCCCTTGCCATGTATAAACAGCTCGGTAAGAACCTGTTTTTCAGATGGCTGATGGCTTCTTTCCAAAGCATTAATTGTCTTTCTGAAAAGGCTTACTGGAGTCAGCACTTAAGAAAACATAACATGATGCTCAGCAGAGAAAAAAAAATCTAATTCCTGGAAGATTCTGGCTGCTTATCTCCAGATATAGCAACACGCCTGCTCTTTTTTATGCCAAATTAGTAGGAGCTACTCCGACAAAACTGGGAACGCAGTTTACCTCATGAACTTGTTGTGGGTATTTGCTAAATTGCAAACTCAAGGCAGGCAGAGATAAATACAACATCACTCAAGAAGCATTATTTTTGTGTCCCTTAATCATGCTGGTTACTTTATACTGTACGTGAGCCTGACTCCAGCAAGAGATTCCTCTGACTCGTGTCCCAGTCTTGCAGGCTAAGCTGAGCCTATAATCCACAACACCCACTTCCGGGGTAACGTCTTTAACGGAGAGGCTGCCATGTAAAAGGAAGGAGTGGAGCATCACTTCTTTTTATTGAAGAGCCTACTCCATGCAAAGGATCAGCGATTTTGTGGACTTCGCTGCATCTGCAGCAAATACAGGTTTGGGTTTAGGAAGCATGCCAGGTACACGTGTCAGGTCCTCCATGAAATAAGACCAGGAAGGTACAAGCAGCTGCAAGACTTTGGAGTTGGGCTCTGGTCTCCACAATGTAAACTATTTTGCAGATAAAACGCATGCTTTTGCGACCTACATTTCCCCTCCCTTCCAACAATCCAGCTGTATGCCCTCAAAATTGATATGAAAAGAGTGTCACATTTAAATCTTTCTATTTTAAGCTGAGATTGCTTAATACAGGATGTCGACACATCCACTGTAAAAAAGAACCAAAGGACACAGATTACACTAGAACTAATTTTGGAAAGAAAATAGGTTTGAAAAGCCATCGCTACATTATTAAACAGACAATGCCACAGCTCTCCTAATGAGAGCCAGATAAATAATCTTGTACCCATGAAAAGGTCAATAAGTTACCATTTTGAAGCAGTCTGTCTCTTTGGCATATATCCAAGAAGACCAATTAACAATTCTCTTCACTGCTTCTAAAAGACTGGTGAGAAAGTTAAGGTTGAGTTTTTCTAGAAGGTTTAGAGTATTTCAGCATTGTATTTTTTTAGCATTTTTCTCTCCTTAGTGTTTTTGCCATACCAGTAATGATGATGCAGGAGACAAAAGGAGTGGGGTGAGCCRGAAATATATTTGCACCCAAGTTGACAGAGATAAACGCCTATTAATGTTCAACAGCTAGTGGCTGTAACAGGCTCCTGAAGCTGATGAGAGGACTGACAAGGCTAGCCAGAGCTTCTTGCCTGCCCATAAATAAGACCTAATGGTGATACAACTATTTTTGAAGCAGCACAGAGAAAGCCTTGTAAGCAATGTGTTGCAGAGGTCATTAAACTGATGGGCTATGGTGCCTAAGCTCAGTCTCAGGCACTAACACTGATTAATTTTTCTCTTTTTTTTAATGAAAACGGCGAGATTTTCTGAATTGTGTTTTAACAGTTCTGTCACAGCCACAGCACTGTCGTGAGGTATCAGACCACGTGTCTCGTACCCTGCCAGACTGCCACAGCGGCTGGAAACTTCAGAATAAGCACAATGAGCCCAGCAATGGGCAGGCACCCAAGTCCTCCTGCTTTGGCATGCTGGTTGCAGCTGGGTCTCGCTATACCTCTTTACACGGAGATGCAAAGGTGCYTGTGTCAGCTGTTTTGACTGGTGGGTCAGACCAGAAAGGACTACAGAGGTCTACGGCAGGGTCTGCAGCAACAGGCTGGGCCAAGGACCTCTCTGAGTACAGGCCTCCACCTCCAGCTCTGCTGCCTCAACATGGACTATCTGGGAATCTGGCATGGACCCCAGCTGGGGAGAAGATACACCACATGGGCAGCAGGAGTATGTCCTGGTTTGCTTTTCCACTCACACACAAGCCCATGTATGATTGGACAGAATCACCTAATCTGTTTTGGGACAAGATATTTATAAAATCACTTGCTATTCCTTCCTAACCTCCATCAGTTAATGGGAGAATTAGGCTGTGACGTACAAAGGTTTGTTAGTTTCCCTTAATGGCCTTAAAATTTTTTTCATTTCTCAAATAGCTGTTGATAGCATTTCTATCCACACAGATGCTTAACCCTTTTCTGAATTAAACTCTAGTCCCACATGAACTCCCCTCAGCATCTTGCCTTATGTTTTCACTAATTGACCCTTCCTCCTGTGTCACTGGAAGGCGAATACCAGGACTGGGTTACCTTTACCAACTGCCACATTGCAGCCTTCCATCAAGGTTTCTGCTTTCACATTAAATTAGGAGTCCTATTCTTTCAAACAGTAAAACTCTCTGCCTTTTCAAGGGGAGGTTTCTAAAAGGGCAAGCACCAGTGAGTGAAACAAGGGAATGGAGAAAATGGCAGTCTTTCCTACATAAGTGTGCCAAGAGAGAGCACGAAGGTATGACTGTACGTAGAGAGAGTGACCCGAGCATGATGTAACTCAGCATCACACCCAGCTCACTGCTATGTGGAAGGCTCCTACAGGGACTTTGGGTCTGTTCCTGACCCCTATGGTGCGAATTGGTGTAGCTCCACTGAAGCCAAAGGCTTTGCCCTGATTTATACCCCTCAGTGCAGCTACCTCAAACCTTGTCATTAACACAAAAGACACATTCATCTGTTCAGACTCTCAATGCCATGAAGCCTGAACCTTTCGTATTATTTATAGTCATACAAGAGGGTGGGGTTTTTTTGACTCCTAAAATGAAGGCATACAGGGGATACAACATAAATCCATTAGCGGAGTGAACATCAAAGATGAATTTTAACAATTTAAATTAGAGAAAAGCTTTCGCACAAGAATGAATGTGAATGAAGTGGCCATGAATAAAATTAGAGAAAATTTTCTAGTCACCAAATCATTGAGTTTCTGGAAAAACCTGCTCTGGAAAAAAGAGAAAGCACAGAACAGTGGAGAGCATAAAAAATGTCAATAAAGCACTTAATTAATGGGATACATGGAGTGAAGCCAGTAAGAAATGGAGTACAGCAGTCTGGGGAGTCTATACCAGTCTTGTATGCCCATAAGAGAGAATATCTTAAAAAGTACCCAAAATATATTTTCCTCTGATTTCAGCCAGTGAGTAGAACTAGCTAAAGAGTGGGGAATGGTTAGTTAGACAAGTAATCCTCTATATTTTTAAACTGTTGCTTCTATAGGTCATAGTATACTTGCTGCAGCTGAATTTTTATACAGATAGCATGTCTGAATGTTTGAGCCAACATGTTTGGGACCAGCCCAGATCAAGTGGCCCAGGAAAAGGAGGGCAGGAAATGCACCACCACAGCGTGCAATGACAAATGTTCAAAAGAGGGAGCATCCACTAAAGTAAAGAGAAAAACTTCCACTACTTCGGATATTTAAAATGGGGATTTACCTTTTCCTCACGACCTATAGTTTATGTGTCCCACATTTAAAAAATCACTGAAATGAGTGTGTTCATTACTGTGTTCACATTTCTTCTTCTTGTTCTTCAATTTTGTATGAGATAAATGTGCTCCCATTCTTTCTAACCATCTGTACACCTGATAACTGTACTACCCATAGCAGCTTGTTCTGAGGATTTTACATTGGATAAACAAATGCTGTGTTTTTGTTCATAGGTAGCCAGAAATACTCAAAGACAGCAGTCACCACTGAATGACTCAAGCTTGAAACCAAAGGAAAAATCATATGATTTCTCCTCATGACAATGCAAATTTAAAGCTTTATTTCCCTCCTGCCAAAAGAAAAATCTGTGTTTCAGTTATGGACGTAAAAAAGTCAAAGTTTATCAAGGTGTCTGGTGAATTTGATAAAGTAGATATTGGTAAAAATASTGGGGAGAACGACAATCCCACTGCAATTCTAACCACATATTCCAGTTCAATGAGGGTTTAAACTATAATGGCTTGTGCAGCGCTAAATACACCTTATCTYTTAAAGTCCAAACCTTAAATCTCAAATCTTAAAGTTCAAATTCAAACCAATGACTCTTGGCATTTTTGAGCTCAGGACCTGTCAGATGCTTGTGATTTTCAGAGATCTTAAGCACTCATTAGTTTACTGGGAGCTATGCTTATTAGACCACTGGCCTGATTTCRTCCCATCTTTAAGAAATGTCTAATCAGACAATTAAGCACTTACTTTTATATACTCAAATGTAGAAATCATGATCAGGCTTGTTGGATGAGTAAGGCTTCTTGTGTAAGTAAGGAAAACAAGGTTAGATATATGCGCTCAGGTGGATGGACATACAAAAATTAAGCTAGTATCCTGCTGGGTGTGTATGCCATTGTTCTGCAAAGAACACTGTGGGAGCTTATTTAAGCTRTGGCCATTAAAAACAACTACTGTTAAATGGAGTTCATTGGACTTCATTGGGGTTTTATGCAGAGTAGAGATTATTAGTCATGTTACCATCACCTGCTAAAAGCTGTGAAAATATTTTTGGGTAACAGTTTATTTTAAGGATGGATTCAATTATCACTGAATTGTGATGGCAACCCCATGGGAGCAGATGTGACAACCACAGTTGTGCAAGCAGCATTCTTGATGAGGCTGGCTAATGAAATAAAGTTATACCATACACCAATACGTTTGTATTCTAAGGTTTTAATCATCTCACATCAAGTGTTAATGATTGCTATAGCACTGCCATTGCTAAAGGAAAGAGAATTTGAATGCTTAATACCATGTGTATGAAGTATAACAGAARGCAGAGCCATAGCAAAGACAGATGAGAAAGATTTTGTCCCAAAGCTCTCGGGAGGAATTTCAACCTAAAGTTGTTTTTATAGATAGAAAAAAGGCCCAGCTCCTTTTCTCATCACTCAGATTCAATCTGTTGCTTACAGAGGCTCAAGGATCATAAGATAATAATAAGATCATAAGATCATAAGTGTGTGAATACTCCATGGAGGGTATTATCTTCAGCTTTTCTGAGGACTGTGTGCAGGCCTGGGGATGAAAATGTGGATTGACAATGTGCAACTAGCAGGGGGAGAGAGGGCATTATCATGTCGTATTACCAAAAGTGCTCAGCACAGGTTGGACAGAAACACATCTGTATCATTCAAAATTACTATAGTACTTGCAAAGAGCAAAAGATCTTACAAATATCTGAGGCTCGGAAGATGTTGGAAGGCATCTTGATCAATGTACACGAGGTTGTTAGCCTTCTCAATTCTTCTGCAAAGAGAAAATGAAACATCAGAGGAAATATATCRATATATTGATCATAAAATATCTGTGGTTGTCCCATGATGTAGTGGTACTATACACTKGGATTTTCTTTTTGACAGCAGATCTGCATGATTTCAAAGAGCAGCTTACCACAGACCGGCAGACCCCACCACCTTTTGATATCAGCAGTGGTTTGAGGATAAGTTTCAGGTTGACCAGGGAAAGAAAGGGACAGTTAGATAAGAAGATGGAAAAGACAAAGGGAGATTTTGAATGTTCCTTTATCACTATGAATTCTTCAGAGCTTACCTGAAACAAACTGCAAAACCTTTGATACTTGCCTATAATGAATCTTTATAATTGTCTCCTTTGAATTTAGATTGCTCATTACTTACATTTCATGTAGTTTGGGAAGGTTGGAAAACACATTTGCTTCTATGACCTCCAAGGCATCATTCTGTGAGATCTCTCTGAAAAATAATTTAAAAGTCAAGATATTTCAAGCCATGGTGAAGCAGAGAATGGACAAGTGAAAAATTCACAAGGAATTTCTTCCTAGATTATTGATGAGTTTTAAAAATAAGGTGGATATCAGATAAGAATACAGACCCCCAAAACACCAATGAGCTGCCACCAAGCCAAACAACAACATTCAGGAACAAACACCTTCTGAGGCTGAAGTTTGTATCTGTAATGGCAGTCCTGCACCTCCTGCTCTCACCATTCCCTGTGTATTAGAAGGCAGGGCCCATTCATCATTGGCTATTGGATCTCTGACATCACTAATTACTGATAGAGATTTAATGAAAGCTTTTAACTCGGTGAAGAAAAGTGGGGGTGAAAGGCGATTGAAATAGAGAAGACAGATAAGAAGTTCCCAAGAAATATGACACAACTTCAGCAGTAGGACATGATGCTGTCTTAACCTGACAAATTACAGAGATTAAAGTTAAGCCATCAGCAGACACATCCTTATTAGCAGGAGCTGGAGACCACAGACGTGAAGAAGTCTTCCATACCTTGGAATAAACCCTATTTGATCTCTTCTGTATACAATTAATGTCCACTTCCAGCCACAGAACTGCAGAATAAAAATGGCCAGTTTTCTGTTACCAACACACCAGAATGCATCTCCTGCTGGTTCAGAATACATTTTTTTTTCTCCCTTCTGTCACCTGTGGGATGGCAAAGAGATGGCTCAGGCTCTGGTGTAATTTAGATCTCAGGATTTCTCCTGGTGAATCAAGGGGTAATTACTGCAGTGCAACCTGTCCTGGTTACATCCCTTGTGCTCGCAGTGACCAGGAAAGTTGAGGTAAAGCAAGCTATGCCAAAAGATTCCCCACTACCATGTTTGGAAATGGTGCAAAAATGCCATTTCCCAGGCTGAGGTCAGCTGTAGGAAGTAAAATTTGTAATACAGATATAACTCGGTGATAGTGTGATGGTCTATTGGATTTTAATGGCAACGTAACTGTGCACATCTTTGCAATGAAACCTTGGATAAATAGTCAGATTGCAAATTGGCCAGCACTTGTTCCTGGATATCTTGTTCTTTTGAAATTATATTGGTTGCAAATAGATTCAAACAGGCCTGAGGTAAAACAATAGATCGTAACGATAGGTGCAGAGACACAAAAATAATCACAAAAATTATTACAAGTAATACAAAAAGTATTCCAATTCCTTCTAACTAACAACTGAACCGTACCTGACAAATTACTTGCCCATTTAAGACAAACAAAAACCTTTCAAAAGAAGGTAAGTTGCTCATCTGACCTTTTCTGCTTTAAAAAATGCCCCAGTGGTTTGATATTTTTTATTTTAATAAGAAGCTCTCCCTCCTGTTTCCTCAAGGTTTTTACAGAAGAAACCCAGCTCTCCTCTGCTCTAGGAGCTCTATACTGACTGGAGAACAAGAAAATAAGAGTACATGAGGACTGACAACAGGTGCTCGGTAGGGTGCRATGAGAACTGGGTGCTGAACCACCAGCTCACATGCGAACATGTTCCTCTTTACTGTTTAGGTTTCAGCAGCAACAAAATGCTTTGACTGCAACTGGGATTCCTTCACACCATGCAAGGTACACAGCCATTGCAAGGAATGTTTCAAAGTCTTTTTATTATCTTCCTGTTTTCTTTAAAAATAATGCATTATAAGATATATGGTAGAAGCRATCACCCCCTATGCTGTATATGACAGTACAATTCACTTGCTTAACTACAGTCTAGAAGATTTAACAACATGGGAGGTGTCTCAGACTTTTAAGATTCAGTTTGGTTTTGCTCGTGCTCTTTTTGGGTGGTCAGCAGTATAGTTGCCATTCCCCACAATCTAAAAATCAGTTGTCTAGAAAAAAAAAATCACAGAAATAGCAGAACATTTAATACCAACAAATCCATTTAGCCAGAAGAGATTTCATGCCACTAAATAGCTCAGGGAAAAATGTTGCAGATTTGTTGGCCTTATACAGACAAAGAAGGTTTATTAAGTAACCACAATACAGCAGTGACCTCACCCAATAGATAGGGCTGTCGAGGGTAATAATTTTTTAAGATCCAATCTGCTATCTAACTTTGGAATAACTTGGACAATATACCTCTTTTAATGGAATGCTTAAAACTGAATRTTTCTGCATCTGGAGAGTGTTTTGGCTTCCTAAGAGTGGGATGGGTTACGAGCTTTGTTTCGGTTTGAGAAACYGAAGATACAGACCTGATTAAAGTAGGACACAAGCAGGCCACGGCACTTTGGAAGGCTGGGAGAATGCATGGTTAAGCAAGGAATGATAAAGAGGTAGGAAGATAGGAATCTATAAACTGTTTTTACAAGATTAAGTTTTTAAAAGATTAAGTTTTTAAACGAATTAAATAACACTTGTATGAGGGGCTGTTTCAGAGATTTGGGGAATGACTTGTCTTTCATTCTAATATTCCCATTCACAGGTACAAAGGCGACAGTCTTTTTTTTTWAACAGGTAATGAAAATCTGTCCATTGAAAATTAATTTTGCTGTCTTCCAGCTCAAGCAAACAACCACTGCAGCCATTGTGGTTATGAGCCTCTCAAGACGAGTAAAGGGAACAAAAGGGAAAGTCGTGAATGGCAGAAGGCAGTAACCCTTCTGGTGTTGGGCTTTGTCCTCTGTGTTCATGGGATTGCGGGGGGTGAGGGAAAAGGACAAGACCGTCTGTCCCCCTCAATGAATTGTGCATCCTCTGCTACACTCTCTCCAGGAAGTCCTGTTGGTGATGACCTTACTCATCACAGTTCTTTGCAGATGAATCCCAGTTTACAGCACTAAAGTGCTGTTTTCTGACAGAATGCCATTGCTATTCTTTCTGTTGGGGTGTCCATATACCTGTTACAGGCTCTCATTCAGGTAAGAAGGATAAATTAAAAAAAAACATTCCGTTTAGTCACATACTGTGAACAATGGGCAGCACTAGCCTGGGTTTTTGCATGAACAATTTATTTGTACTTGGCAAAAAATGCACACCCTGCTCGTGGAAAACCAAAAGAACACTACCTTGGATACAGGTGTCTCTGGCATTAAAAGTACAAACCACTGCTGCTCACGTCAAACAAACAACTCAGCAGACTCAGACCTTCTGTAGAGGAGACCAAATACTACCTGCAGCAGCAGCTACAAACAGAAAAAGGGGATTGCTGGCTAGTATTTGTGCAAGTGATTTGTCTTACAGTATAAATACACACAAACAGATGATCACTCATAATGCATATCTTATTATATGTCATCACAAGAGAAGGTGGGACCGTTATTACATTGTTTGTTTGTAATGAATGATACTATTAGCTCTACTGCTAGCTATCACAGCAAATCCAGATGGCAATTTGAGCATCATTTCTGACGCATGCAAGCCTTTGAAYGGATGGTATGCAAAACAATCAGGGGCAATTTCTTAAAAAAACCCCAAACCTCCAAAACCCCAAACCACCCAGTGGTTGCAAAGTGCTTAGGTGTCTGCTAATCTTAGTTTCCACTGCGTGCACAGCTCTATTGAAATCAACAGTGATCCTCAAGAGCATAAATTGTTTACTCAAACACAGCCTAAAAGAGGAAAAACTCTTCAGTAAAAATATTTTACAAAGGCACAAAGGATAATTGTTCTTATTTTTCTTCAAAGAGAATGTAAGACTTTAAGGTGTGACAGCGTCACACGACTAAAGAATTTCCTCTAATTTGCTACTAAGGTAGCAATCTGTAATTGTTAAGCTATTCACAAGCAAGTGACTGCAGTGTAGCATTTCCATGTGCGATAGCCAGAGCCAGTGACAGTAGGGAGAGAGATGGAAAGCGAAGAGGAGGAGGAAGGTGCTGCCTAGCGGCAGTACAGTCTTAGCTAGGTTTAACCTGCCTACAAAGCTGCCCTTAGGCRGGGCTGGGTGTACATCTTCACGACATCTGTGACAGAGCCCAGTGTGAAGCATACAGCTTCAAACCAGCTGCACTCAAAGTGCGACCCATAAAAATCAAGAACTGGCCTTTTAACCAGTTCTATTAGCAAGGAATTTATAGTTCATGGCAGTTTCTTTGTAGTCTTCTAAAGAAAAAGTCTCTTAGACTAATCAAAGTCTTACAGCAAAAGCAAGACACTATTAAACTCACAAACTAATGGGCTTGCAGCCAAGTGGTCTCACATTTCAAAATAATGAAAGAATAAAAGACTGGACATTTATACGTCTTTTATGATAAGAATTCCTTTCAGGATCAGAGCAGGGCACACAGACAGGGGCAGGGTCATTTTTCCCCTGCTAGGAAATGTGCCTATTTAAAACAAATGTGTGTGTATGCATGTGTGTATATATACAGATATAGAAGTTTAACATAGATGAGTAAGTGGAAACTTGTGTCAAAAGAAGAGGAAAGCATACGCAGGGCAGAAGACCAGTTTAGAGGCAGATCACAGCATCAGCCCCTTACACGGTGCCCAGGAATGTATGCTCTCGAGCACGAAGACCTTGTAATACCAGCAGCAGGAATGACATAGAGTAACTGGTGCCCAACTGGTGAGCTTGGCTATATGACAACCACAGTTAATGTGGGATTTATGGAATTCTGCTTTCCATTCCCTGTGGCAGACTAGCAGAGGGGACTGACCTGTGTGTCGAGGTTTCTTGGGCACTTGTTTGGTGTGTGCACCTTGCTCACAGATGTGGCACATGGTGCGAAGGGGGGATTTCCCCCTTCTCCAGCCAYATTGCCCTCCTCTGTAGTGCTGGGTGTGTCCCACTCTCTGCAAACTCCTGCAGCTTTCCTTAAATTCCCTTCCAGAGCAGGTGCATATGTGGGCTATACACTTGATTTGTTCACCTTATATTTCCTGCGATACATCAYAATTGGGCCTTTTGGCCTTTTCTCCTCAGCCTTTGAGGTGTTTTTTTGTGGCATAAATATCCTGTGGATTCCCGTGAACAATTTTTTTCACTCTATAGGTACCTGCGATTAGTAGTGATACTGGAGGTATCAGGTGCTGATTCCCAGAGCAGGTGGCCTCACTGGGCTCTCTGCACTGCAACAAATCAATAGCTTTGCATTGGTTTAAGGGAAAAGGGAAACAAAAAAAAGGCCAACAATTTTTATCTTTTTCCCCCTTTCTTTAACTATAAATACTCTCTAGAGCAATTTGCCAGGTCAGTTTTACTCGGTGGTTTGACTGATGCCACAATTTATGTCAAGCTTAGGAAGGAATTAGCAGTAGTGTGGTGTCACACAGGCAATCCTGCCCAGCATTCACTGGGTGAGCACCCGYGGGAACAGCCTGCGATGTGTCTGAACTGAAAAATTAAACACCTGGCTACCTCTGTCTCCATGTTCTAGACGGAGGAGCTCTTATTTCTTTCAGTCTGATCAGAAAAAAGCCAGTCTGAAATCTCCTTTTGAAAACTTCCCTCTAAAGTGACAGCAAAATGCTACTACATTGATTTAAACAGGTTACAAAAGAAAAGCTATTTTTCTTAAAAGTATTAGAGACTTTTGACCTTTTAAAAATAGATAGTTGACACTTTCTCCTGCCACTTTCCTTGCGAACATGAAAAACTTGTCTCCCTGCCATGATTTATTGAACACCAGGGAGTTACAGGCTAATATATCTTAGCAGTTATTGACATTTCAAAAATGAATTCAAGCACTGACTCTTCTTATCATCTCTTGACTTTGCTGAAGATACATGCACATGTTTTACTGACCTGACTAAATAAGCGGGATACCCATTTAACCAACGGAGTATTAATAGTGATTTCAAACTTAGAGCAAAATAGTCTATATGTAAGTCTTTGAAGGAGATTATCAGGAGGCACCAATACTGTGTTCTCCTGCCTTCTCCAAACGGTATGACACCATATTCTCAAATAAATCAATGCACGCATGGGAAAAATAAAATGTAAATTTCCACACAGCAGACGGAAGCAAAGGGGATTTTACTTCTATCGGTGCTTTAGCACCCTGCCAGCAATCCAGATGAAAGTCTGTTGAGAGTTCGCTTGCATCAAATTAATTGTCCATGTAACAGTTTTAAATTGGTCTCTCTAATCTGAAAAAGCGTGCGATTAGTCTGCAGAATTGCAACTGATAACGACTAGATCCAACAGCAGAAGCCACATCATTATAAGAATTGATTTTATAATCAGTACAGTTTGGGGGGATAGATATCTCCTCATCCTGTAGCACTAAGGGGATGTATTATACTAGTTTTAGTTTATTGCCAGCAAAGCTGAAAATGCGTGAAGCTTTGTAGAGTCAAACGAGCAAGGACTGGGTCTTTRGAGGAAATGGCAGCTTTCTGCAGAAATGCTGGCTCCACACGGGCAGCCCAGAGAGGTGGGGTTCATAATTTGATGCCCTCCAGCCGCTGGGACAGACGTACCTGCTGCCCCCTGCATTCGGGCATCACTAAATTTTATCTTTGACTATGAAAGCTTGTAGGGAAGGCAGAACAATRTCTCTGAAATAAAAACACCCACCCTGGCAATGGCACTTTTTTCTCAGACATGATGGGATCCAGAGGATCTTGAGACCACGCTGGCGGACAAAGATGGTTGTTCAGTTGAGGAAGGGAACTCCTCATTCAGAGATGCTGAGACAAGCYTCATGCCCACATCGTAACTCCTTCCACGGAAATGGGCTAGCAGCATTTATTGCCACTTCTTTTTTGGCTTTGAGAGCCATCTAATGATGAATAGTTTTATTAAGGTGACCTGAGCAGATGAGGAGACTACATTTGAGATAATCATTCAGGAGAGGGGCTGAACGAGGAAACGGGGAAAATAATTTCTGGGGAAAATCAATAGGCAGACTGTCTTGAATTGGGACAACATGTGGCTTCCAGGACCCAAAGTCTAGTGACAGCCTTTCCAAACAGACMATCTTGAAGCAGGTGTTCCCAGACATTTCAACAGAGAGTTTTGAAATGCTTTAAGGAAGCACACATGCACAAGAGGCCTCTGGAGGACAGTTCATKACTAACTCCAATGCATTACAGAAACGGGAAGGTCCAGAATAGCAAGTGCCTCAGATATGCACAATTAAACTTTTTAGCTAAGAGGGAAAATTGTAAAAAAATCCCTCTTACTCCTCAGTTCTGGCATTAAAAATCTTCCCAGGCTTATGAGAGGACTTTGAGTATTCACCAGAGCAAATCATGCAGTATGTTACACCCACTTCAGTGAAAATAAATCTCCATGACTTGACCCATCATGAGAAAAATATTAGCATTGCCTAATGTTCAACACAATTACAAAAAAGACATCTTACAGCTGCTAACACCATCCACTACATCTTTCAAATGTCCTCCTGAAGGGATTTAGGTTTCTCTTATTCAGTGTTACGGTCTCCCCRTGAAATACCTTTTTCCAGCACAGAGATTTCCTTCTGTCTTCTTTTCTATTTGCATTCATTCTTCCTTTCCATAAAACTACTTACTGTTTTTGTGGTTTGTGTCTAAATGAGGCCTTGACCCTAAAAACTCTTACCTCTGAGCTTTGGCTCCAGGCTCAGCCAAGACCCTACTGCATAAATATTTGCATGATTGGGGCCCTCAGGTATAACCTACCTGGGAAAAGGATATTCTTTTATGCTCCCAAAGTTAAATCCAAACCTCTGCCTTGTAACAGACTGCCYGAGAAAACACAAGCATCAGCAAGAAGCTACTAAGTCAAAAACTTTACAAAACAAATGTGCAATGAGGGTTATTTATCTGATTGCGATACTGTGCTATCATAAGCAGAAATAATTACCATTAAGCCCAGATCTGCAGGTTCTATATTGGAGGATGCAGAGATGACATACTATACAAACATGGGAATTACACACAATCCCTAACCCTTTTGCCAAGTGGCTGATGGCAGCAAAGAGGAGCCTGATTCAATACATCTAGAGTCTTATTTGACAAATAACTGAACAGCTCTCCACTATGAAACCTTGGAAAATCACATGCTTCCACCTGAGTTTCCCTGACACAAATAACCCTCTTCATCAGCCAACACTGCAAGACTGCACACAGATAAGAAAGTCTTAATATGGGGAAGGGAACATGTCATAAAACTTGGGCCAAAATTCAATATATTAATACGTTTCTATGTTTATGTGTGTGTATACACACAATATTCAAATAAAAGCAGTAAAAATAATACACCCATGGCCACATGATGGTGCTTACTCACTAAAATCAGCCAGCAGCAGCCTTTTTGCACATCTAACCCCACTTACAAGGAAGTTGCTCATGTACGCCACGAAGGGTCTCTGCCACAACTATTCTGTGTGATTCAGGCTTGTAGAAATGCCAGACAAACACAGGCTTTCTGCTATAGTCTGCTGTTGTAGTGCTTTAACAAGAAAGTCCTCAGGCTGGACTCAGCCCTTTGATGGGGAGCCCTCAGTACCGATTCCCCCAGAGGAGTCTCTGTAGGAATGAGGCAAAACCTTTGGGAACCCAAAGGTAATTCCTGGCCTCTCGGGAGCGACCTGCTTCTCCTATGTGAGAGCACTTTGATCTCCCTGGGAGCCCTTCTCCTCCACACTATCCCAAGTCATATCTAACTGGGGACATAGAAAGAAGTTGCAGCTGGAGATGATGCAAAAAAACTTATCTGAAGTAGTTCTTCCTTCTTCATCAAGGGAAAAGTAAGAGGAATCTTCCTCCCCAGCCACAGCGCTTAAAGAAGGAGGCTGAACAAGAAACGTGGTTTGAATAAAAAAATGATGTTTTCCTTAGAAGTTGCTGTGTCTATTCCTTTGCTGTACTGCATTGCATATGCTTACGATATTTTTCTGTCTGGCTTCCTGTATAGATGTAAACAAACTGGAACTTACAGTGTTTTCACAGCACACGCGCCTGGCAAAACCTTTTTTGTTTCCAGTAAAACACTTTGAAAACATACTACTGATGAGGGGGAAAAAAAAAATCCTGAAGAGATCCCAAACCACAAAAATTACCATTTGGAAAAGTCATGTTGATGAAATACCCTTAAAAAATAATAAAAAAAAATGAAATCCATAATTTCTGATTACTATCATTGCTTTAGTTGAGACTGAAGGAGACTTCAGACTCTGCCTGCAACAGAAGGCATGGAAATCCATTGGTTTTAATATATTGGACCTGCATTTACATTAACATTCGACATTTTAGAGGAGTGCATATTTTCCTGTAATTTTAAAAAAGTATTGTCTCTAGAAAGCACACAGCTCAATACACAAAAGGACACAGAAGTGCACAGCTCCAAGGCAATCCTGCGAGAGCAATTTAGTTTTCAGATTTAAAGGAATGTTTTGTGCATGTTAAATACCGAATTAAAAACTAAAAGGCAATGGCTATATTGTTTCTTCCATCAGACTGAAAACAAAACATGTATTTTTGGATTATTTTAACAGGGAAATGAAGAAACAAATATAACACGTGCTCTGCTGCAGAGCCATTTCAAAGTCTGGCCAAAAGAGGCTGCTGATGAAAGCCAGCYGCAGCAGCCCCAGCTTGCAGTGAATCACCATCTCCTGAGGGCACAGGCCGCGATCACCGTCTCATGGTATGCAAGCCATCAACCTACCCGTGTGAGAAGAAACCATTCATCACACACGTGCGGACTGGATATGAACAAGTGACCTAGAAATTTGGGGGGTTCCAAGACCTATTACCTTCCACCTCAGTCATTCTCCTGTCACATGAAGCTTGTTGTGACATATTTTGTGTGGGCTGAGGGGTGGGGGGGTGGAGAACAACCCAAAGTCTACTTTGTCATTTAGTCCTAAAATTACACATAACTCACTCAACAGACAAATAGAAGGACAAAATGACTACGAAAGAGGAAAATGTGGTAGCAMGGGAAAAACTTCCTTGTTGCATATTGTATCTTCATTTGAATTCCAGAATAAATCTGAATGAATTATATTTTTTAATTTGTTTAACTATGCTAATAGTCACCATGCACTAGTGGTTTTAGCAGTATTTTCTCTTTATATGTATGAGTCAAGAATTACCATAGCAACTTGCTTCCTAATTAGCCTTCAGTTACTAACAATCAATATGATTAGACAAGGTCAGTGCYGGAGTAATCTCTATAGATTTTTTGAAAAGGCTACTGAGAGTCAAGAAGAGGAGGAGCGGGCTCCTGGACAATCTTCCCCAAAGGATGGCCGCTGTTCTGCTATTACTCACTCTTTTATGAACAAAAGGAGCCATGGCAAATGAAAGCTTTGCCACTCACCCGGATTGCAGAAAGCTTTTAATGTGCCAACAAATTCACAAAATATGAAGAACAGAAGCATCCTTAGATCTGCRGATAAAAAGACACCTTACTCTCACATTGCTGGGACTCATGTTGACTGCACAACATCAAAATCAAGAATAAATATGTCATAGATTTTTGTCAATGTAGCTACATCYGAAATCAATCTCCCTGTGTGGGAAGGATCCCTGAAACCGGGAATAAGGTGAGACTGKCCAGTTCACAGGAAGATGCTCCCTGGGATTTAAGCCTGCGCAGTGCTTAGCTGAGATCCCATTAGGAAGTCCTCCCTCTAGTGACCTGACCGATTGCCCATCGGTGACACAATTTCCCCCTCATTTTTACAGTCTGTTTCAGTCATTAAYGTGTTATCTCTTACCCTGAAAGCACAGTGCTTTGCAGCACAGTAGGATGGAAACATAATGTGCTATTCAGAGATACTCTGGGTCCTGGGAATACAAAACAGGCTCCTTAGTACTGACAGATGAAGGCTCATGAAAAGCCACTTTACTTGTTAGCATGTTTAAGTCTGCTACCAAGAAACACAGGCAAAACCAAGCTTATTTTTAAATAAACAGYGTGTGTTGTCAATTATGCCTAGGTACGTGGCTGTCGCAGATGAACTGTGATCTATTTACTTGCCTCTGTAAAAATGTGCTGCCGCTTGGCTCTCTCCTCTTTTCCCCACCGGAGGTTACCTCTCCGCTGCAGCTGTGCCTTCAGCCTCAGCTCATCCCAGCTCGCAGTGCTGGGTCCCCAAACGGAGGGTTGGGTTTGGGGAATGAAGGGGTCAAGACGGGGCATACAGTGAAAATGCAAAGACAAGGCAGTCTGTATAGTGCCCTACGATGGCACTTCAAGCCATGAGCTTTGAGGTAATATGTCTTGACCTTCCTCTGTACAGAATGCCCCAAAGAAGAACAAAATTCTAAGCTCAAAAAAGGCATTTTTTATTAGAATATAAACTAGGATAATTAAAGCAGAAAAAATGCAAAGGAAATTGGCCGGGTGGAAGAGAATGGAGAAGACTTTATACCCCTTCTCCCCTGACATCCAGTGCCTTTGGAGATGGTTTGGAGTTCCTCAATGACTTATTCTGAGTGGCAGTAAGCTCTGCCCAGACCTCCTGCGAAACCCTATTCATCACCTCTGGGGCTGCTCCCTGCTCCCCAACACAGTCTCTGAGTGGCACATAATCATCTCTGGCCTGTAAACCTCCTGCCACTTGTAGGACCTCAAAGCTGCTCCCCTCCAAACGTGYCCATTAGCCCGCAAAGGGAATACCCAATCCCCCTTCCTCGAGGGAGCTCTACTGCTGCCAGTTTTCCTGAAAAGCATTATCTAATTGGGAACAGAAGTAATAAATAAGCAAATCCTTTTCACCGTATTGTGCTCGCCCCTCCTCACAGCACAGATGGGAAAAGCCAAAATCTTAAATATCCAGAACAACAAGTCTTAAAAACATGGAAAATAATGCTGAGAAACATATCATCATAAAATCTCATTCAAAATAAAAGAGAAGATTGACAAAAGGATTAGACATATCTAATGAGCACCTTCACTTAATAATTACACTAGAAAGGATAAGCATTTCCAGATAAAGATGTAAATCTTTGTGCTCTTGAGCAGACAAGCAAGACAGAAGTAAATGATGCTTCCAAATAACAAAGACTAGTTTAATTCAGTCCACAAGTGAAATTCTGCATTATTCCTTGTTTTAGTGGAGAAACTTCACAGCACAAAGGCAACATGGAAAGACCATTCCAAGAGTTTGCATTGAACAGCTCATTATTTCTTAGGTGCATTTCTYCTCCTCAGAGGAAAGCACCCTATGAGATGGACAAAATAAATTCTCCATATGGATGAGCTATTCCATAATTGTTCCAGAAACATTCTCTTGAATATCCTCCTTCAGCAATTGGCATCAGCAGCTCTCAGGGACGAGGTTCTGAACCGAGAACTGTCCTGTCCCTGTTCCCAGCTCCTAATCTTCTGCTGACTGCATTGGAAAATGCACAGACACCAACAGTTTTTCAGCAGTCTGCATTTCTCTCACAATCATTTGTAATTTCCATCTGTGGTGTTGGCTCCCCAAGCATTCAAAATATTTTATGGCTTAGTATCTATCTTCTATTCTAAATCCTAGCAATTTAAATCTTTCCCAGACTACTCTGTGTGTATATACACACATATGCTTGTATGCAAGTATATATATGCATATCTATTCTACCATGCAGTAAGCAATTTACTGACAAAAGGTAAATTACCCCTCTTACTTATTTTTAAAGAATCAAGCACATATCTGGAACTCTTCATCAAAAACATGTTCCTCCTTGAGAAATCAAAACAAATATCCACAGTATTTTGTGAGCAAATTGTTCTTGGCTTGGCCACAAAAYGAACAATGGGCACAACGAATCTCTGGTTTTACACCTGGGATGAATTGGGGCCAGCAGTGTCTTTGATAGAAAAATCAAAATGCAGCTCACTAATAACGATAAAATGCTTGGCTGCCTCTCCACTGAGCAAAGCAGCCATCAAACTAATGATTAAATCCACATCAATCATTTGGCATAATAGAAATAAAGGCCATGCAGTGTAATGTTGTCAGAGAATCAACATCTCTTGCTTAGAAAATAAATGTCTTGACTTCATCTCAACATTTGTTTTCCATAAACGCTGAGGTTTGTATCAAGCATTTGTACAGCAACAGGAAACAATCCTTCATTGCAACAAGCCAATTCCACTAACATTATTTCTAAAATAAACAGAAAAGCTAGATAAAATTAATATGGGAAGGTGTTTCTGAAATCCTCCTGAAACTGAATTACCATTTCTGATCTGGTGCCAGCCTTCCTCCTTCTAACAAACAATATTTAGTAGCGTCAACAATAATTATTGAAGAAAATCCCATTTAGAGCAAATTGGGCACAATTTCAAGTAGGTCACAACTTTTGCACTCACTCACTGGTACAGTTAGATACACACACAAGATTAATGGAAAAAGATCCTATAAAAACCTGTTTTCTCATGMAAAAAGAACGTTCCTTTCTAATTCATACTTTTTTTTTTTATAGCAGCACTTTTTAAAGCAAACCCAGAAGCTGGATCTATCTGGAAGGAAATGGCACTACGATGCCTCTCGGGATATGCTGTCACCCGRATTCCCACAGACTCACCCCAGCACAGCACCATGGTGCATCAGGAGCAACAGACCCTCGCCAGCCTGTCTGTCAGGCGGAGAAGGTGGAGGTGCTACATGTTTGAGCTGAACAACCAAGTGAAGTGCAACCGCTGTAATTCTGAATGCATGTGTTTCCTCTCAGAACTGCTTTGTTATTTGGTTTCACACAAGAATGTAGGTTTTGGGGTTTTTTTGGKTTTTTTTTTTTTTTTGATAGAAAGAAGCCCTTTTACAATAATCCTCTTACAACTCTTTATAAAAAAATTTTGTTGACTTTAATGCTGCTTACTTGTATTAATTTTGTTTTAATCTTGTGTTTACAATTCTTTTTGTTTTCAAGTCAATACATTTTATTCTGAATTCTTTCCAGAAATTTCAGAGTTAAAATGTAATTAATATACAAAATACAGTATTTTTTTTTTTTACAAATTATTTAGGGATATTAGAACTGAGTATACTTATTTTAACAAGAAAAAGGTAATTATTTAAATTAGAGCAATATTCTGAAACATCATATGAGAAGAACCACCTTTTGCCATGTATGAGCTCTGAATTACGTTTGAAAAAGTAAAACGTGATTAGAACTAGCAATTCTGAGTTCTCATTTCATTTTCTGATATACATACGTAAGTTTAATAAATGTATTGCTCAACCAGCATAAGAACTATTTTATGTTTCTTAGCAAATATGTATTTTTATATTTACAAAGTCACTTAGAAGGTCACTGATTCTACTCTAAAAGTACAAGAAACTCATAATAAACATCAACTTGAAACTTCCTTTACTTCAAATTAGAGTGAAGCTCTTGGAAGGAAGAGATGGAACCTGAAGAAGTGACACTTTTTTGGGAAAAAATTTTGACTGTGCCGGCAGCCATCTTACATTTTACAACACCGGATCTGGCCCCTCTTGAAGCAAAAAACCCACCCAAAAGCCCCTGAGATGAATCTCAAAAAGTTGGCCAGTAAGCGAACATATCAGCCTCTTCAGTATGCATAAAGCATACCCCGCAGGGGAAAAGAAGAAAGATTATAGTATTAATTCTGCACCACGGGGTGACTGTCAATTCTGAGGCTCCTTGCTACATTTATCAGTTGCAATAATCATCTTCATGCCTCTGACGCAAGGACCTAGAGTGAGGYTGCCTTCCAAAACTGAATGATTCAGAGAAAGCAAATGTCTCCGCATGAACAACCRCAGCATGCCAAACCCAAAGTCCATCCAGCCCAGTATCTTGCCCTAGCGGTGGTAGGGGAGCCCCAGAAAACAGTGCAAGAGCAGGGCAAGCCTATTGAGAAAGTCCCTCTGAATACTCAATCGACTTTTTTTGGTGATTTGCAGCTCAGGTCTTTGTGTTTGGTATGTAAGTAGGTGAGACACATTTTCTTCCCCAGTTTTTATGAGGGATACTCTTCATATCACTGAAGTCTCRAAGCAGAGTTCCTCAGCTGAACCACGTGTTCTGTGAAGAAATATTGCCTTCATTTTTTTTTTKTTATTTGTCACTTACTAGTTTTATTTGAAGTTCTGTCCTCCAGTTATAGTATTAGAAAGGGCAGGAATAATCATTCCTGTCCACCTTCCCCGTACTAAGCCTGACTGTACAGACCACTCCAATATCCCCCATCAAAGGTCTTCCTTCCAGATGGAGGACTCTTGTCCTGCTCCATTTTTCCTCAGGTGGAAAGCATCCATGAATATGTTCATCTCGGTGAATATTTCCTGGTTTGTTCCCTATCCTTTTCTTAATAATTCCTAACATTTCCTTTTGAAGACTTTTTTTGACCATGGGGCTGAGACCTTTTTTTTAGAAATGTTCATTTGACTCTCAAATCTCATTTTGAAYGAATGGGGCTAATTCAGAGCCCACATTTAGAGATGCAAAAGAGCTATCTTCCTTTAGCCTGCACTTAATTTTATCTGATTTGTTTGTGCAGAGGAAGGCAGAAGAACATTGGATCRAAGTTTCCTCCTAAAGAAGAGTGGGAACTCACACAAGCATTTGCCCACATTTTGTCTTTTATGAATTCAGGTAACCTGAACAGTATGTCACTGGGGAGAGGCATTAAAGCATTTAGCATACATTCAGGCAAGTGGATTTCCCTTTTTTGCTTTACCTGTCCCTGTGTCTAGACAGCTGTAAGGCAGGGACCAGAAATGGTGTCCAAGATGATTCTTCCATTAAATACTTCAGTCTCTAATGCTGGCTTTGTACCAATGCCGTTAAGAAATAAAGATTATGCTAACAGTTCATTACCACAAAACTCATTCTTGCTCAACAAAAGGAAGTAACGACAAAATGTATTTTCTCTTTTCCCTTTCTAAATCTATTTTATCAAAGAAAGCAAGCATCAAGATACCAAACTACACAGAAAGAATTATGGCATACTTCCTTTCTTGTACTCTAACATGTTTCAATTAAAATATGCAAATATTAGCATGATTTTCTGGGACTTTTTAAATAGGAAAGTTAGCAAATGTTGATATGGACACTGTGAACTGATTTTACATTTCCTAACTTCTTCTTTTAAGAGTTTTTACTTTATTTGTGATTTTGTTCTGCCCAAGCATTAGCAAAAGATTGAGATTAGATTATGCATTTAATGAAATATCACGAAGCTGTAATTAAAATCTCTGCTCTTTGACATCAGGAGTGAGTTGCTGACATGGACAACAAATGTCTACRTCACATTTTTGTGATTGTGCAAAGGACAACAACAATAACTGCAAGTGTAAGATCTCTTCCACTGATAAGCTTTGGGAACAGCAGAATGCCAGATGATGATGCAGCAAAATATTTATAGGTTATAATAAAACCACCTAATCTTTGTTCGTTACTTATTATGTTTAGAATACAAGACATAGCTTCTACTTTCAGGAAATAAATTGAATTAAGAACACACGAGGCTTCCTATGTATTCATACCAAACATTTAAGTTTGCTATCCAAGGGGTGATATTTGCAAAGGCTGCAGAAGRGTCATCTGAAGTAATGGCAGTGTTTCGAGGAGTACCCCAGCTGCTCATGGCCATACTGAGAGACAGCAGCACAAGGCACYGCTTTGCCCAGCTCCTCCACTGATRATGTGTTACAGGATCCCTGGGAGAAGCTCACATAGCTGTTTGCCTTTCAAATCCCATTTGTGGGAACCCGTTTCAAAGGGCAGAGTGTAGCGATGGGCAAATGAAGACTGACACCCTGGATGCTGTTGGGCTACAGAACGCGTACGGCGCATATAGCAGACGATAAGCTTTCTCACATGATTTTGCTGCTGAACCAGAGGCCTGATGTGCAACCAACCCCTCCAGTACAGAAAAGAGCCGGTTCAAAACCACTGATCGTCAAATGTGGACAGTCAGCTGGGACGGGGACACCTGGGGCTTGCGAGTCCACCCGCAGGAGCTAGGAAGCCTCCTGTGATTGCTGACTGCCCGACCACCAGCCTGCGGTGGCTGGGCAGCCTTTAGTGCCTGCTGACTCGCGCAGGATTAGACCAGGCAGGCAGAGGGAAAAGCCCTGTATCATAACAATGGCCCCATTAAAACATTTATTCTTTGGGATGTCAGCCTGAACTTTGAATTTCTTTGCTTATGCTGGTTACTACCTTAATGTTTTTGAACTGTAGTCCTCTGTTCCCTGAGAGAAAATGCATATTTAGACTAATTTAAATGCATTAAGTAGCATGCTTATTTTCATGCCCTGCCCTTAAGATGCAGAAAGTTACATGTAACTTCCTATAATGTAAATTAGAATTTAATATCCATGGAGTTGCACCTTGAGAATATACCCTGGAGTATTTAGTACCAAAGTATGATTGTTACCTGATTCAGTACATATTTTGGTACACAGAATGCACCGTGTCACCCTTTCACTTTAGGGATGTAAATAAATATTTTTGTAAACATGCACTATTTAACTTATATATCACAGCAGATCCTGCAAATCCATATTTTGCTTCTTGCAAAAAAAAATAATTAGCAGATTTATCCMAATGATGCAACAAAAGCTAGAAAGGAACTCCTGCCTAGAACCAATTTCCAAATGTCTTGGTTACACTGAATCCTAACCATTTTCTCAAAATAGCTTTAATGATCTTATTTAATCACCAGCCTTTCRCATACCAAATGAGGCAGCACACGATACACTGTGCAGGAAAAATTAAAGAAGCTGCAAAATACTGACCAGCAGAAGACAGACTGCTCATCCTTAGGCGATCATGCGATTTCTGCCTCCCCCGCTTCCTTCCCGTCTTTTTGGGCTGTATGATGCCAAGTGTTACAGAATCATGTGCTGGGGCTGAATGAAACTGATTTCAGGAGCACATGAGATGATGGACACCCCTTAGCCATTTGCTAGCCCAGGCAGCTTTGATGGCTACTGCTGAAGAAAGTCTGGATGGTGAATCCACCAATTTGCCAGGTTGTTAAAACTTGCTAATTAAAGTGAACACTTCCCAACTATGCCAAATTCTCCTGATGAGACTTTTACAGTCAAGGCAAGAACTTTGCTCCTTCCCTACTCACAGGAAGAGAGATACTCCTTGATTCAGCAATGTACTTYAGCATGTGCCTCAAAATACTCTATTGAGTGGTCTCCACTGTTCTCAAGTACCTCACCTCAGTTTAGATAAAACATAAAAGGTAACTCAGTCTGATCTAATTAAGTCAAAGGAAAGTGTGACCTGCCTACAGGGGCAAACAGGAGAGATTTAAGCATAATACATCAGGTTGGTTGTTGTATATGAAATAAGCTAGTGCTCCCAGGAGCATTTTTTCATATGAACCATCGCTGGATCAACAGTCTCAGCAAAAAAAGTAAAAGCTTGAATGCACTGAGTGATTAAGTAAATATATGATTCAGAGATATTTTCYGTAGAAATTCATGAGGAAGCTATAGCTAGCTGGTGTATATATTCCTGCTGCCTTCCATAGACAGAAGACTTCAATTTCCAGGAATGACAACTCTGGCAGATTCCCTCAACCCTAAAAGTTTTAGCTTTCCAAGATTTTCAGAGCTCATCAAAGATTTAGCTCATCAAGCTCTGTTAACCATAGCACAGCTCATGTTATTAAAATGAATCTTTGCCAAAATCTGTTAAAGAAATGCACTTCTCCTATTATTCCAAAATACAAACCAGGGCCAATAATGGTGGTTTTTTTGTCTGTGACATCTTCCAGTTCAAGAAGTACTTCATCCACACAGCTGAATTTCCTTGGGCCGCACACAGTTTGGATTTGAGAGTGAATGGTGAAACAAAACATTWTGTTCTAGCTTAAACCCTTCAAAAGAATAAATAACTGATGATGAATTTTCAAGGGGATTGTGCCTCAGGATGCAAATGTGAAGCCTCTTTGGCTTGCATAGGGTAAGGCAATCAGACCAAACTTCCTATAAATACAATGCCCAAATCAGGCCTTGTTAGACCAACATTCACAAATCTACTTTCCTACCTTGTAGTAACAGGAGGAAACTTAGCAAGAGAAAAAGGGAGACTTAATATTGCTTCAGACTGTCTCTCCTCCAAATTAAGCACTTTCAGTGCAGGTTGAAGATGACATAGCAGCTGCAAAGCATGTTGAATTGATTTTGCCAGGTATGTGCCTGCATAGGGCAGCTTTCTACTTTAGTAACTGGAAGGTTAATTAGTTCTGGGAGTGTAAACAGGTTGGTTAAGCAGGAGTCCAGACGAGCTGCCATGTTCCAGTTGGCTAAGACTTAGGATCAGACTAAACATGTTTTGAGAATAACTAATCTGTTTCCTTGAACACCTATTTGCTAAATTAGCATGAAGCCAGAGCTGTGTAGAAGTTGGAGAGCTGCTAGCAATAAGCTGGTTAAGCTGTTCCTCAGATCTGTGGGTTTTTGAAGTAGTTTTCTATAAGAAAATTCAAGTTGCACCGTTAGTAAGAGAAGTCTCAGATAATTAGAGCCCGTCAGTTTATGCCATAACTTTAAACATTTTATCTACAAATGAAGATCTTTTTCCTAGAACATATTTGGGGAAGTTTTTTCTCTATATGACAGTCTGCAGAATGGACATTTCATGGTTTTTCAGTAACAGAAAGAATTTAGATGGGTGAGAAGAAAATGACAAGCTAGCAATGGTTCAAATGGGCTCTCATTCTTTCAAAAATCTTCAGAATGGCTAAAGTATTCCAGTCATGATTTTATTCTTCTCCCAATGTCTGTATTTTGCCAAAATTGATGAAAACTAAAAGATTTTGACTTGGTAACTAAAACTGGAGCTTCACAAGGGAGGACAGATCAGGTGTTCCATGCTGACTTTTCCAGGTCACACTACATTTTTCCATTATGAGTCATGGTCACTAGTGTCCATTCTGGAAAGTCCTTGGACAGTCCAAATGGAAAACAAACAAGATGCTTCCTGGGTACCATGACTGGAGTCTGACTGGAAGTATCAGACTAGGAAGTATTTGACATTTTGTGGCAAAGTACATTTGTTCAAAGCTCTCAGCTSTTCGGGTGTTTAGGAAGAATCTAAAAGGCATATAGAAAGCTGGCACACTGAAAAATGTTATTGAATGATTTTTCTTTGAAAACCAGAAATTTTTGATCACTGTATTCAAAAGTCTTCATTCACTTTGAACGTAAATACAACAGAGTTAATATTCTCATGGAGGACTCATCTCTGATTTAACTTGTATTCAACCAGCCCATCCCAAATGGATGATGCCAAAGACCACCAGTCCCTGCAACTTTGGGGCTTTAAAATCTACCCCATTCTCAGAAACACAGTTAGAAATGATTGAGTAATGATAAAAATCATGTGTACAGATATCTTGGACTGTATAAGATACTGGTTTTCTTCAGTAATATGCTCAGGAAATATTGTCACTCTCTTAATTTTTAGTCTATTTAGTTCTGGGTGAGCACACACGTATACTGCGTTGAAGTATCTCATTTGTATACATCAGGCTATCCACATTTTACCATATGGAGGTATCACATTATTAATAGCTGTTTTCCTTAAATAGACTACAGTTTGCTTTAATCTTCTTTTCTGCGCATGATCTTGCAAGAGTAAAAAGGCTTTCATATAAAGGCTGTGTTTTTATATGCAAATCTATCATTTGATTATACACTTTTTTTGTCCCTACATTATCATGAATATTTCTGATGAATGTTTTATGGGTTAGGTTTCGGATTTGTGAGCTATTTCAAATTTTATCTGTTTGCCATATCATCTGCAAATACCGCATCTTTGTTGATGTTGATTGGTGTCATTTACATATTTATCACACTTTTATTTGCAAGGATGTTTTGCTATAAACGGTCTGTCCCCATTTCTCCTCCATATAGTAAYAGTACATACATATATTTTCAAACCGAGCTCATTTCCATACATAATTTATTTGGTTAACAATAAATCACCACTTAGAGACATCCTATTCCATACAATCACTACCTTCATACATATCTGACATATGGTTTCTGAGTAATTAAAGATAATGGGAGCAGTTTACAATGCACTTTCCCACCCACTTCATAGTCCGGAGTGTTCAATGATTTTCTACAAGGACTAGGCTAAAAGGAACCTGCAGGACTGGGGAGAAACAAGTGCCAACAAAACTGGCGATGCAGAGCTGATCTTACTCCTAACTGGTAACTCTTGGCCACAAACAAAAAGGACCTTCTTTTTGTTTTCTCAAGAAAAATGGCTGTTTACAGTAGTGCTTGATGGGGCTATGAGGGTCTGGATCAACGAGGGGGATGCAGCAGCTGGAGGCTTTTTAATGTGTACCACATGCCAACAGAAGACTCCTGAACCTACAGTGATGCCCTGAAATGGATCTCATGCTTCAGAAAAGGCCAGATGCCATGTGAGCTTTACCACTTGCTGCTGACCAGCAGCTCTTCAATCCTTCTTGCACATTCACTGCTTGTTCTTCATCCATCCGTAGTTCTCTACATTGAAAATCCTTTCCCTTTCCTCACCATACCTTCTSGTGTGTTCACCTTCTTGCTAAATCCTTTACTTATGCAAGAGTACAAGGGAAAAGGGTAGAAATAGTGCAGAGAAATGTCAGCAATTGATTCCTTTTTAGTTTCRCTGTTACAGTCACAGCACTGAAAAAGGCACTGACGTTAAAGTGCACTTCCCCACTCCCACTCAGAATCCTMTTGGGTGAACAGCCTGTTTGTGACCCTCTCCTGCCAGGGTGCAAGCACTGGGTGTGCTTCTAAACAAAATGTAGTGATTTGCTCATATATGAAATAATTCAGAAAAATCGTACATGCCCCTGAATAGTTCAGGTTGGACAGTGACAGTTATCATTTCTGGTGTTAGCACCAGTTAATCCATAGACTTTCTGTTGCTAAAGAATAGTAGGAAACACTTTACTAAGGATTTTTTCTTCTAGTGGTGGAGGGCTGCAATACATCCACAATAGTATACTAGTGAATGCATGATACATCTGTTCATCAAAGGTGCCCATAATTCTATCTCCAGGCTTATCACTAAAATTCACAGATATTAGATGCTTACACCCTTTATGTGCTAAGATTTTCGGATCTATCGCCCATAGGAAACTTCTCATGTGCATCCCGCTAGCTGACTCTGAACATGCACAAAACAATCCTACCTATTCATTAGTGAAAAGAGAATCGGCTGCCCTGTTATGAATAGGAGTGCTTTCCTCCCTAATCTTCCACTGACTTATTACAATCTGTTACAAAGTTCTCAAAATAATCAGTTTCCCATGATCTTCTGCTATGGCAMTTTACTTATTAATTGCAATGACACTCCATGCTGAACCAACCCTTCGACCTAGGACTGACCGCTTGCTGATATAAAAATGTATTTATGACACCAATGTTTTGGAACATGGTCTTACAAAAGAAGGTTCTAATTTTTTTAAACAGAAAGATGAAACTAGATGAAGCTTAGAGATAGGGGCTTGCTCGCAGGCAGTAAAAGGAGCTGCAAACAGAAACTGCTGTTTCGAGTAAAATAGTTGTTTCCTAGTAAATATTGACACAATACATACATTTTCTCCAGGTCACGAAGTCCTGCAAAAGCTCCTTTTGGAATGACTCTCATCTTGGTGAGGACAAATCTCCTGAAAATAGAGAAAATGTGGTGATTATTCACTATTGACAACACAGGACTGCGTAGCAGCCTTGTCAGCACAGGAGAGGCCTTTATCACTGGTACAAGGATAGTCTCCAGCCTGAAGGCTTCAGCGTCTAAATACAGCTGTAATGTTCAAAGGCTTCGTGGAACTCCAACTGCCTGCCCAGACCAAAATCACAGCACAGCATTGAGCTGCTCAGCATCTAGAGCTGCTCAGGGGAAATAGCATCATCCATCAGTAGTTGCAATTTCCCTGTTTGCTTCAGTAAGAAATCCAGACCCGGTCACCGCAGCTTTGCTGTGCCCTGGGARGAGACAGCATCTTTCTCATCTTGACCTCTCTTCTGAGAGACGCTCAAGCACAGGATGAAGCAGCCCTGTGGAGCCAGACTGGGGTGAATTGCTTACTCAAGGTTGTAAGGTGGTACATGCATGCTCGTGCAAGATAAGCCTTAACCTGCTGCACAGTTAATTTAAGGAGTCAGCTACTATCTCCCATCCGTGCAACTTTAATACCCTTTATTGCTTCTCAGTCTCTCTTCAAATTAGTTCATAATGTGCCACAAAGTTAGGACTTTGGAATACACAACTCGATCACACATGCACCAAGGCAACATTTTAATCATTTTTAAAGGTCACAGAATATGCTTTATGAAGAAAAAACATTTAAAATATCATATAAACCTTTTTGTTAACCTGGACTCATCTCCTTTTATCACAGTAAACAAAGAGGATGACAGGACTTCTGATGGCACTCAGCAAATGAAAGGTAGGGTATCTACTACCCSTTGGAGAAATAAGGTGTTGTCTGGGTAATTGTTTTCTTTCACGCATTTAATCATTCATAGGTAGTGAGCACAAACAATTGCATATATTAACACGACCTGCTCATCAAGACACATGCTTCACATGATACGCTTATGACTAGATGCCAGGTCAAGAAAGAGTGTCTGAGACATGAGAAATCCCACTGAGATTTTGTAGGGAGAAATGCCATATTTTTGTATTTGCTGCTGAGAATAAAAGTCATATTCAAACTCCCAAGTATTAAACACAAAGCAGATAAAATAAGCAAGACATCAGATAATACTGCTTGTATCGAATGATAGCTGTTAAAAAATGGTATTTTCTTTTTTAAAAAAATCACCTGTGTTACATAAATGAATATCACCCTGTGATTCAGTTTCTTAGTCTATTTTCCCGTGGAAATGGAAATGAATTGTTTTCTGAATTACTATGTAAGTCTTTTTTTCAGCGAGCATGCCTGCTAGAGCATCCCTCATTTTTATCATCTCAGAACTAGTGTTGCATGGCTGCTTGGGATTGCCTTTCAGCTTGTGTCTGTGCTGCCTTATTGTAAGGGCTGCAGGAGGACAGAAATGGGAAGTCAGCCTAATATTACCTGCTGTGTAGTCCTGCAAATTTTAACACAATACCTCAAAACTAGAGACTTACTTTCTTACCATTCACATAAAGTATTCATACAATCATACAATCCTCATCTATTTTTTATTACAGCTGATTAGTTTAGAATTTTCATGGGAGATTATCATGTTTTAATCAAAGTCATAGGGAAAAAAGTATTATTCTGATAGAATACCACTGTGAAAGGTTCCTATTTTTTAATTGTAGGTCTTTAGTAGAATCTACCCCCTCATTTATATTCCCAAAYATGAGTTAATATTTACTTAAGCAGGACAAAGTCAATGCACACCTCACCTAGCTCTAGAGATGTCACTGTGATTGCAGCAGGAGTGAACTTGGCCCCACGCCTTTTTAAATATTGAAATTTATGGTATACTCAGTCCTGAAAGATGATAAAGTCAGTTTGGTATTCCATTATTCTTTTAGTATCATTAATGTAAGTCAGAAAGAGCTTCAACACAGTCACASAAGAATTACAGTATTGAGATCATTATGCAAATGTTAGAAGGATTAAAGAGCTTCCAGAAAAGGCCCAACCCGGATTAGGCAATTTGTAAAGCCCTACTGAAGACATGGCCGGTGTAATGCATGCAAAGCTACGGCTGTGCTTTCAGAGTGCARCTAGGTACAATGGATCCTTGCAGAACACCCAGCAGGCTTAGTGCTACAAAGCTGAACCATCAGGAAAGCCTTTAACTTTGATCTGCTTTGAAACCTTTCCTAAACTCTCCTTTGTAGAAACGCACACCTAATTTTGGAGACCTAGAAAGCAGGCTCTGTCTGAAAAGCCACCTACAATTTTTTTTTATGGCAATGTTCTAAAATTATTCCTCTCTCTTCAGGTGCAGATCATCAGGAGGTTTGCCGTTTTTTAATTAAACACTGGCCTACGCCATGCTTCACCACAACAAGAATTTACAGCCTGATCCCTAAACTATTTAAAGAAGAGAACCTCATTCATAGATGAGGATACCTATATGAGGAAAGTCACAAGTGCATAGAAGTAGAAATCAAACCTTGAGTTTCTTTGTTGAATATCCTGTTACCCTGTGTTAATAAGGTGTCAGAATTCAGGAGCCACGTATCTAATGCCCTGGAGCAGTTAAAGTAGAATTGAAGTTTAATAGCTGAAGTTTCACATTCCACTTTAAAAAATTAAGGTTAATGGTTTTTAAACATCCCTGAGTAGGCTAATAAAGTCACCCTTAATGGTATAACGAACACTGAAAATTAGAATCAGCCTCTTGTTGAATTATCAACTGTATAATGAATAGGAGTCTATTATAACTAGCCAAATGCTGTATTGTCAATAAATCTCACCAATTAGGCTCCAAGAATCAATCTGTACTTAACTTGAGATACTGGCTGTTCAGTACCAATTCTTTCTGAGGTACATGGAGGAAATAATTGAGAAGCATTTCCTTGGTTTTGTTGCTGGCATTATTTTAGGGTCAAAGAAATGAATACAGCCCACCTTYGTTCAAGCATGTTTCATGTCAAGACAAACAAGTAAACAAAAGCATCCTTTAAAAAGCATGTGCTTAATGGACAGATGCAGTATTTGGTTAGCACTTAGGCACCAGCAAGGAAAGCACTGAAAAGCCTAAACAGTCAGTGCATGGTGTGAGATTGAAAACCCAGAGCCAGGTGCCCCACATAAAGTGCGAGAAGGGTTAGACTGAAGGTTAGGTCATCCAAAAATCCGAACGCAGAGCTAGCCCCCGGGAAACACTAAAGCCCATCTCCCAGAGCTGTCAGCTCTGTGCCAGAGCTGCAGGCGTAGCACCAGCCCCAACACACACCGGGAGCCCGCACCCGCAGCGGGCTTTGCCGGGAGGGAGGAAGGCACCCCGGCCTCTCGACACAGCCCTGGCTTCACGTTCCCCCTCGCACCGAGTGGTGCAAACTCCCGTATTTCATGCCCCAGGAGGATGTTGTTCAGCGGCCAAGGGACCTCTCCCTGTCTAGGCTCCAGCATCGTGCAGCCAGGGCTGGACTGGAAATAGAAGAGTGGCAATATTAACCATTGTTATTCCCTACGTACAGAAGTACGAGCTAGATTTAAGTCTGGCCCATTGCTCCTATATACRCCCTGAAATCCAGGAAAGGTTTCTAAATCCCGATTTAAATACATCTGTTGAAAGTGATTCTTGGGGAGTTTATTGATAGGAAACTGAAGCTGTCTGCTGCAGTTGTACAATCACACTTCTACTTTATATAYTTTTTATATATGTGTGCTATGAATTATAATATAAATATTTACTTATATATATAATATTGCTTAATATTTAACTGATTTTTACCTACTTCTGTTTTTCTGACCAGTGAGAGTAATTGTTTTCTGTTGTGCAGTAATATCCTTTTACATCTGGAAGGACAGGTAAGCTTACAGTCAGACTATATTTCTCTGGACTGAACAGGCACAATTCCCACAGGTTTTTCCATTTTTCAGTTTTAAGTGTTTTATATGCCTCTTTATTATATCATTTTAGTTTGTCTCATGAATGGCTGTAAGTAAATTCTTCTATTACGAAACTACTAAAAAACTGTTGCTAATTAAGGCTAAATCTGCCAGGACTAGGGCAGAACTATCTCTTACTGATTTGATTATTTATACAGAGACATCTAAACCTGGTTATTTAAAACAGTGGGGTCTCAGTTAATATGAAGCCACCAACACAGGTGACTTACATCACTTTATATCACCATGAAAAGCAAACAACCCAAATACATCTTGTTTCTGTAGAGCTGTGTCTAGTATAAAAGAAATGTCATAGCGTCAACATAATGTCAAAGCCTATAGTGGACATGATGCAAGCAACAGAAATTAGCAGGTACTGGTGAAATGCTCCTGAATAACCCTCTAACATTTCCAGTTATGAAGAGATTTATTGAACTTTTCCTAAAATAGAGTCTTCTGCAGCTGAAGTAGTTCAGACAGACAGAACGTAACAGATCAAGGGGAAAAAAAACCCTCCAGAAAAATGAATATTCTTCCATCCAGCCCCACATGAATCCAGTGACAGAAATCAGACTGACTTCATCACGAAGTGATAGAGGACTGGATGTCATTATTCAAGTACCTGGTGCCTAAGGTATGGGTGATTAAAAAGACTTGGTAAATTACAAAATAAAAAAAGTGTCCCATACGGGTCATTTCTGCTGAATGTCTCTTAAAAAAAGTACATAGGAAACATGTGAAGTGTGCACATTAAGCAAATCAATGTAAATACACTGTGCTTGAGAGGTTAGCCATTTGTGTGCGAAACGATGTATTTTGCATATTCATCAAATGAGTTTGCAGACCCTGGTCCCACAAGCTTTTTCTTAAACAATTATGAACATGCTCTTTGGYGTAAATTCTCCACCAGAACTTATTCGCACACTGCGTTGGTGCCCCCTCCTYCCAGCTCCCTTCCTTGGCAAACGCCCCCCACCACCAGCAATAACCTTGCACAACAAAGAACTGCACTGATTATCAGAAATTAGACTAGTTAAGAAAAAAAATAATTTCTGCTTCATAAAGCATGGCTGAATTTAGATCTTTCAAAACATTCTTTAAAACTCATTTCTCAGATCTACTTAAGTCACACACAGTTAATCAGAAAGTGTGTGCATTGTAGAATTATCTTCCCTGGCTCATGTAAATTGCAAATTCATTATGTTAAAATGAACTATATCAAGCAGATACTATAAACTTTATAACTTAAGGAACAAAAGAAAAKAAAATAAAAAGCCAAAAAGATTCAGTGACCTTAATGCTAAATTACCAAATTTGGTTCCAGAGAAATAAACGTGATAGGATTTTGAAGAACATTTTACTTCAATCTCTGAGCTAATAGTCTGATGTTATCACCCTCTAATCCTCTGTAGCAATGTGTATTTTGTCAAACAAAGATTTACAGTGAAATTTAGTTTACTCTTTGTAATTTTTTTTGGTTGTTTCTGTGTTTYTGCTTTTTGCTTCGGAGATGTGCTGGAGATTCCAGCACAAGCAACAGATGAAGCTTTGCTTTACATCAGGGGAGGACAAAACGATGCCATGACCTATTTAGTGTGCTCTTGATTAAATGCAAAAATCAACAAAATCCCGACCCCTGTTTTTTTTCTGTTTTCGTTTGATTAGTCAATGCAACAGTGAAGGACTATTTTGCTTTTCATGCTGTAATAGGAGACAAATAGATACTGCAGACTGTGTCCCAGATGGTGTAAATCAATCGAGCTGTGTCATTTTTGCCCTAAACTTTTGTCCTAATTCTCASTGGAAAGAATCATGAGATTCCTTTGAGCTAAATGTGATTTAATTTAAATTTATGAAGAACATTCGTAAGCCCCCAGCTCATTGAAATGGGTTCACATTGCCATATGACTTCACTAAGACTAGGGTCTCGTTCTAGTACACATCTCACTAGGAAGGGGCATATGCAGATATACATGAACATGAAAGTATTTTTCCTAATCAGCTGCCTAGGTGGAAGATGTCTGTAATCTATTAAGCAGTTTGTAGCTGCTTTCAGACATAGCTATAGTTTCCCTTCCTAACAGCAGGCGGAGAGGAGTCCAAAACTCATAAATTGGATGCTAAAACATAAGGCTTCAAAAACCATCAAGCTAAACGCAAAAAGATTGATTTTATTTGCTTTCTGGTTTTAAAGTCTTTAGAGTGCATTCATATCATGCTGCAAAGCTATTTTCAACACTCACGAGGCTTTAATTTAAAAACAGAGAAAGATTTATATTAGTTGCCTCAATTCCAGAAGGTGCTGAGGTTGGGACTTCATAAGGCTGACAGGATCAGGAGGAATGGCACCGGCAGTGACAAAACACCTCTCCCACCATCCTACTCAAAAGCTCGTCTTTTGAGAGAGCTACACTATCTTCTTAAGGGAAAAGCAAAGCCAAGCAGAATATTTTTCCAATAATGACTGTTCATRTAACTACAGATTCATTTCAAAAAGGGGACCCTGAATGCACAGGCACGCTTGAATAATGGAGGAAGAGGTTTGCAATTCATTTTTTCAACCGAGACATGATCCACGCATTTGAGAGTCTGAGAGCCCCTACTTTACACACATGTAAATTGACTTACAAGAGAAAGACCRTAATCACTTGCTAATATGCACAATCTGGCTTGAAGTGTCCAATCACTGCATTCACCTAATGTGCTTAAATCAGCTGCCCACCCCCTTCAAATGCTTGTGAAAGGACAAGTTATCTAGACTGTGCAGCTGGTTCATTCCTTTTGTGGGATAATAAAAGCARGTAAAGGTGAGTATTCCAAGGAAAAATTAGGCAATGTACATTTTACGGAGAAGACAGAAAACAAAGATCCCCTCCTGAGTTTCAGGCGGTACTGGGCCGGGCTAGGAGAGAGTTCATTTTCTTCACGGCACTCATACAGTGCTGTGGTTTAGATTTTTGACCAAAACCGAACTGATAACACACTAATTTTCTAGCTTTCACTGAACAGCGTTTGCCCAGCATCAAGGCCTCCTCTGTTTCTCACTTTGCCCCCTGCAGTGAATAGGTGGGGGGGACACAACCGGGCAGGTGACCTGAACTAACCAGGGAGATGTTCCATACCACATAATGTCATGCTCAGCAGTACAAGGGAAAACTGTTCTTCTATCTGACTGAAAAATGCAGGATAACCCTGGGAGGGCGCACGTCCTCCTTTCAGGTATGCAACCTGGGAATCTCTTCAGGTTTGGGAGTGATGAAAGGGGCATCTCTGAGAAAGAAAACATTTTGGTTTGTGCGCTGTTAAACAAAGCAATGTACAGACAAAGAAAATACAATTAGAACTGCGATGTTAAAGTTGTTAGTGATGCCCGTCTTCTTTGCGGGTCTGAATCTAAAAGGCAATATATACAATAGCTCATGAAAGATCAGTCCTTAACTTTTACCAGTGGCCTCTGAGACAAGGGGCTAAGGGAGATGTTGGTAGCAAAATCCCCGATGGCTCCAGTATTCAGATAATAGATAATGCTYTATTGTGTAAGTCTAACACTTTGCTAACTACTGGGTGAGTCCTGTGCTTTGCCGGCTATCTGCAAGACCAGTTCCTGATAAGAACCAGAGATTCGCCTTAAGAAACCGACCCTGCAATTTGGATAAGAGCCAAGGACCAACTGAGTCTGCGCAAGAACAAAAGGTTACTAGCGGTGATGAAGAGGAACCACTAGCCTTCATCCCCACGACCCCCGACGACCACCACCAGACTGCAGTGCACAAGCGCAGATGGGAGGGGAACTCATTTTAATACAAAGCGGGGACAGGTCATGTATAGGTGTATTGCAAAACTTTATGCATATGCAACACTTTGCTGTATATGTTTGGATGAGTGCCGCACTGGGGCGCGCACGACTTTGGTGGGACTACCCCCCGTGCTGCCCAGCGCTGAATAAACATACCTACTTTACAGTCTTACAGATTGTGGAGTCCGTTTTCCGCACGTCACCTCCCTTAAAAATCCCTCCCTTTTCTTTTTTGAATTAGATTAAAAGGATAATGAATAGTACTTATGGCATTCCTATTCTAAATTTAGTAAATACTTGCTCAGCGTAATAATGCCATCCAGCCACAAAAAGCTGAAGGGAAGCATTTTAAGATCACACAGCTGATGTCCTGTTGGCAATTCACTTGTAGAGTGCCCACAATACCATAACATGGATAACAAAATGCCCGTTTCCCCAGCAGAGCTGTGATGCTGCTCACACAGGCACACAGCAAAGTTGCTGTGGGATTTGTTTTTCCCCCAGGACCTTGCTTAGGTCAGCTAATAAGTTGCACACARTGCTCCTCAGCAGCTAACAGCTGATAAGGAGAGATAAGGAAGGACAGCAAATTGTTGTGAGAAAAAAAAAAGCATCTAAAAGACTGCAAAAGTGGTCAAGCAACATGCTTGTAAAGCTTACTCTCCCTCCCCCCCAACTTAGTTTTCCAAAACCACTGTATGTTTAGTCTCAGCACTGATACCTTTTTCATTTCTGGACAAAGCATACCCTGTCCTCAGTAACACTGTACATCTCCCCACGATGCTGCAGATAGTTTCTCTCCTAGGTCACACGTGCAGGCAGTTAAAAATAAAGTTCCAAGATGCTTTTAAATACCTCTGCTTGAATAGGGTGGGATGAATCTGGAGACAGAGTATTAAAAAAAAACCAACAAAACAAAACACAAGATAGAGGAGAAAAAAAAAAGAAGATTGCAAAATTCCCAGTCAGAAAAAGAGATGCAACACCAGGACTTTTACTCGATCTGAGCTGTTTAATGGTCTACACTTAGTGCAATTATTTCACTGTACTTAGGCTGGGTTGCTTTATGCTGAGGTAAAGCTGGAGAGGAACAGAGCTGTGACTGTTCAGAGCAGTTGCCTGCATGTGTTAACTCATTTTGCAAAGTATCTGACAAACGATTTTGTGGAAGATTTAGGTGCAAGTAGCAGTAACGCACAAGGTACGTAACAAATGCAAATGACATCTGCCCTGAGCAGACTTACTGCAGAGTTCCCTCTGACACAAGGACATTGGTCCCTTCAGTGGATMCAGGTGGCTGCAAGTCAAAGGGCAAAGTTTGCATCCTGCACCCTTGCAGCAGATAAAGCAGACAGCAAAGCAATGCTGTCTTAGCAGGAAGGATCTCCTCCTTTCTTTAAGCTTGCCCAGAGCTTGAGCAAACCAAAGCAAAGCTAGAGCTCTGGATTCCTCTACGGTACGTACACACAGAGCAAAAAGGTTCGCCACCGAGCACAAATTGCAACAACAAACAAGTCCTCTTTAGGCCTCTGAGCAGAATCATAGTTATCATGTTCGCATCTGGGAAGAGTTTAACTGCTRGGAATGAGTTACTCACAAAAAAGGACAGCAGTAAGCTTGAAAGCACAGTTAAAATTGCTTCTATTAATGTCAAAGGCATGCTGTGAAAAGTGTTTTGTGTAAGATAAATAACACAAGCGAATGAAGTTATCCTGTCTTGGTTAGAGAGAGCCAGAAAATAGTGATTGCTTTATTTTTACAAATAGCTATACTTTATTAGTATCGATTATCCTGTAAGACACTACACTACTTTTAGAAGAGCACATCCTCGTTCCTCACAACTTACTCACATGGGCCTTTGCAAAATGTACAGCATGTGATAAATGTGCAACTTCCTTAAAATCTGACCTTGATATCTGCAACCATCTTTATGGTGAGGAGCCATTAAAAATTCATTCACTCTGAGCACACTCTCGGYGTTGCATCTATTTATATTAATATCTCTGCATACTTTCCTAACAAAAGGAGCATTGTACAAGTACTGGGTATTTTGTTCTTGCACAAAGAGCATTTTACTTTGTGTTCTTTCCCATGGGTAACTTGTCAAGGCAAATAAGGTTATGGAAAATATCTACAGTCCAACCAGATGGGGGGCTTTTAAGGTATTTTCTTCAAAACTTTCCTCCTCTTTTTTGATTCAGAGTAAAAACAGCCATCCTGCTCACACACAGYTGGTCACTTCAGCTCTTTTCCTGTCCCAAGAATGTGTCAAAAAAGATCTTATTCCGCAGCAGGGAGAGAACAGTGGTTTGTTCATCGGCTGAGGTTGTAGCAGAAAGGTGACAAGTGTTGATTGTGTGTAGTGTTTCTACCTCTAAGACCTTGGAACTTTCTATGTTGGCGAGCCCTCCATGATGCTATTTTTATTGACTGAGACAAATTGTCCAGSGACAAAATTCCTTAAGTTCTACGTTGGATGCCTTAGTGAAAGTAAAAGAGAAAGAGAAAGCTTTTCTGCAGAATGTCTTGCTGAACCATCATTGTTTAGCAAAACACCAAATAACTTACCTCTGTCACTTTATCTTGCTTGACAAATTCATTAGAAAGAGCTAGCGTGCTTTTTACCTTCTGTCTCATCCATATCCTCATAGGCACTATACCTACGTTGCTTAATGGGACACAGCTGAAATATCACAGAATATTAATAAAATAAAAAGAAAGATACTCACTATTACATTCCCTAATTAGCACACACAGCCTAATAGGTAACAGGGTCCCCACCAAATATTTGAATTAATTTGGATACATCCAAAGGCTTGTTTGAAATTGTAATGAGATATCTGATACTGCTTGATGCCAGAGCAGTCAGAAACCATTTAAGGAATAGCACTTGGAGACTTGATCGTACTCTTTTTTTCCTCTGGATCTGAGTATGAGCTTTGTAAAAATAAATATTCTCTCTGCTATCTAATACGTGCTATATTTTCCAAAGAGCAGCATGAGTGCCAAACACAGCTAACTCAACTGGCAGTTTTGGGAAAACAGCATCTCCTGAAGGAGGGGTCCTGGATGCAAATGGCACGTACTCCGCTGTTCTCAGGGCACCATCTAGACTTGTGCTGACGTAACTATACTGAAATACAGAAATATGCTGGGCTATGCCATATGCTCCCACTTCTCTCCCACTGTGGCAAGTGGAGCATTTCCTTCTTTTTACATACTGAAGTGCACATTTAAATTTTAAATACTTATGTTTTGAAATAACACTAAAAGTGACAAAGGTGAAAAATCCACACCTTTTAATAGTCTAGCACCATGCAAAGAAACAAAACCTCCTGTTCATCCCCTCTGGTCATACCTTCCTCTAATCTGAATGTCTCCGCTGACTATTTCCAGGGGCACAGAAGCTGGCTCCTGGAATTGCTGCTGCCTGTGCAAGAGGATGAACCACACAGCACACTGAGAATGGGAGCACCCACGAGATTAATGTGAGCAACAGGCTCCTGCGTGCGTAAGAGAGCTCGTGGTCTTTGCACTGTAATGCACTTTGCACATTTTATTAAAGTCATGTAAAAATTCCTGTTTACTGCCATTGCTCCACCACCCATCTCCATGTCACTGCTGCTCTTTCTAGCTGCACAKTTTCCATGTCAAGAACTTTTCTCAGCTCATCTATTAGCAGTTGCTGAGGGAAACATTCACGGGGATATGAATTGCAGGTGGCTGGACTCTCAGTTTCATCCTGAACTCTCCTGAGAGCATCTCTTCTCCCTCACAGTCTTTCTCTGTTATGGAGATGTCTTCCCCATAGACATCACCAATTTAATAGAATGGGAACGACAAAGCAAGGAATCCTTATTACTTCTCCTTTTACTAAAAAAAAAATAAATAACTATGGTTTCCTATTATTTTAGCAATAATTAGCTTGCCACTGCAAATGCTGAGTTTATCTATCTACCTTCCACTAGCCATGGATTTACTTTCACATGTTAAAATGATGTTCCTGAATAAATATAGCATGGCAGTTAGTGTACCAGCATCCTTAAAAATACTAACTGTACTATTTCCTTTAAGATTGACAGGTCTCTTCCCAGTAACACACAGGGCAAAGCTTGCACTGGTGCCAAGCACGGATCTTTAATGCATTTGAAAGTGAGTATTATTGTTTCAGAAAGATGCCAGCTTGACCACACTGGCAACTAAAACACTAGCTTACGTTCAGAATGAAGATGTGTTTAGTGCTTTCACCTTCAGAGTGCTTCTCGAACATGAACCCTCTGTGGAGCACTTAGAAAAAATAAACATACATGGTCCTCTTAAAAAGGGTGACAGAACAGTGAAATAGAGATAGGAGAAACTTGACCTGCACATGGCGCAGCTGCAGGTTATGAAAGACTCTAATAAAGAGCTTAGCAGTTATGCCTGGGAAAATATATCCTTTGCAACATCTAACCTCAGTGGGTGAAACCTAGACTTCTGCCCCCTTCCTACACACCCTTCCATCGGTTCCCTTGAATTGACTGTTGTCATCAGCTCTCTAAATGACTGTGATAGGCATCATCTTGCGTATAATTGGATAAACCTGACTGRAAGAAACAAGGATTGAGGTAACAGCCATCTGAGTGAAGGAAGGTCATGAATGACATCCCACAGAGACCTGCAGGGGGCCTGCACACCATAGTCATAAGTCATCTGGAAGGAKAGCGAGGAGAAAGGTGACAAACATGTATGATGACCAGGGTAGTAAGACAAGAGCTGGGTGAGAAGATTTGCAAAGCAGAAGGAGTTCAGTCTTCACACAGMGATGCAACTCCTTGCTACAGGACACTGTGGATGGTAGACAGTCAAGAAGAAATGGATAAATACATGAAAGCWAAATATGTGAAGGGGCTTGACTACCAAGATATCACTGTATTCAAGATGTCCCCGAGCCAGGCAGAGCCGGAGAGGTACACATCTCTCTGCTGAGACAGGCATCAGAGCAGCAAAGAGCCTGCACTGCAGCCAGCCTGGGACAGCTCTGCCAAAATGGAGAGACATACCCAGATGAGCACAAGCAAACATCACCTATTCTGGCACTCTTTGAAACAGGCGATCTCTGTCTAGATTGAAGCGTTGAAGTATTCTTTAATATTTACAGCTAGTGCAAGTTTTTGTACATTGCAGAAGAAGGGGTTGCTCCTTAGGTTAAAACAATTCAAGGATTAGTCCCCTCCCTTTGCCAGAAGATCAAAGGTTAAAACTGAATCAGGGTAACGTTTTCAGCRCCGCATTCAGACTCTTATTTCATTGCACAGAATTGGCTCTACAAGTCATTTCCAAAAATAAATGCGACAAGAACGCTTCAGCATTCTTTAATAATAAAAATATTAAAAGAATGTTTCAGCTTTCCACAAATTCTTTTGCTAGGTCATTTTGATGATCTTTGTAAAATCAGGGGAAAAGTACTGCCACTGCAAAATCTTAAGTTGTCCCTTACTGTCCTCCCCACCCCCACTTTGGGAGGTGGACTGTAAAGCAGACTCAGGCTCATAATACTCTAAATGCTTAAGGGTTTTGTGTCCCTTGTTTGCTGCACTTTTTTTCTAAAACCTTCCTCTCCCTTCTCTACGGTAAAAAAACAGTGGTTCACAYAGCCTTTGAATAAAGGGTTCAGTTCTGATCCCTTTCATCTCAAAAAGGGTATATGAGTATTGGGAATGGTAAAGAGGGGGGCAATAASGCTGATCAAAGACATGATATGGCTTCCATAAGAGGAATAAGCAATTTGGCTGGGACTTTTCAGCATGGAAAGCTTAAAGGGATGCTAGAGGTCTATAAAATGTCTTGGACAGGGTGGGCAAGAACTGATGCTTTATCAGCTCTTCCATTACAAAAACTTAGAGGTGAGGCCAGAGGCAGCTAGATTCAAAGCAAACAAGAGGACCTGGCTCTTTGCGCAGTGCACACGGACTGCCACAACTCCTTCATGCAGCTTGCCTGGGTGCAAGAAGCTGATGTGGGCTCACATAATTTGAGGAGAGATAAATTTGGGTTACTAAACAAACAACAAGAATTTCAGGCAATCCTCTTGGCTGGAATTAATTGGAGGCTGGAGGAGTATTGTGGTAATACGTCTTAAATGCTTGTCCTATTCTTACTCTACCCTTAGCAACTCTTAAGAATCCCTGTTGTACGCAGGATACGTGATCTGCCTTGCCATAGCCACGGCTTATATTGCAGGGAGAGAGCAGGCAAAGGAGGGGCTGCCTTCCTACAGAGGAAAAACTGATCGCCATCTGCCTCTACTGGGCTATGCTCCTGCCTGGAGGCCTGGGGGCAAGGCAGGAGATTGTGGAAAGAGGATCTAGCATGCCCTTGGTTGGTGCTGATGGGCCAAATTTGAGCTGCTGACCTCTCACAGAAGATCCTTGCTGGGCTATATAAGATCTCTGTGAAGCTTTGGGGCCAGACCGCATCATAAACAAGCCGAGGGGCTTCGCTTCCTTACYGTATCCTGAACAGCTGTGGTTTTGCTTAAATGTTGGTTGTAGCAAGTACCYAATCAATACTCTACCTGTGGCTCTCAAGCCAAAACAAAGATACCTTGCTAGTGCACTGCATAAGGCGTTTCTAACCTACAAAGAAATATTCAGTAATACTGACTCCATCTTTCTGTGTCCATATTGATTCTGAAGTAAAGCATAACGTTTTTAAAAGCAGACCAAGGCTTCAGAGGCTATTAACCTGTGCCTGTTTTCTTTATGATGGTATCTAGGCTTATGTTTTATCTGATTGAGTCCAGCTGATAGTTATGACGTATTGCAGAAGAAATCACAGGCTTTAGACTGTGAGGATGACCAAGCAGACCTCAGGATAAATTAGGAACAAACTATGAGTTTTTTTACTGTGGAAAGACTACATTACACCAGCAAACATGCAGAGAGGCAGTAGACACAATATGCAGTTCCCGCACAAGTAAGACACCCAGAGAGCTTTTAACCAGCTGAAGAATTTGAAGATTGAAGATTTAAACAACTGTGTTAAGCTGAGAGAAAGAAGGCTACAATAGCATCACCAGCAAAATGCACCGACAGYAAATAAATACCACTAAGTCACTAAATGCTGATCTTTGGCCAGAGACTCAAATCCAGCTTGGTGCTAAAAGGTGCCTAGCTCCTTAAGGCTTTATTTTTTTATGTTTTTAATAGTAAGGGCTTTATTTGATTTCTCTAAGTCTGAATAAAGGTATTTATTTTTAGAGAGCTAGCCCCCAGCCCTTAGACAAACCTGTGCCTCCCAGGAAGAAGTAGGGAAAGRATTTCCTCTGCTGGCCCTTAATTCAGGAACACGGTAAGTTCCGTTAACTCCAGTATGGCAAGGTGAGTGCGTTTAAGCAAATACTCAGATTTTTTTTCTAGCATAAAGGCAGTACTTTGATTTAAGACGATAGAGAACAAAACACGTGGGCCACCATCTGAGCAAAACCTGCATGAATATGAGCCAGGTRAACTTTCCTGAGCTCACTTCATATATCAGAAAAAGGAATCTAGACCACCCTGCTCTCACTGGAGKTGTGAAATTAAATGTCTTTTCTCTCAGAGAGCAACAGAGGACAAAAAAAATGAAACACAGACCAGAACTCTGCTTGAAAACAGAGTGAAAATAAATCTGCAGTGAATGGATTAGCTTCAGATCAGACTGCCCGGAGCAGCCTGATCTGGAACAGCAGAGCACTCAGGGCTTGTGTTTTTTAAATTAGTTTTAATAAATAGAATCAATAGCTCAAATTATGAAGAAGGACAAAAACACAGATCAAATCGATCAAGGCTGTTGCTTATCGTTATAAGCCAAAGGTTGTCTTCTCTTGTCTGAATGAGAKAAGATGGCACAAGAATCCACTTGCAGCTTTTCAGTATCTCTCCCAGAACAGTTGTACGTGGAGTTGGATACAGAGCCTGAAAATGCTCCTGGTTATCCAAACACAAACACAGCCTCCCTTTCTTTTTCCTTTCCCCAGAAGGAGGGGGRRAAAAAAAAAATCAGAAAATGAATCCTTTGTCCTGAAGATAAATGCRGGAATTTACAGGGAGGACAGAACTAAACAGAGAAACAAGCACAAAGTATCCTTCATTATATATGGGATTTAATGCTCAGGTGAAGAGATTCTTGTTCAAATCACTGGAAAAGTGTCTTTCCACATATTAGGTTAGGCAGGGGTGTTGGGGAGTGTTCAGGAGTTCTCTCTACTCAAAACAGTCAGCCAAGGATTATCCACTGGAGGGGAGTGAGGGGGACATCGTTAACTGCAGTCAGGTTTTTGGCAATGGGAGGGGGCATTTGCACAGAGGAACCTTGTTTTCCTCTTTGTGTGTGTGTGTGTTGKTTTTTTTTTAAAATTTGTTTGTTTTATCTTGTTTTTCCCAGAGGGACTTTGCTCCGGGGAAGCTGCAGTGTCTCACTGCAGGGCCAGCTGCTCTAACAYGGGGCCGGGTCACGGAGGAGCAAAGCAGGAGCGTGCCAGCAGTGGGGTACCCGCTCTGCACGGGGTGCCTTCACCTGGGCATGCAGCTGCATGGGTGCTCACAGCAAGAGATGGTCTCCGGATCTGTYGCGGCGATGTAAGGGTACAGCACACAGACACTCCTGCTACATGACACACTACCTACAAGGGTAGGAGAAAATGGAGAACACCAGCTGCCTCCTTACTCGGGGTAATAGAGGGATGACCCTACTTCTGATAAGCTTGTTTTGACTAATAGTGACCTCCTTCCCCAATAATGAAACCCAGGAAAAACATATTGAAGCTCCAAACAGCTTTTCAAGTCTCAGTTGGAGCCCAGGTCACCAGCCCACCAGCCCATGTACAAGCATGTGGAGTGCTTGTACACTTCATCACCAAGACATCACCATGAGCTCCTCTTTCCTCTCAGGGGTTGTATCCCAAACACTCTGAGCATCAGCTCTGGAGCACAACTGCTGCACGGGAAACTAAATCATTTAAAAAAYCCTTTTTTTCTCCTCTCCAACATAACTTTCTTATTAAAATTAAGCCAAGTACAAACTACGAGCCCTGAATTTATTTCATTAAATACAGTATAACTGAAGAGGTTTTTGGCACACCACATGACACCCTACAGGTGTGAGAACAATGCACGGTGCTGATAACCTCTGCTAACTCCCATTCATCCYGAGGTTGAAGAGCTGCCATCAGTTATGTGGGCTTTGTGCCCACATATAGCACATAAGAGTCTTTTTCATTGTTGTGGTTGAATTATAGGTAAACAGCAGAAGGGGAATAATAATCTTATAATAATAGAATACATGACGGATGTACTACTGGAAGTCATTCACATACTGCAGAGATGAGCATGGTTCAAAGTCTATCTGGAATAGTCTTCCATCTTCCTAATAAATATTCAGAGACTTTTTAATCTTCAAGGACATAATATCGAACATCTGACAGAAAATTCAGTGTAGATCCATAAGCGGTTTTTATTACATTTCAATTGGAAGTAGATTTCATAATGTTTTATAGCAAGCAGTGTCTTTGCCAGAAGACACAGAACCTTCTTRGCCAAAGTAGTCAGCGATTAACTGCAAGTCTGACAAAATAAACAAAATACCAATTATGATTCAAGTGTAGTGTAAGTTMTTTTCTATTCAGTAAGGAAGAATTGATTTTCCCAGCAGTGTCACTTACACTGTAATGATTATTACACATAAGACAACTTAAGAAAATGATGGAAAAACAAATTAGATGGGCTGCAGATCATTGGCTTATCTTGACTGCTCACCTTGAGGACAGAGTTAGGAAACATAATATACAGTACCAGTGTCAAGGTGCTCGAAACCTCTGCTCTCCTTCCACCTCCCTGATATTTCATATTAAAATTTCAAAACAGAAATAAACATTTCCAGCAGGGATAAAGCATGAAGCAGCACATCTTGCCAGTCTAARGATGTTTGCTTAATTAAAAACAATGATAACTTGCTGTGACAGAAGATAATTAAAGGGGTATAAATTGTATAAGAACTTGGCTTTGTCTAATGCTCTCATTTTATATAAACWTCTATTCATGAGCTGTATGAGCAAAATGTTGCCACAGCTCCATGGCTTTTGTTAGCTGACACTTCAGTACTCATAACCAAGTGCTAAAGCAATGTAGTGAAAGACTGGGCCCAATATTGTGGCACAATCTAATGGAAATCAATAGGAATTCTTCCACTGATTTTTCAGCATGTATTGGATAGACCTTTTATCGCATGCRTAAGCCTGAATAATGGGAACAGAGGTTAATCAATCAGCGACGTAATGATAATCTTCTTATGCAGAGATGGAATTGTCCCAACCAGAGTTTGTAACAAAAAAATGAGTTGGCCTCACATTCTTYTCCAGCGACATCCACAATCAGCCAATGTACTGTACATTAAGTGCTGCATGTCTTATCTAGCTGATGGAATTCGCTGCAAGAGGCTTGGTTAACCATGTTTGGTTTTGCTTTAGAGCCAGGAAAAATGACAGTCAGTGTCACCACCTAACCTGAAATGTCATTGCGAAATTTCACACATATGCTTCCAGAATCATTAAGTTTTTCCTCAGATTTATTTCAAAGGTCTGCATCATTACTTTAAGATCTCCTCTAATTGCAGCTTCCTTGCAGGATCTTCTACTMTTTGCTCTTGTTTTACATAGTAAAAAGTCTCTTAAGTTTTAAAGATGAGTTGGCCTTGCAAAAATGAGAGAATGCATGAATTTTGTAGGTGATTACTTTGTTGAGAAAATGCACCACTACTTTATACCCCTTGAGCTGTTGGGGTAGATGTAGTACTTGGTATTTCAGTGTTTTTGATTATTTCATCTCACTACCCAACCACTTTTTTTCCCTTTCTTTTTTTAAATGTAACAATTGTATCTATTGGAAATGGATTGTTCAAACAGTAGGCATGATACTGGCCATTCTCTCTCACTTTCTCAATTTAAGGGACACTTTTGGCAATGAGAAAATGAACACTTGCTCTGAGTTTGACAGTTGTAAAGGATATTTATTTCCTAGGACTTTGTTTATAAGACTGCAGTGTTTAAAAGATTATTTTATGCTGCTTTTGGCAAAAGTCATGGTTTGTGTAAGTGCTACTGTTATTATTGTTCACCAAAACAATATTTAGAGCCTATATACTGGGTTACAGAAGAGCAAATAACATGCAATGAAAATATAGAAGACAACTTACTGCTGCCTTTGTGTATGCTTTTTGATTTTCCTGCCTCCTTCATTCAAGGGTAAGCCTCTGAAACACACAGATGTTTCAGCTGATTATCCCTTTATCTGGCAGAAGTAACCTCTGACACAGTGAGTTGCTATTTCAGCATAGAGAGAGCAGGGAATGGTTAGTGATCAGTTTGACACCTTTTTTTTCCAGAAAGTATTTTCCATCATCACCTCTTCAATAAGATGAACAAGAGGGAAGAACACACAGATGACCATGCAAGCCAAGCATAACTTGGAAGCATGTGGTTAGGCAGGCTAGCAGAGGAAGCACAGTCATTGGGTTCTGTTACAGCAGTTACTGAAATACAGATACTGATGCTGGAAAAGGACTTTCTGACTGGTGGAACTCAACATCATGGAAACTCCTACAGTGATGCTATATTTGATGGTGAAGGTGAAATTTAGACATCCATATAGTCTAGGTGCACCTTCTTCCTTCTTTGGAGTGTTTTAAGAAAAGCAGTTGACAACGTATTGAAGATTAAGGCTCCTGGGACTTGTGGGCTTCTAGGTTTGAGAGCCAACCTGAATCAGTTGAGTTCAGACTAACAAAACTCTGAGTATTTCTATGCAACATATGCTGAAGCCCAAAGCCGTTGCTCATAAAAGTAGGATAAAGCATAAGGTGCTTTACAGAAACATATAAACTCCTTTATACAATGAACATTGCAAAGATGTACTCTAGCTGGCAAGTCAGGCACTGCTGATAAAAATAGCAGCCTACCATCCCTCCAAAGCAGAGGTTAACAAGCTTTCTGTGGAATGCAGAAAATCTTCAAGGAGACACAAGCAGCAACTTCTGAAGCACTCCCTGCCTTATTCCCTATTTTAGCTGATAACCACCACTATGTGTGTTCAGCCTGGAGGACATTAARCAGATGAATCTACACCTAGAACCAAGGCCGCCTCTCAGCAGCCTGACGCGGAGGGGAAAAATGATAAAATCTTTCAAARCCTTGAACAAAGAGCCAGTCTCCCTGTTTTCTAGCGCTGCTGGAGAGTTTCTTCCAGACAGCGTTTGCACCTCTGACAGACAAACAAAATGGCAAGCCCTAGCTGCTGCTGGTCCACAGCCCTGAAGCTACAAGCCAGTGTAGTGGTCCACAGCCCTGTGCCCTTGCCAGACCAGGGCATGAGTAGGTCCATGGGCAAGCACTCCTCAATGGGCACTTCATGGAGACTCACGTTTCCGTGTCCAGCCCGTGTAGTGCTCTTGTAAAGCCCTGGATGGACGTGCTCCAGYTTTCAGGGTAAAGCGCTCAAAAAACAACCCGATTTCTGGGGTGTTGGCCCACGCTGAGCTGCATCAATGTAACACAGCGATAACAGGTACAGAAATGAAGGAAGCCAAATTAATATTGTTTGCTGCATGAATACTAAATATATATWAAAAAGAATCCTGTAGATGCATCATTCTTATATTTATAAAGGGCTCTAGCTAAGGAGACATATACAGACAGTAACTAAACTCATAAAAGGATGAAAACCTTCCAATTAGTGCTCCATAGCCAGCCCTACCGACCATAACAGATCCAACAGTTACCCGTAATTGAAATGCCCACAAAAGTCTCCACCTCATCTGTCTTTAAATTACTGACTGCAACACTACTGTGAAATGCTGTTTTTCTAATACAGTGACAGAAACTGATAGAAGAAAAGTACAGAAATGAAGAAAGTGGAAAAGGTGATGATGCAAAGGTACCATGTCAGTAAAAATACATTTGAGGGGAAAAACCCTGAAACTGTATACGCATCACTTCAACATTAAAAAATCGTAGWGCTATGACTTTGTACTACCTTATTTAGGAGATTCAAAGCAGCAGGCATGCGTTTYATGCCACTGATCATAAAGCCTTCCTGTGATGAGAAATAGTTATTAGAAAGGAATATAAATGTGCAAGAGGTAATTTTTTTTTCTTTTTTTTTTTTTTCGCTTTTGAACAAGGAAATATATTGCCACAGGAGTACGGTCTGGTGAATAAGGTCCTGAAGGGGCTATAGTCCCAGATAAACCACTGATTTGTCACCTGTGCTCTTGGGAAATTGCTTGTCCTTTACATCCCATAGCTTTGCTGTTTCTGTAATGGGTAAAATTATGTTTACATACTTACCAGGAATGTTGTGAAATCTGTTAATATTTATAGAAAATTTTGTGAGCTCTAAGAAAATCTTATCATTTCCATATGGCCCATTAAAACAATTAAAATCTCCCCTAGTAATTTAAACTAAATTTAAACAGTTGGCTACCTAGTTCATTTGTGGTTTCAACACACGTTTTATTTTTCCCTAGAGTGGTTTCCTGTCTACTGCAATAGCACAAAGTCCTGAATCTGCAAATACGTGCAGATGGGTAGTTTCACACCTGTGATTCGTCCCACTGGAAGGCAGCGGAGCTGCTTGGGCAAGCAATTAGGATGTGTACGAACACTGGTGGAATCAATCCCCCAGATTTTCTTGTAGGGTATTCCCTCACAGGGGCCACTAACACCGATTTCAAAGGACTGAAGAATGAGGTCTGGGCTTCATCTGCCATGGCAACAATATACCGCAGATAGGAAATTACAGCTCCTGGGATTCAGATACAGTGAATATTTCCCCAAACCAGTAATTCCACCTAGAGAGAGTTGTTGTTCTGCCGGGGCATTTCTTGTTTTGYTGTCATTTTCCGACACAGTCTGTACTTCTTTTATGACTCTTCACTTGCCAAAAAAAGAAGAGCAAAAATTTCCATAGCAGCTCTGTTGGCCAAAGAAAACTTCGGGGATATGGCAGGTTTTTTAGCATCAACCCGCTGTCCTCCCATAGCAGGGGGGTTTATAGCCTCTCTTCTTATACCTTGCTTGTTAAGAAATTTCTGTACGTCTATAAATATTCCTGCTGGGAGACTGGACTCTAAGGAAAGACTCTTCTGAATTGATCACTTCCCAGTAGTTAACAAGAAGGAAAAAATGGATTTGGCTGATCTGTGCTCCTATTTTGCAGCAGTGAAGAGACTGGAGATGCCAGAGAAAGCAGCACGGGCAGCGCTTCCACTGCTGRAGCCAGATTTGCTTTCTTACCTCGGTGAGTGTCTGTGACTGTCACAGACATGAGTGCTTCCCATTGAATAGGGTGCCCTTTGACAAAGGCTCTGTCCTCAAACAGAGTAGCTTACTGGGCTACTAAAGGCAATAACCTAATACATTTATATCATGTKATGGTGCAAGTGAAAAAAGAAATCAAAGCTTACCCTGAAGTTAGCAGTTAAATCCAAAACTTTCAAAGCCAAGGGTAGGCAAGAGGGTTACACCAGGGATAATTTCTAAGCGCAAGGCATAGCACAGAGTATAAAACCATTAAAAGGCTTTCATAAGGTGTGTAAAGAAAACCATTATAATCCTCAGCCTGCCCGTGCGACAGTCCTTTTCAGTGAAGAAAACCAAACCCAAATAACTACTTATCGCTTCTTCCCATTCCATGCTCCTGGTTTTGGAAAAAGGGACAGGCAGACAGTCCCTCCTTCCATTGCTACTCTCGCCCAGCTGAGCATTGGCCATTTTATCAGTTAGAGCTATATGCTTCTGCTTTTCATTCTCATCTTCTTTGCCCGGAGTCAAACTGGTGGAGGAAGAGGTTAAACACACAGACACCCTGAGCACATGCGCAGGTGTGTGCACGCACGCTACTCCCGTCACTTCTTGGGAGTAAGGGTGAGGGGAGRTTGCTTTATGGACATCCCACTGTATCCGGCTGTTTTCCGTTCAGAACATAAATACAGGACACCAGAAACTCTCCTGAGAAAACAAGCACCACTTTCTCTTCCAGTCTTCACACAGTCAATCCAGTTCTTCATTGCACACTACTATTTCAAATAAAAAATAAATCTGCTGACCATCATTTGAAAGTATATTCACTCCTCGCCCCACTCTCAAACAAAAGATGAATCAAACATTGAAAACTTGGAAGTCTTCCCCATTGAATGTTTATGCACGTAATGTTTTTGGAAAAGCACTGAACATTCACAGATTTCTCACAAATAAATATTTACAAATTAATTCCAATTAACTGACTGTATTTGGACAAGGATTCATATCAGAAAGTACATCCTCATGTGTGCTATGGGGAAACTTTATGTCAGTAGGACAATTACAAGAGCAATGCTCCACAGGCGTTCACAAAACAGGATTTCCAGGCAAATATGCTAAAATGCTGACTAGTAACCGCATTCTTGTGTAGATAAGGGAGCCGACAGAGATGAAAGCTTCAGCCCGCAGCTCACCCAGAGGGTACATGTCTAAAGTTGAGGCTACCCTGCCTATAGAAAGTTTTGAATACGTTACATTCAAGTACATAGCATTATTTAGCTAATCCAGGCAAAGACGGAGGCTCAGAAAGCTCAACATACTTATGAAAAACAAAGACTGTTTCATATTGAGTTGGGTTGAAGACTGTTTTCATTTCACTCAGAAACATATTTCCCTCTGTAATTCTCCTCTAGCTAACCAGGAGCAAATACATCTGAGTGGCTTGATAAGGTAATGGGAGATAAGAAGCATCCAGACCTTCCAGGCTGAGCTCCTGGAACACCTAAGGATGTTTGGAGAAAAACATTAAGCAAAAGCAAACAAATCACAAGCTTTCCTGACCCTAGACCCCCAAAATCAAGGAAGCTGTACCTGAGTAAAGCCAGAAATTGGGCTCCTTATTACAGTGTATGCAAGACAATTAGAAGAAATAATTTTCTATACTCTTATATGAAATCCAGGCTTGACTTGGACCTATAATTTGAAATAAGCTTCATTTTAATGACTTAAATTTCACTGCTAATAAGAGCAGTCCAATCAAACTACAGGCAAAGAGTGTGAAATAATTTACCGGTTTTGTCTGAAAAGGTCAAGGTCTTAAACAAAGAAAAGTGACTTTTCCTACCAAATTGCTTGCCCCTCGCTGTGTAAAACTAATAGACTGCTATGAAAAATAATACCTGTCTTTTGTGCCCAAAGTATCTTGTTTACCAAACACACACACATATTAATTACCAATCAGTTGCTGCCAAAATGCAACACGTGGCTGACAGAGGTCCCCATTGCCAGAGAGTGAAAACGAACTTAGTACTTTCCACTGAAGTTAATGAAGCTATGACAATTTAAATTAGCTGTGAACCTACCCCAATTATCTTTTAGCTTGCCTGCACAAGGACATTCAGGAAAGTTAAGCAGAACTAAGTAAAAAGCCGTCAAGTTAGAAGAGAGTGAGGCATGTTGAACCTTGCATGGATTTCTTTGCTACTCGGTTGGGTGTCTAATAGGTTTGTTTATTTTTCTTTGCTATCCTAGATAATTTGTTTTGGCTTCGCAGGACCCTCTCCTGCATACAAACTGCTGGTGCTTAGAGCAGCTATGCCCTTTGGGATGTATCCCCTTTGGGACTTGGCACCTCTCTTCTGTGCAACCGTTCTCTCGGTTCTTGTGGCATTCCTCATCCACCCTCTTTTTCCACTCTTGTTAAGCTCTCCACATACCCAGTATTTTCAGCGACACACCAGCCCAGTGAGACCCCCCGGCATCTGTGAAGGCAACCCCTGAGCTGCACAGCAGACTTTCTCCTGCTGGCTTATCAGGTGACACATTTCGTGTGTGATACTCTTCTAGAAGAATTTAATTTGGAGTTTTTAGAGTCATCTTCTGCTGGAGATCTCTTCTCCATTACATCTCAGAAATGCTGCTAGGAAGAGCAAGCATTTGAGAAGCTTTTTTTTAAATTTTTTTTTTTTTTTTTTTTTTTTTTTTTATATATCTAAGAGGCATGGCCTGGGTTTTGAGGGAGATAATAAGTTTTAGTCTTCAGGACTGCAATGCTGACATGACTTTGCTAAGGACCAGATCCAGAAAACGATTAACTCAAATTCCCAAACTGTCATTTATAAACCTGACTGAGGAGCTGAAAGCATACTGCATGGACAAATGCAGATACAGGGATAACGGATGAGATGTCCTGGCTTTGTGGCTCTTGCAGTACCTGCTGGGTCAGAGCATAAGGGGCACACACACACAGACCTTTCTGCATCCCCCTGATGTATAAATACCCTGAGCTCCGTGTGTAAGGGATGGGAGGGCAACTCAGCGAAGCTGAACAACTGCAACTGAAACACATAACCACCTTAATGTCTTTCAAACTCATAAAACCACTCCTCAAAACTTCCCCCTAGAGCTCTGACTATGCTCTGCTCTCCCAGCTAGTGATAGTCACACCTGAGTATCAATAGGATTCCTTGGGCCAAAGTGTCTTGGCCTCCCTGGGTGGGATGAGAGATGAAATTAATACATTTTAATATTAGAAAAGAGGAGGCAATGAAGCCTAAAATACAGTGTTTTAATTCTGTGCAATGAAAACTGATGAGTTGTAAGAAGCTGTAGTGAGGGGAGTAAATGAAGCTAGGAAATCATCCATACTGTCGAAGAGTTTAGCGTGGCATACCATTCAGAGCAAAGGAAATTAACTGCTGCATGACACTGGTGAATTCATGATTCCTCAAATCTGTTTTGTGATTCATGTTCTTGTTGGAGAAGTAAAAGACAGACCTTCATCCTACTTCGTAATGTCCCCTAGGCTTACCAACTTCTTTTTAACCACATTTTAGTTTAAAACAACTTATTTCTGATCTTACCAGGGCTTTTCTCTCTTGCTGTGCCTCTACGCTAAACCTTGGTATTTACCAGCTCACATCTCATGAATAACATTACTGTCAAACTCTCCTAGGTTATAATTATATGAAACAAGATTTGAATGGGGAGACACCCAAGATGAAGATACCATATTTGAGACAAGAAAATGTAACACCTACAAATGACCAGTTTAATCTTCCAAACACTTCAGAAAAACATTGATGATCAACTCATTCAATAGGCAAGTTTTGATTCTTTGTAGGAAGTGAAGCAGAATATACCTAAAATGTCTAACAGAGAGGCTTTATTTCGGGACATGGAGCTGACGAGCCCCAGGAACCCATTTTTGCCTGGTATCAGATGTTTGGGGATGTGACACGGGCCGTCTGGTTTTTGTGTGTGTGTGCGAGACAGCAGCTGCTGGAAAAGCCAGAACTGGTACATGGGGTGAATCTCTCTGTAGCTGACCYCAGTGAAGGGCATCAGCTGGTATAGACCCTGGTACCCTCTCAATGCCACAGGCAAACAAAAATCAAGCCTTGTCTTTCACTGTGTTTCCCTGGAAAAACCTTAGTGATTTAACAAGTCATACACTTGCCATTAAATTTTCAGTGAATGAACTTTCATTTCAAAGATACATTAGGTATATATGCACATATCTATACATCTTCAGACTTGATCATACATCTCTCATCATAGATACATCAAGCTGCAGTCCTTATAAGTTGGGTGCAAGTCATGCATGTGTATTTATCGCCATAATACCGCGAGTAAGCCAGCAGAGAGTACTGCACTGCAGAGCAACTCCTATTGCATGCAGCATATCTCCTTCTGTTGAAAAGCTCCTGAAGCTTTGGAAACTGGATGTTTCTAAAGAAATATATACTTGGTAATTTATAGCAGCTGAGGATCTGCCCTGCAGAGTTTATTATCCTTCTTTAGTGTCACTTTCTTCCTTTTCTTTTTTCTCTCTTATGCTCTGCCTATTTCTTTTTATCCTCCCAATGAAAATGTCAAATATAGAATCCAGCATAAGCATTAGACCACTCCACCGATATACAGCCAGTGATTGTACAGCAACCTCTGTAGGTGCTTTCTGCTTCAAGGTATGAACTGATCATAAATTTGGGAAGGGAAGAATGTAGCACTAACTCTAGACTTCTTTTCTACCTTAATGGAATCAAAGCGGGTTTAAAAAAAAAAAAGAAAAAAAAAAAAAGGAAAAAAAGGCGTATATAGCACGTAATATGCTCTGCTATGCAAATATTCTCATCCCCTTCTGATAATATGTGGGTTTATTGATTAACTATATAATTAACCACCACAACAGAGGGACTTGAAATCTTCCCGGGTCTTCATTTTGTTAGCTTACTTTACCCTCTCCACACCCTGTCTTTCTTAGATTAAGGTCAGTCCCTCAGTATAAACACCCGAGCAAGAATTGTAATTGTTTGCAGGTTTCAATGTAGTTTCAACTTCAAGTGTGAAAGCATAAAAAAACCCTAATTGCAGCTGCCAATAACAGTGTGGCAGCTACTGTTCACATCATTTGCAGCTTCTGTCGCAGGGAAGCACATTTGATTCAGTACGTAACACAGAACTTGCTATTTCGAGGCAGCCACTGTTTTAGTGGTCAGGCATCTACTCAGCCTTCACTTGATAGTCTAAAATAAATATCCTTGAGCAATTGTACAAAAACACCTATGCAGAGAGCAAGTAAAAAAACCCCCACTGTTTATAGTTTGCAGATGCTTGGGAGAAAACACTCTACATAACATACCTCTAAACTGCTCTGACAATGGCTAAACTGGTTAAAGAAGCCAGAGAGCGGATTTTAAAATACAAACCACCATGTGATCAAGCCTAGGCCTTAATTATTTTACCTGCAGTTTCCCTCTCTCTTAGAAAGCACTTCGACAGTTGGGTGCCAAATGATGGACCATCTCTGTTGTCAATTATTTCAGTTGTCTCAGTTGCTCCTTTCTAAAACTGGCACCAATCTCCTGCTGAAGCCTCTGGCACACTAACACGTTAAACAATTCCTTTTCATTAGCCGAGTGACACATTCAAGTTTGTGAGGACCCTCCATTCTCAAGAGATGTTTCTTCTATTGTCTCCACAGTGTAGAAACAGTCAGGCGGAAGGTACCAACGGGTCAAAATCTACATGCTGCTGTGGGCTGCTTCACTTGTATGCCACCTAAGGATGGCTAATCATCAGGGGARTAAAGTTTAGGAGTAGAAGAAAATTAGGAAAGTAACTGAGTTGGAGGCAGTTTCTCTTTATAACAAATACAACATGACCAAATTTGATTTCCTGAAACTTTTTTATCACAGCATTAGTTACAGGATGCAGGGAAAATGCTGATATCAATATTTCTTTCACATAACTGCAGGATTGCAAGCAGAATTGGACCAAGCAGCCTTTTTCACCTTTTTCACCTCCCTCCTTAAGCTGCCTTGTACTGTTGCTTTATTTTGTCAAATCAGAGGTACAGTCTACTGCACAAATGRTTGCACCTAGCTGCTGGGGTAGAACTTTTTATTTGCCTGAGATACTATAAGAGTGATTTCAAGCACTGCTGAGGTGAGAAACCCAAAAGCAAGGAAGGGTGCTGTAAGAGAATGCGTAAGCTTCTCCTGACATTTCTAGTTGTATTCCCAGTTGATATTCATATGTTTCTGCTTAAAGTAGTTTGCTAAATCTTAAGAAGAAACCCTTCTATTCTGAGAACAAGTTATTCTTGTTTGCAACACTTTCGCAAAGCAAGATCTCTAATGACTAAATGAAATCTTAGTGAATACTAAGGCTGGATTACAAAGCTTGACACTGGATTTTAAAACTGTTTTAAATCTGCAAGGACTAAACTGCCTTAGGTGACTACTGAGTTGCTCCCCCTCTCTCACTCTGGGAGGCAATTAGTAGTTAATACTTTGACACAAATGAACCTAAGTTTCCCATCTGAACTTTCGGCCTCTGATTTCTCATGGATTACCTCCAGAGTTGTAAGGCACAGCCGTCTACATTTCTCACAGGCATTTAGGTATCTATAATAAAAATGCCAAGAATACTTCTATCCAACCCCTCTTGCAGGCAAAGATTATAAAGCAAAAGAGTTAATAACCACAGCCTCCCCTGCAAACACTCGGAGCATGCCAACTGCAGAGTGCTTGCAAATCTGCAAGRAGCAATGTACAAACCAAGCTGTAACTATCCTCTCATGAGATTTTGGCCTGTAAGTGAAAAAGTAGACGTGGCAGCAAGAAGAGTAATGAAAACTTGTGGTTTCTGTTCCCTGCTCTGTTTCCACATGGTAAGTACAAACCGAAACCCCTCACCAGCCCTCCCCTCTGCAACACTCTTGTTAAAGCAGATGCTAATCCAACCAGGAGCAAAACCCTGGATCTTGTACCACGCCGCAGAGCTCACGTTCACTGTGGAGCATAGGGTCTTACTGTCGGGAAACCAACCACAAAGAAACCCATCACGGCAGCATGTGTCAGTGGCCAACCCTCAAAAAATAAAAAATAACAATAATAATTAAAAAGATCAGCCATGGCAAAAAGCAGAGATAATGGTTGTTGAGGGCAATATTTTTACCATTATCCTGAGTTTTCTTACCAAGTAACAGAGCTGGGTGCCACATGCCAGTGCCCTGACTTAAGAAACAGCTGTAGTGGAACAGAAACACACAGCAACAGGAGAAGTGCTTGTGGCTTATCAGGCTCCTGTTCTCTCTCCAAAGCTTTCACCAGCATGTTATTCAACATCTAAAAGGCACTAGGAATGGACACTAGGATAGCTTAGGAAAGCTACCAAGACCACATAAGAGAAGGTGAAGAGCTCTAAGTGTACTGAAGTAAACCCCCTCCTTTACGTCAAACAAAAATAGACCACATCCAGCACTCCCAGAATGAGCCCTTAAGTGAAAAAAGTACCTTGCGGGAGCTGTGCTTAGCAAGAAGTCGTCTGTGCTTGTGTCCTATACAGGGTCCTTAGACACCGTGCCATCTACACTCAAGTTGTTACACCAATTTTAAAACCCTTTTGACTCATAGAGGCTTTTTGAAGAAACATAAAGCAAGCTTTTTCTGTTACCAGCAGTGCATTTGCAACAACACCTGGAGCAGTAAAGTCTATTTTAGTCACCTGAATCACCCCACTGGGCACTCAGCAGAGAGGTGCGTAGGAAGGCACCTTTCTAGAGTCCCCTTTTGACCTTGAAGGAAAATCTAAGGTTTATGTGTCACTTAATAGCTCTTCAGCTAATGTATCTAGCTTTAGTAACATTAACATTTGGTATATTCAAATAACTCTACGGAGTTTTCTTGGACAAATTCTCAAGCCATGCCGAAATCAGTCCCAGGTCTGTACTGATTTAACAGGAGCAGAATTACCTCCCAAGGAACCAAAAGTTGGTGTGAGAAGAGAGTCAAGTCGACAGATTCTAACTCCAATATTTTACGACGCTGCCAGAAGAAAGGATTCACTTGCTGGTTTTGGTCATGCTAATGTTGTAGTCGGCCTGTTTCAGAGAATACACACTCATGCCTAGGAACCCACGAATTAGCATCCTCAACAAACCCTCGAGAAGTTAACAAGGATCTGCTGCAAACAAATCCCCTTTTACTAACAGGTGCTTTTTGGTGATATAAAACTTTACTTCTTTGCAGAAATAATTATAAACTGCTTTTGCTTAATCCCTAGAAGGAAGACCTTAACTGTGTAATCTAAAGAAACAATCAAAGCAAAATTAAACAAAATTAGCAATGTACGCCTGGAGCATGGTTCACTCAGGATTTAGATGACCTAAATCACAGATGGATTATTTTTCTCTCTAGTTGCGAGAATGATTTAAACTTTTACTGACCTTCTGTGGTTAATTCAGACATTTTTCTCAAGTTTTCACCACGGTCTACTTATTCAGTGAGCATAACAACTCCTCCTTCTGAATGAAACATAACTTCTGCCCTAGGAAAACTGTGGGATAGTAACCATGGATATATTGTGGTGTGTAAAGTCAGGATAGAGGTATATTTTTCCAACTAGTGACATATCATTCTTCCTTATATCCTCCCTCCAAACTTGTCACTCCACTTATTAATCAAAAGGTTTATCCAGAACTACTCCTTTCGTTTTTGCTTTAGGTCCTAACAATGTCAGACGGCTGTGGGTGTAGGCAAGGGGTGATATAACTTGCTTTAAAAAAAATTAAAATGAAAACAATCGTTTGCACAGTTACATGCTCACAATKGCATAAGCTCTTTTGCTCGCCTGTGCTACTGACACAGAAAGCAGCTGTCATACAGTATTGCTCACGATACTTTATGAAAACAAAGAGAAGCTTTCAGATAGATAAAACTCTTCCTTGAGTAAGGCAGTACGGTATCTTTACGTGGTTCACTCTCTCCAACTGCAGTTGTGCTGCTCCTCTGGCAGAGGAGGATAGCTCTCTGAACATTTATCAGAGTCCTTTCTGTAATGCTTTCATGATTTAAAAAAAAAAACATTAAGTTGCTTCTTGGTAAACAAGCACAAACCTTTGGAAAGCTGCTGCAGTACACACACAAACGCTCATCATCAAGTTGTTTTGGGCAAACAAGTTGCACTACACGTTTCGATAACGCTAAAGCAAACTGTAAAGAAAGCTTAGGCTTTATGCTTCAAATTACTGTCACAGCACCAAGGAAGCTTGTTTAAAATTTAGTCTGCACTTTGCATTATAACGTACCATATAATTTCTTAACAGAGATCTTAAAAAGAGCACGATCAGCGTAACAGAGAGGAGCTTCAAGAAGTAATTAAGTGAGAGTCGGAGGAAGGGCTGTGCTTTCCAAACAGCTGGTGTAAGTCTCCCGAGTGACTCCCTACAAACCTGACCCTTGGCTTGCTAAGCAGCAGTTTGTTTTGAGAGCCAGCAACAAGGCTCCTGCTCACAACCATTCCCTCTCCCTACTTACAGTTCGGTGGTGTTGGCGGGGATGTCCTGGGGAACCTGGACCACCTTGCTCTCCTGACAAATGAAGACCCTGCCTGTGCAGCGGCAGGCGTGGTGCTGGCATCCCGAGCAGCCTGCCAGGAAGACCAGCAAACAGGCGAGAACTGGAGACATCTCTGCCTTCATATCTGTGCCTGTCTCCTTCATCTCAAAGGGAGGAATGCAGAGACCTCCCAGCCCAACTCCCTGAATGGAAGATCCGCCCCAAAAGCTGGGACGAACCACGTGGCTTTTGGGGGATGACTTCTCAGCAAGTTTTGATTCATGGCCCCAGATCCTTTATGACCTTAGAGAAGGGATGGAAAGAAGCAATGATGATTTTTCCATGACAAAAGTATTTTATAGTTTAAGTGGTGTTGAAATCATGGCCCCCAGCCAGACTAACCAGAGTGCATTTGATACACTGGGTATCTGCACTGGGAAAAGGTCCTTCCTTCTCAGCTACTTTATTTTGCATGTCTTGTTTGGTAAGACCAAGGGACAACAAAGCATTTTACTTTCTACAGCCCAGGCACTTTTGTCCCTGAAGGAGAGGCACTATTTATGCTCCCCTTCATGGATCCAAGAGCCCCTGCTTTTGTGTTGCTCCTAGGCAAAAGAAAGGTGTTATTTTTGTATTTTATAGAGTATATAATCTATCTGATAAGTTAAAAGCTATACAGTCCTAAAGCCAGGCTAAATAACACACATTTATTTTCAACTGTGATTATTCTTCATGCACTTGCTGATTCATCTCCTCTTTTCCTTGGCACCTTTATAGAAACCCAAAGAGGAGAAAATGCCACAATCCCAATGGGTCCCCAGGGACTGGTAAGCTAATTTCATCATCTGGAAAAAAACACAGAAATGTACAGAATGGCTATTTGTGACACAACAGAAGGAAAACAGCTTCAAGAATATCATCATAAGGCCTGGACGTTGAATCCCGTCTTTGAGTCCTTATTTGTTTTGTTTACTTTTTGACTGAGCTAAAATATCTTTCTTGTTACAAATATTAATCCTTGGGGAAGGGACCTTGCTAACTCTTTCCTGGCACTCAGTCATGCTGCACCAGGCTATCATCTGGAACCAGGGTTTGTCTACAAGACACCTGAAATGAGAATTTTGAGATACAACGGTGGGGGTTTTTGTTGGTTTTGGGTTTTTGTTTGTTTGCTTGTTTGTGTCTTTCTTTAGTGGGTTTTTCTTTTTCTTTTTTTTTTTTTTTTTTTTTTTAACTGTAAATAGCTGTTTCAGACACACAGAACTCTTAAGTCACGTGCATTTTAAGTGAGTGCTGGAGCTGGATTGCCATGGGTAATTCTGCTGAACTTGACTCACGTTCAATCCTTCACATTGCTCAGAAGGATTTTAATCTTGTTAAAAGCAGCTGTTAGTTTGGGTTTTTGGTTTGTTTGTTTGTTTGTTTGTTTTTAATTTTTTTTTCTTCTCCCATAATCAAAAAGCATAAGCAAATGTAATGAGACACAAGACAACACCTTTTCTTTGAAGTGTGCTGGCCAAAAGATTCTACCATTCTCACCTTTAAAATAAGCATCAGTGTAGATATTTCTGAAAGGAGCTAATTATGACTTTCAAAACTAATTCGGCTGATTCTTTAAGTTACCCTAAGAGTTACCCTAATTTGACCAACTCTCAAATTTCCCCGCTCACTTAAACCTATTCAACATGAGAACAGTGATATTTACATAAAAAAGGTAAGAAAAGATAAGAAAAAAACATTACAATCTCTTTCTAACAATGGTAGGCTTGTAATGAATTGAAAGATTATTCATTTAGCTGTACGTGTAAAACAGACAGCGTTTTGCTAAGGTGTTGAATAAGTTTCATGTGAATGATGGTGACTGCCAGAAAAAAGGTTTTTTAAAATACTGGCTTTTTCCTCCTATATACATATATCATTTTCTTTGAAAGACCTTAGACCTACAAGATCTTCTGAAATGAGTACCACCTTTACTTTTCTTCATACTCAGTGGGATGAAAACTGCAAAAGTAAGTCCTATGGTCAAAGAAATTCCCATATAGCAAAAAATTGCTATAGTCCACTGCAAGTTGGACTAACTAGACAGTTCGGGATTTAAGCAAATGCTAGGAAGACAACTCATTTGAGGCTTTTCCGGTTTTGTCTTTTCAATAGCAAGTCTCTAGTTTCTACAGATGTATATTGAAAGTAGTCTGAATAAAAATCCCCCCAAAACAATAGGTGAAGCCTGAGGAATACATAAGGCACAAGAACATTTGGTTACAAATGAATGTAAGTCATATCTCTTCATCCTGAAATACATCAATATAAATGGTCATGTTATACTGATGAAATGGATAGTAATATTTATGACATAGTTCAAAAAGTGGTAACATTCTCTGAATCTCAAAATAATTTGCACCAATATGAAGACATTGCAATTTGATTAACTTTGGTTTTCATATATCAAACTACAAAATTTGTTTCAGATGATAGTAACAATTCTTCTACACGCAAAAGTCAGGAGATTAAAAAATATCACTAGGGCTACAAGAGATTTTTCCAATTACTAGTGACTTTCAAAACTATACCAAGTGTGCTTTCTTTTAACACAACTAGTAAAACACAGATGTTTTAAAACCTCAGGTCAGGCCCAGCAGCAAATCATGAACATAATGAAGAAAAACTGGAGAGAGGTTGGCTCCTTCTCATTTTTGTTTGGTGAGGCTGTTTTATCAGTACAGTACACATTGTTCCGCTTTCATTTACAACAGTTAAGAGTGAGATGCCAATTATTAAATAATACAAAAACTCCAAACCCCAAGATTCTCTTGAAATACTACGGAGATAAGACTTTTTGGGAGATATCCAATTATCATTAAACTCAATAAAATCAGACTAGTATGGAAAATGGAACTGACGTTTCATTCATAGTAGAGCAAACACTAATTCAGGACCACACTAAAACTATCTGAGGATAAATGGAGATTCAAAAGGATTTCCAAGTTGTTTTTTATATATGGTCTAATGTCTTGAAGAATAGACTCTGGTGTCTATCAAGTCTGTGAACTGGGAGTATCTCTCCTGTTTTCTGTTCATGACTGCCAAATGACACACAGCCACATCACTACAGTCTCCTGGATGGATCAATCATCTGATAATCCTCTCAACAGAAGGATTCTTCCAATTCTGTGTAAAGGAGGGGAAAAAAACGTCAAGATGCCTCCTGGTCTCTTTCTGGGAGGTTGTACTCACAAGCCCTTCTTGAGCACCAGGTTGGAGCTACCATCATGCCTGAAAACCCAGGGGACCTGTTGCAGGAGATCCATGAGAGCTACTTAAAGCTAGTCATAAATATGCCTTGTGTCTTTGTGCCATCACAGGGTTTCATACTTTTTCCTCAGTAGCTTGTTCAAAGCAATGCAGGGCGCAAACTCATGCCTCAGTAGACCTGCCCCAGCTACGCACTCTCCCACCTTCAGAGCATCACGTGCTAGGAGCAAGGAGCTGTCTCGTGGAGATGGCTGACTGTGCTGCTCTGTCATTAAGATACATACTGTTGAAAGTATAAATGCAGAGATGATGGTGCTTTCAGATATTTATAAGAGCCTTATCTTTGCATCTCTTTGCAGAAGAACTATGCTCCATCTGGCAAATTGGCCTTGAGAGTGTAAACTGTTTTCCTTAGCAAGGAAACAGAAATTTCCCCAAATTGAAGCACTGTAGCAACAGACATGCAATTAAGTGAATTATGACAAACTCAACGATGATATTATAGATTATGTAATTAGATGTCTTCTGGGATAGACAGTTAATTTAAGGTTATAYGGTCACCAAGGGATCTTTTTTAAGACAGTAATAAGGGAGTCTGGTTGATAGGACTGGCCTCTAAAGTTACCATTGGCCTCTAAAATTAACATTGGTCTAATTCTTCAAGCACTGAGTCGGAGGAACTGAGGGGTTTTGCAGATCTCATCCTCTGACCGAGCAACAGTGCCTGTCCCAGGCCACGCTGCCGCCCAGATTGATGGGGATACAGCAGGAAGGAAAATGAATGACCCCACCTCTCTCCCTCTTGCCCTCACTAAACTTGCTCCAAATGTACTGAAATTACTCTAAGTCTTTCCACTGCAGTGCAGACATGGTCAGCTCAGCACCTAAGTCCAGCTGTGGGAGGTGTGGGAACAGTTATTTTTTGTGAGGCAGGAAGCTTACTGGGTGTTGGAGTGTATTAACCTACAGGCAAGCAAGTTTGCAGCAGTTTCTGCTTCTGTTTCTCTCTTTTGAAACACAACATGACAGCTAATTAAGTAAATACTCTTTCTGCTGATATTTCCCAGCCTCAGAATAGTGTTTAATTGCTGAATACCACTGTAACACTGGCTTTGCTTAACCATAAGCATTCTATAAAAATGTGTAGGCAAATAAATCACCTCTATGAACAGATGACATACAAACCACATCCAAAAGAAGTTTATCCTTCAAAGGGTGGAGATTTCTCACTCTTTTGATGATTTCCAGCACACAGGTTCTTTCTATGTGTTTACAGGCAGAAATAGCATCTATTGTCCCGACTACCATGCTATGATCAGAAAAAGGTGTTTTCTATCCAGAAAAGCTTGCCATGTGAGACATAACAGATAGACACCTAAGAGGAAATTAATAAGAGGGAGTTTGACACATCATTGATTTACCTTCTGTGAATGACCAACTTGGGTTTTAAAACAGCAGATCACTAAGGCCAACAGACCATTTACGTGATAAAAAGATAATGTTTTGGGCTTCTTTCCAGAAATAGTCTTTCTGAACAGATTTTTTTTTTTTAGCTTCTTTTTTAGCATCTTTTTCCATGAATGGGGATTATTTTTAAATACATTTGAATGGCCAGACTTTACCTGTGTCCTCAGTGTTGAGAACATAAAACATTAAACTAGCGTAATAAAAGCAGTAGCTTATTGCTCTCTCAGTTTTTTTAGCCAGCTGTTCTCATGCAACCTTAAATCTAAAACAAAGAGTGAAATGGAGATAGTAAATTATCCACCAGAGGGAGCGCTTTCACTCGAGAAGAGAAAACACACCGGTATAAGGAAAGGATTAGAAATTGTATGGAATTGTGTTCACACAGATTTCCTGTCCCTGTCTGGCTTTTGACTTCAAAACTCGGCCGTGACTAGTTCCCTTATTAAATAGCACCTCTGCAGACGGCAGAGCAGCACGCCGCGCGGCATTGTGTTTGACGCAGCAAAAAACGGCTGCACTGTGTCTCTTGCTTCCCTCCCTCCACCCTGTCTCCTTAAAACCTAATTAACATCTGATGTAAATGGCCCTGCCTATCTGTTTAACTAGGGAAGGACACTGCTCGGCGCAGAAGGACCTTGGTCACTTCTAATGTTTTTGCTGACACTTCTCAGCATTGAGCACGTGCTTGTGTTACGATCTGGGGGAGCAGGGGAATGACTTACTTTATTTCACTCTGCCCCAATACTTTTGTGGCTTTGATGGCTGACGAGCTCCCACCCAGCCCTTTATCTATATGATTTTTCAGAGGCAATCTGAGGATATAAGCATCTCATGTATTTTTGGACCACAGGAGACATATGCAAGAGACAACACTGAAGTCAGAGAATAGTCTTTGCCACCCCATCTATTACTGCTCTCCAGGTTCGGGTCTGTTCATCCCCAGTTGATAATAAAAGACGCAGCCCATCTGCTAGGTTTCTATCACATGTTTGTAGAAGCACAGTTATAGAAGTATTTTTTCTTTGCACTGTCCGTGATTCGGTTTGACTAAACCAAAATAATGTACAAGAGACACCGAAGCCTACATAGAGTTGAACTTTGCATCATATATTCTTCCCCGATGCCTTTTCCAGCCAGCAAAGCATCTGAAGGCCAGAGATGTGAGGCAAGAAAAACCTTGCCTAACTGTAGCATGAAGTAGACCCGCCTACGGACAACAATAACCATACATTGATCACGTGAGCACCAGTAGAACCTCATGAAATCCAACAGGGACAAATGCAAAGCCCCAGCGACCCCACATAGAAGAAAGACATCATTTAACTGGGGGGAGTTCAGGGAAGGCCACCAAGATGGTCGGGGCAGGAGCTCTTGCCCTGTTAGCTGAAGCTGCAAGACCAGGGCTTGTTCAGCCTGGGGAAGGGATGGCCTGTGGGGACGTAACAGTAGTCCCCAGCATCTACGAGGAGGTGATCAAGGGGTGGACCCAGGCTCATTGCAGAGGTGTGGGGTGGGAGAACAAGAAGCAACAGGCATGAGTTGAAACAACAGACATTCAGACTGGCCACAAGGAGATAATTTTTCACCTTGAGAACAGTCAAGCAGTGGCACAGGTTGCTAGAGAGGTTGTGCTGTCTCCTTCCGTGGAGGTTTAACAGACCAGACTGAACAAGCCCCTGAGCAACCCAGTCTGACCTCACAGCTGGCCTCACTTTGCGCAGGAGGTGGGACCAGAGACCTCCCAAGGTCCCTTTTCCACCTGAATTCTTTTGTGATTCTACTTATGGCTCAGGAAAAAATCTCCCTAGGATGTTTAAAATAGAGACTGACTATTCATGCTTTTCCTCAAACATACAGAGTCAGTTGCTTTTGAGCGTGGTTACAATACACTACTCAGCTATTAGTCTTTAATCCCTATGTAAAGGGGAAATGTTCGTCAGCATGAAAAAATAGGCTGGCAATGCTTCCTGTCCACCATTTCCAAATTCATGAGCCTGCCATCCAGGAAACTATGCAGTTTAGCAGCAAACCTAAACTTCTAACCCATTGAAAGTCTAGAGGCCATTAATACTTTCAAATATTATGAAATAAAATGAATTAAAGAAATTTTACCCTAATGATGCCTCCACAACATGTCAGGTAATTAGCATCTCCTTTTAAAGAAAGAGAGCAGCCTGGCAGAGCATACATGAGGAATTTCAGGGATTGAAGTATGGAGATATCTGTAAAGAGAAAACTTGCTTAACTCCTCTAGTACTTACTTACAAGCTGCCCATAGACAGTGCTAATAACCTGTTGTTTGGCCAGAGCAACTAGGTTTGCTGAAATTAACTGAGATTGGATGAGCATTTCAGGCACTGAAATACATTAAGGAGGTTTGAAATAGAAATATCTTTACAGCATACCATAGGTCACTTAACTTTCTACTACTTATGTCTTTACTTTCAAGGTACTCTGCAATGGGTAAAACTGTATCTTCTCTTTTCTTGACCCCATAGAGCTTAGGAGAAACCATCTCTGCATGAGAAAAGGAAGAGCTCAGCCCTGATTGATACATGAAAGACACTAGATATCCTTCCGGGAGATTAATTTCATTCTGACACTTAATACAAAAAACAAAAAAAACAAAAAACAAAAAAAACAAAAAAAAAAAAAAAGATTGGAGAGGTAAGAATGACAAATTAACATTTGTTAAGGCCTCTAAAGAAGATGCAAATGACTAACTAATCCCTGTAGCAGATTGAAGAAAAAGGAGAAAAAAAATGAAAGCATTGTACAATTAGTGCAGGTTATTAATATTGATAGAGGAAGGCTAAAAAAKTTGCCCAATTACTTTGCAAGAGTTACAGTGTATACTTCTTACCTTCATGACAGGTAGGCTAAATAAGCTGCCTGAGGTGATAATTAGGAACCAAAGAGTCACGGAATCCTTTTTTAACACTATACATTGAGAACGAATACTGAACCTTTGTTTTAAAGCATCCCTAGAAGGGCACACAAGGTTTTTCTTACTCTTGCTGAAGCTTTTACACCAAATAAAAAAAATTGTTTTACTGCATTCAGTGACTGGTGTGGAGCTACATTAAAACCTAAATATTGATCTGATCTCTGGCAGCCATTTTCCTCTTTCACTCTTCCCTGGTCTTCCCGCTGGGACTCCTCAGCTGCTGCTGAACAGTACTATTTTCCACAAACAGATCCACTGAAGTTAGTAAGACTATTTATGGAACAAGGTTCTGCCAAACRTGGCTAAAAAATTCAGAATCTGCCCCTTAGCATATAAAATAATGAAAAATGACACATGCACTTAAATGTAAGCAAATGAGCTTTGAAAGCAAAGCTGGGCATGTCTAAGTCTTTATGCAGCTGGAGTCCTGGCAAAATAAAAAAGGAGCAGTTTTCAGTTGCTTCAGCAAGCTTGAATTGGTGCTATAGGACTGTTCAGTGATATATTCCTCCTTGGAACCGTTTTCCTTTGACACTTTTTCTGCCAGGAAGCAGGTTATTGCAAGGAAGGTGACAGAGAGGAGCCTCTGATTCTTGATCTGCCTGCAAGTGCTCTCAGCACATAGGGAGCAGGTCAGTCACAGCTCTCTGCAAAAGGAGGAGAAGAATAAGGTCCTGCCATTGCTCTTAGGGCAAAGAAAGAAATGGCAGGTAGACTAATGAGATTCTGCAGATGATGAAAAGGAAGCTTCTCCATCTCTCTCTCAGGGTCTTTATAGCCCTCATTACCATGTGGTCAAAGTGCCTGGCAATTCTAATACCCATTTTTGTCCCCACTTCTATAGCACAGAAAGACCTCTAGCAGCATTTTACAGATGCTGCTGGCTAAGCATCAGGGAAACTATCGGCACATCCACAGCCCAGTGGTGGGTGGATCCACCAGGGTACAGAGCAGAGATCCCCCGAGGCAGATCCCAGGGAGGCACAGGTCTGCGCAATACAAGCCTGACCCCACAGTGATGTGCCCAAGCTGTGCTCTGGAGCCCCACACTGCAAACCCAGACGTAGGACTCCTGACCTCCCCAAAAGCAGCCGCTTTTAGCATCTGCACTGTGCTTCTCTGCACATCCAGCTGTGACCTGGCAATGGAGAAGCAAYGCTGCTGCCTGCGCCCTGGGGAACTCACTGGCATCCATCGGGGGAAGCCTGGGGAAGGACAGAGATGCACTGAGGTTCCCCCTCACATCCCAGTCAACACCTCAACTTCCCCTTGTCTCTAAAACTCCATCACACCTGACATTTACATAGTACCTACTTGCTATTCAAAGGATTCAAACAAACTTTACAAGCCACAGTTAAAGTCCCAAGAGATGTATAGCTACCCAAACTGAAACGTATAGCTACCCAAACTGAACCCTGGCCAGTGTACCAGAAGAGCCTGACCCGTGTAGGAAAAAAAGGTGCTAACAGATTTCTGTTAGCCTGCCCACCTGCACACCCTGACAGGTTACATATCTTCCACTCAGAAAGGCTCTTCTGGCTGCTGCCACCCTTGTGACAATGCTGGAATATGGTTCACTGATGGGTTAGAGGAGAAAAGTGTTAGATATCCAAAGAAGGTTTAAATCTACGAAACACTGTAAACTCAAAGCACAAAGAAAAGCCATACTCCACCAACATATTTCATTTTTCTTACCGCTACTACAATTTTCCTTATCCTTTTGACTCACATGACATGGTTTAGCATGATATAATTTATCAACAAATGACACAGCCTATTGTGTTACATCTGTCTGACATGAAAAAAAACAGGTACCTTTTGGACTAAGCTGACAACAATTTAGGCATAACAACCCAAACTGCCTGTGGAAGGCTACAAGATTATTTTACATTGCATGGTCAACTTTCTCTGCTGTTTTTAAGATAGACAGCAAAAGTGAAGCACAAACTGTTAAACCCTGCTAAACCAAATGATGAAGACCACACCTTGGCTAATTATTGCTAGCCCAGGTGAAGTTCGAAGTGCCTGGAGACCGAAGAGCTCACAGGTGAGGTTTTGTAATGCTTTGTCTCTTAAAAAGTATCTACATGGTATTTTACAAGCCTGTTCTGCATGTGCTCCGAGCCCAGCAGAAATCTCATTAGGACTCATTAGTTCACGCTAAGTGCTAACCCATCTTGCTCATATAACTCCTGGTTTGCCTGGCATGTGGGTAAAGTGACCTTGCCTCTGCTTGCAAAATAATGTGTGGTGTGCCCTTGGAGAGAGAGCGTTGTGTTCCCAGCCTCAGGGAGATTACTGTGGCTTGTTTGAAAGCAAAGCAAAAGAAAATTGCTTTGCACCCTCCCAAACCACAGCAGCTTTGGGAAGTGGAAAGAAGGCTCCTGGCCATGTATGGATGCCCTCTTACAGGATGCAGGAAAGCTGAAAATCTCCTTTCTTCCCTAATTGTTAAAGATTCCCCACCCCAGCATAATCTGTTAAACCTGGGCTTGCAGTGCTGTCCTCAGGGACCAGTTATGCTTGTTTGCTGCTCTGCATGAGCAAAGCAGTTTCCATCTACTCAGGATATGGGGCTACTGTTGGGACCAATTTGAGCTGTCCATTCCTTCCATGCATGGCAATGAAACTRTAAGGGTTAGTGAAGATTTATTCCCAAACTGTATTGACATTCACCAAACTCTCAARCTTTTTTATTTTTGTGCTCTCTCTCACAGCCCCTATAAACGTTYCATCATCTATGCAAAAACCATGAAGCAGACCTGATTCCAACAATGGATCCATTGAGTTAATGTTGACATGCTATTTATACCAGTTGAAGATGAATGTGACAATAAAAGAAACGGAAAAATACCAATAGGATACAACTAACATTATGGAATATGAAAGGATATAAGTGAGAAGGAGCCAGGACATATTTCTTTTGACTTCAGTGCAGCTATACCAGAACACCACTGCTGAAGATTTGGCCTGCAGCAGTCTGGATAAACAGCTTGCCTCTGCATCAGAGCAGCAACAGTGAGACATCAAAAAGGCAACAAATCTTGGAGAATGGTGGTATGGATGTGCTACTGGGCTCTAATATAATCAGCTTTTATGGAGAGTTTTCCATTGCTTGCTCTTAAGGCCTAATTGCAAGGCATTATCTGGCCAAACAGTGTATGGAAGTAGCACGTAATAATGATTGCCCGCGGGAACCTCGGGTAGTGCAGCACACAAGATGAGGAGCTATTCTTACATTGCTTATCACCCAGGAGCTGATTTAAGGAGTGGTTACAGCTGAGCCATTAAGCCACTGGTCACCTTAATATATCTCAATTCAAATTCATTATAGGAGTGATTTTACCAAATGCTAGCGGTGACACTGAAATGTGGGAAGAGGATTGAATTTTGAATGAGGAAGAAAATGACTAAAAAAGACTCTCTGGGGGGAAAAAACACTTTAAGAAATTAAAATCTTTAGCTTCTGCATGGTTGTTATGCAACCCTGCCATACTGGCATAGCAGGATGCACACCTATGCCTAAAGAAAAAAGATGAATAACAATCAAGACACATGAGCCACTATAAAGGTCTATAAACTCACAATTTTGGGGAAAACAGAAACCCAGCCCAAATGTACCCTTCAGATAGGGTACTTGGCCAAATCTAAAGCTAGCATCAGCTGACAGAGCACCAGAAAGTCATCCAGCTTCTGGGCAGAAAGCATGCCAGCTCCAGCAGGAAAAAGTTCCCAAGGCTGATCACGGCCAATATTCACACTTTCACATCCTACTACAAACTCTGGCTTTCGTCACTGACGGACCACAGCTGTTGTAGGGAGCATTCTCCAACGTGTGTAGGAGAAGGTGGCATTTCTGCCATGTACGAAGGTGACAGCACCAAAGTTAAGCCTTGCATCTGTAAATAGCTTCTGTTTCATCCCTTTTCTKCTTCTTTGTCTCCAGCTGATCTGTCAGAGGGCAATGTGGCACATTTCTGGCAGCAGGAGAAGGCAGAGGAGTAAACGCTGTTTGCTCCTGCTTAGTCTTCAGATCCCATGATGAGATTAGAGTGCCAGATTAAAAAAAAATCAAACATTTCTCAGATACAAAATTCTGAATCCACCCCATTCTGCAAAAAACTTGAAATAATAGATCCCACTGTACTTGGCTTCTCAGCTCAACCTAATTCTGAAGCCAGATGCCACCTTCAAAGGGAACTGGCTATGGCACAGCATGGGGCAGAAAGGTCCAGCATTCAGCTTTTCTTCCATTTATTTTTAAAGACTTTTCCCAGGAAGGGGATGGGGAAAGGTTTGTAAAGGATGCTTAGCTCCAGGGACATCATTAGAACAGGCAAAGGGGGAAATAATCACACTGGGCCACATCCATGGATCCTCTAGCAGTAAGGATATCCCTTAGGAAGCATCTCTATTACTGACTGCCCTATGAGGCCAGTGACAGTGAGTGCTCCGTGCTGAGAGGAATCAGGGAGGCAGTGAGGGCAGATAATACAATTATGCTGGTTAACCTCAGCTCCAGGTGAGCGGTAACCTACTGCAAAAAYGAAATGGCAGTCACCCAGGAGGTCTAAGGGAACTCAAGAGTCAAGTAGTTGAGTTACTAATGGCAATATGTAAGCATATTAACCACTTAAAAAGTCCTCCTATCTAAAGAATGGGTGCAATGTCAGTCCTTAAGAAAAGGTCCCAGGGAGACCTGGGGAATCACAGGCCTGTAATCATGATGGCAACACTGGGCAAACTAGCAGAAACTGTAATAAAGGATGCAGCTATGGAGCATGGAAAAATGCCAGAGTGGTGAGGAAATGCAAGGGTAAATTCTGCCTTACAGATCCTTGCAGAAAAGGGGGATCTAGTTGATATAGTCTATTTGTATTTCCAAGAGGCTTTTGACAAAGTCCTTCATAAAAGGCCTTTAAGGAAGCCAGATAGCTGTGGGAGAAACAGGACAATTCTGACCTGGACAAAAAACTAGCTAGGACACAGGGGTCAAAGTCAAGAGGCTGGAAAAAAGAGCTGGTTTAGAAGAATTTGGTAAAAGTCTACAAAATAAGGAGTGCCATGGAAGTGATGGATGGGAATCAACTTTTTTACAGTCTCTTTCATTCCAGGAACTAAGGGACATCAAATGAAGCCAGGAGAGCTGGTTTTTAACAGAAGAGAGAGCAGACCTGTGTAACTCCTTAAAGTATATTGTGGGTGCAAGAGTGGACACTGATTCAAGGAAAGATTGGATGATCACCTAGAAGAGACATGATTTAGGGTTCCTAAATGGCAAGCAACAAGAGACACAGGAAATCCCCAGAGTTGTATGAAGTTGGAGGCTGAGAGAATATTAGGGGAAAGTATCACTAGGTTTGCCTGCTCTTCCTTTTCTTTAGGTGTCACCTCCACTCCTGGAGACAGAATAGCAGATTCTTGGTGTCAACAGTCACCAGTTTTAGGCATGTGAGACCCTAYAATGGCCAATCCTGACTTAAAGAGAATTAGCTTTCTACAATAGCTGAAGACCTTCTACTACGTTAATTGGAATACTTTATTTAWGTTAATCTCCTAAGTTTTCTCCCTGACATACTCGCTGTCTTGTACTGAAGTTATAGCACTGAAATATGACAGTACCGATAATTCTGGAAATGGGAGAAACTTTCTATTAGTTAGCTCTTGAGTCATATATCCCTACTGCCTCCAGATTCACGTAAGGACAGTGGTTCATTACTAAGAGTTGAAGTCATTGCTTGCCAAGTACATGTCTAATTTTATGCATTTGAATTGTTTCATGCATATCAAAATGACAACTCATGCTTAAACTTGGGTACTTGCTTGAGAATGTTACTCGGTTAGGGGCTTCCACTGGCAAGGGACAGCTTCCCCTGTTTTGAAGAAATGCATCAAAGTATTTTCTTTTTCCTTCTTCTTTGTTAAGCTAATCTGCTTCTGAGCACCTATAACTGAAAGACTACCTCTGGTCTCTTGGTACATGGAACAAACAAGGGAAAAAAGCCGTTTCTCTGATCATTCAAGTTTGCTTGCAGAAGAAGGAAGCAAGATCACCTGAACTAAGATGTGGAACAACCACAGCCCTGCCTTAAGCAATATTGCTAGCAAATTATCATGAGCGTAGAAATCATCAGAGCAAACTCCAGCTATGAAATACATCATTATATGTGTCCCCTGTCCTAGATTCTCTTACAGAAACACAGTGCCACAGGACATGGCATGCTCTTTTGATGGTTTCTTTTTCTCAGAGTGGTAGAGAAATTAATTTGCAAATTGTCTTTGCTTTGGAGGCTTTAACAAAATTTCTCTGTTCAGTGAAATATTGAGATAAAACACAAAAAATATGCTTTTTGTTTGGCAGAACTAGTTTGTCCTAAAAGCTATATGTGGTCATGAAAAGGAGAGAAATGCTTTTAGGAACTGCAGAGTTCCCTGAAAGAAAAAGGCTTAGCAAGTAAAAATTTCAGAGGCAAATGCCTCGATTTGGTACTTCTGATGTATTTAACTTTACACTTTTTATCCTTTGATAATGATTCACTAACTTTTAGTGGTTCTGCAAAATAATATACTGATAGCAGTCTGTATAGAAACAGTATATGAACTACTACATTTCCCTACAGAGCTTTGCAATTGCCTCTGAGTCCTGCTATGTACCTAATGTCCATGCCATTTGCCAAGCCTAAACAGGGACCAACTACTATGCTAGACTACAGATTTTTGTTCATTAATATTTACCCTGTTTTGTTTTTSCTTTAGCCTAATTTATACTTAGTCCATTGAGTCTATGAGGCATTTTGTCAATAAATGATGATGCTATTTTGCATATGTGGCACTCCTTGCCACTGCGTGTCTAACAACTGTATCAGCAGAACACTATCTGGCCACAGTCTCTAGGAAACTCTATAAAAAACAAGTTTGCACATAAAATCCTGCCCTTTCTAAGGGTGCTTCAGCTTCTAGAAGACTCTCTTGACTTGGATACATCAAGCTGTTACTGACGATGTGGTTTTGCTTCCTAAAACCAAGGTGTTCAAAACTTTCCACTGGGAATAGTAAGTTCCAGTTCAGTGCAGCTGTACATCCTCCTAAGGGTACTGCATTAAATTATTTTTGCATAGGATTACACTTATTTTTCCTAGGACTGTAATGCCCACTGCCACAAGCTGGCTCACTTACGTTAAAGCATGCCAGATACCGCAGGCAACGCCACGGCTGGTGGGAGATATCAGCAAAAAGCTGGTGCAGACCACACAGCACATGGGTTGGTGAGCATCTGTCTTGTTGTTTTCAATTATGTTTTATGATCTTGTAAAGAGACAGGACTTGAAGAGACCTTTGAAGGGAGGAGAAATGATGTCTTCCCTGGGGAAGATTTGGGTATGCTCCAGGAGAGAAGGCTGCGACCACGCAGGGTATGGCAGCAGCAACAGAGAAGCAGCACAGCCCAGGGCTGGAGGCCTGCAGCACATGCAGGGGCTGCAGCAGGAGATGGGAAGAAACCAGTCCAGCTCCAGAGGGGACAGAAAGACCCCCAGGAAACAGAAGAGGCTGGGCAGAATTTGCTGCAGTTTATAAAGTAACAGAAACCAAGCCTAGAAATACAGATCAATTTGTAAGGGCATAGGACATGGAAGAATTGTGTATAAAACTTTTTAAATTTCAGTCTATTCTATTTACTTTGATGTTTCTCTATTTAAAAAAAACACACCATGGTTTCATTTCTAATAAAATCTGCCTTTTGCATCTTTATTTTTTTTTTTTTGTTTCCATCTCCTTTGAGACCTTCTCACTACCAAAGATGCTCAAAGCCCTGGCTAGCAGGGGTTCCCGTCTCCCAGAGGCTGCAGGCTCTCTGTGTCAGGAGGTAATACACTGATGTATGCACAGCCTCTGGCTTTGTCACCTCTCCGTCATCTGCTTATGGAAAGYCTGGAGCTACTCAACGTTTTTGTTCCTATGTGGTGCCCCTCCAGAGCTGCCTTAGACATCTGTCAGATTACGGAGTTGGTCTGAACATGAATCAAAACACAGTTTCTGCATGCTGGAGGCAGGGCTTGATGGACAATCACATAATGAGGGAACGTGATCAAAAAATGAACACATTTGATAGAAAGAAAAGGAAGGATGGTGGCAAAGAGTTAATGTTCAGACTCCTCAAAATAAATACATCATCAGGGTTAGCAGTTCCTAATGAATTTGGTGATTCTATTTAGCAGTGGAAATGCTGTTTGCTGCTTGGCATTTCAGTGCTTACATAATTTATAGTCTATTATTTGATAATGTATTGAAGCAGGTTGTTGTCTTTGGCACCATCAAAGCTGTCTGCTAATTCGCTGCTTGACCTTCTCTGCATGCATGTAAAACGGAAAAGAAGTAGTGYAGGGCATGCTGCAGCAGTTCCAAAAATGGCTTAGTATTCAGACAGTGATTTGTATGAACCTCAACACCAAACTCTCGTTTTATTTATATATGTTTGGAAAAAAAGTAAAAAACAKGTGGTAAAGCAATATTTTAAAAGACTGACACATTTCTGTTCCATTTGGCTTCTCAGTCAAGTGTCATTTTATAATCTAGGTGGTGAAAATGTCCTGGCTTTAGGGTGTAACTGGACACATCATGCTTCTACCCCGTGTCTATGAGTCACCTATGCAGCCAAAGATGTCCTGTCCTGTTCATCCCTGGGAACGAGAGGAGATATGCTAATATCCATACGGGAAGCAGGACTCTGCTTGTATATAGGAACATTTACAAAAGTGTTTCACTTTCTGGATACTGAACATAAACATTTTGCATCCAATTTTCAGAGACATTAAAAATGTTAKGTGAAAGGGAGCCACAGATGATCCAGAAGTCACCAAAGCACCATGAAAAACAGCCAGAAATATGAATTCTGGAAAACGATTTGCTTCATGCATTCCCTGTAACTGGGAGAACAGAAAATATTACTAGAACGTGACAAATGGAAGAAAGTTGTACGGCTGTCCATTGACGGGGGCTCCCCCGTAGTGGCAAGCTGCTCAGCATACCTTGCAGTAAGTAGCCGGGGGACAGTTTGAGTGTGCCACAAAGTCATGGTTCTTCAAACAAGAATAATCGATTTTTAAGCACCAGCAGATTCATATTGACTTCAGTTTGGACTACAAGACTAGGGATTCTATCTGCAGATATAGCAAAAAAAAAAAAAAATTAATTAATACCTACATTACTCTGCTGGTGCAGGCTCACAGAAGGGAGCATATGAAAGTTTGCATGAGGCAACAGAGCTGTCACCCATCCCTCCCAGGCTTCACAGTCCACACTACACCCACTGCTGTTCAACTGCCCCAAATCGAAAGCACATTRCAATATTTCTTTTCCTTTTTCATTTCAATTTTGTGTCTCATCTGGTAGAAAAATAAGTACAGCAATGTACTGAGAGAGGCAAGGAAAATTTAAATAACTTGTTAGTGCCAAAGTCATTGAAAGGGTTATTTAATCAGAGATGCCTGGTAGGGGCGTAAGATGGAGAAGGCTACATTGTGGCAAGGTTTTCTTGATGCTCTTTTCCCCAAGCATGACTTTTCTTTTCCCCCGTGAGTCACTTTTATGTTTTAGAGAAACAGATGTGAGCCACAAATACATGTTAACTGGAATTGATCAAGGACAAAATGAATAATTTACTTTCTGAAGAAGAGATCATCTATATTGCTACAGACTTTTTAGCAAAGATTTTTTTCCCTAATGTTATAGCCATCCTGCTTCAGCTGCATTTACATGTAGCAGGAGTTCTGCTTTGTTTCTAAACTGGCATGTCCCAGCAGAATTCCCCACCTTTTTATTGTCTCGATGCTTCTGATCTTAAAGAGCATGAATTATTCACAAAGAATTCCATACGTTTTCAAAACATTTCTGTTAAATAAAACTGCATATTTAATTTTTTCCTCCGTTGATTATCCACAGTCAGGAATAATGATTTGAGTTTTTGAAGATGATTAATCCCAAGCAGCTCTCTACATATGGCTACACCCAACCCCCTGTTTCTTGTTAGACCTGTTCCCAGGTCTGACAGTTTGGACTATTTTGGCACAACAACTTATATTTTTATAGATTGCTATATTACATCTACTTCTGTGATAGCAGTATCAAAAGTTTTTTAATAGTCAAAACAAAAAAACAGAGTAAAAGGTTGAATAAGACAGGAGAATTCTCCAGGCAATCACAGGAAAGTTGCAAATAATTAGACACAGTCAACTTAACACAAAATATATATAAGTATAGTCAAAAAGTCAATATGAACTCTGCCATTTTTGTTTACCCTCTATTAAAGTGCTCATTTTAAGATATACATAAAGTCTACAACTGCAATAAAAAAAATGCACATGCAGTATAACCAAATTCACCATTTAGTTAAAATAAAAAAGTTTGAAATTCTTAAATATCTGGTTTCTATTAACAGTGCTCAAGCCATCATACTGTGTTTTTGCCTCTCCCTTTCCCTCCAGTTTGGCTTAGGTTTCCGAGTAAGATGCAGAATAATAAATCKATCAACCTTCTGCATAACCTCAACACCCATGTGCATCTTAACTTCCATGCCTTAAAACGTGGAGAAAAGTACTTCTCATTTACAGGATTAGTGCAAAAGCCATTTTTTGTTTGTGTGGCACTTATTTACTGAGGCCCTGAGATCAGTGAATATTGATTACGTTGCATACATAACACAAATATTATAGTTGTGTATTAGCTGCTTCCTTGAAACTTCTGGCTTAAAAGTTCAATACATCAAAGTTCTTCAAACATTTTTGGGCTTGTAGATCTCACAAGCTTTGTCACGTTCCCTAGTATATCAAAAGTGCATTTTAAATACACTGTTTTAGACTTTCAGCACTCACCACTGAAGCTGAGGAGAGCAGCACTGATGGGCACACACATAAAAAAAGTCAAACGAGCAGTCAYCATTTTTTGCACAACCTGTGCGTACAGCAAAATTTCTCTGTGGGGCAAGATCAGTCCCCTGAATTCTATCAAGCTCCAACCCCATTTGAAAACCTGTTCCGTCCTCAGTCTGGGCAGACTTTCTTTCAGGCAGCACACTTTATACAAAGCTGGAGGGGCTGGTGTTGAAATTTTGCTACTCTAGTAGCTAAAGAATAACACAACCTAATCCAAACCACGTACAATAGGTAAGGCAGACACTGATGTCTAGGAATCACCTTACAGAGGAGATCTATTAAGTGGCGRGTATACATGTCTTGGACTAGGTCATGGAAGGTCTGCAGCAGCTCTAGGCACTGAGCCCAGGCTTCCTACATCTCAGTCCAGCATCCAGACTCCCTCTCACCCGATTTTAAAATCCTATTCCTGTTAAAAAGGTAGGKTTTTTTTCAGTAGGTGGGAAGAGAGAGGGAAAATTTTCCCAGAACAGAAAAATGATACATGACAGTCATACAACTCGAGGAGCACACTTGCACTGATGTGAGATTCATCAAGATGACTGCGTGTCTGGCATAGACTTAGACTGTTGTCCGGGTGCATAGTGAACAGTCTTTCTTAGAAAGAGTAAGCATGCTGTTTGCAAAAGTACTAAATACTCGTGGAAAAAAGAGCTTAAACTACTGTCTCTGTCCTAGAGATATTCTCCCTGTTAAGACCTGAAGTGAATAAAATGCAAAAGGAGGAAGAATTTGAGGGAAGAACCGTAACATCAACCTATATATTGTAGCTGGAGTCTATGCTGSATGTACAGCACCTCTGAAGTAATCCGCTAAATAAAGAGCAACTTTGATTTACCAGCATGAAACCCTCTTGTTTTATGAGCCAACATGTGGTATGTGAAAYGTGGTGGAGGCAGTCTAGTGAGATATAGAGCAAGGAAGAGATGATGATTAGTATAGAGTGACTCAGACCATTGGCCATGCTAGATTTCTAACAAAGAATCTGGCACAAACATAAATTCAGAGAAAACAAAGTCTGTATACAGAACTAGTGATGGCTGTTAAAAGATAAAGAACTGAAAGAGGGGATTTAGCCATCTCATTGGGAAGGAAAAAAGGAAAAGTAAGATAAACACCATTGCCAAAAACAATAACTGAAACACCAGACGTCTGATAGAAGTGTTGAAGAAACATGTGATCCCAAACAAACTAAGCCAGAAGAGACCCACCATGTACTTGCACAAAAATAAGTAACAGGAATTTTATACTTGAGAAGTGAAAACTTTCTCATCTACCTGTAGTTTTGGAGATGACTCCCTACCAACTTAGGATCCCAGCTACAGGAGAGTTTGCCGAGAGRGCAATGCCTTCCCTTCAGGGAGGCACCCCCAAATACTGCCACCCCACTCAGGCCATCCAAGTGATTACAGAAAAGAGCAAAACCACAGTTTGGGGGAAAAAAAACCCACAAAAAACCAACCCACACACAAAGAAATAGATTTAAGCTAAAGACAACCATGAAGAATGAGAGAGGGAGAGGTGCGAGGAGAATGTAAATAGAGCCATCTGTAATCCCCAATGATGCAGCTATTTCAGGAAGAAAGGAGTGAGCAGTGCATACACAGACCAAGGATGCAGAGGGCTTTAGTTCAGAGGATGATGTCTGCAGTGCAATTTCAGTAAAAGCAAGGACTCTCAAAGCGTATGCACAGCCAAAGTYGGTCACCTATCATTCAGCTGCCATATTTGCAGCTATACTATTAAATGAATGACTGATTTGATTCCAGCTGGATTGTGGTGCCAGATGCAATATCATTAAAACAACAATGATAAGCAGCAATCTTAGACCAGGCAAGTGTGACCAACTGCAGGTGATGGAAAATAAGTCTTCTGAGGCCAGCTGGCAGGAGCAGGCTGTGCCTAAAAGCTGCACAAAATAAAATACAATCTTGTTTAGAGTTTACATTAGTTTACAGAAGTATTGTATAAAGCAAGCACCTTGATACAGACATGTCAATGACTGGGACACACTGTCCGCAGAAGTCAGGTCTGGTCCAAATAGCTGCTCAAAACAATGGCAAAAGGTAAACTGCAATGGGAGTGGTCTATATGAGGCAGCTATGGACTCTGGGCAGCAGTGGAGGCTTTCAGTCTCTAGTCTCCCTTAGCTAAATATTTAAGCAAATGTCGCCAGTGGCAAGAAAAAATGGAAGAACTTTGGCTTGGATATAGGAATTGCTACAAAAGGATATGAACAATCCAGAGGATCAACAAGACACTGCCAAAGGACTAGGCAGTGTCCCTACCCACTTACCGTACGGAAGTACCTACTGCCATCACAGGCTTAAGAGATACTGGGATGTGGTGGTGTGCCAAAAAACGCTGTGTCCGTAGTGCAGCCTAGGAACTACTAATCTCCATGTCAGCAATTAGGAAAAGGCAGGGAACAACTCCCCCAAAATTTACAAGGAAAAAAGATGTAACACACTAAGGAGAGTTTTATGACTGTTTGCTGCAGAAGAGTTTYCTGGAGACATCAGGAAAGGCATCAGAACCATTCCTAAGCTGACTTACTACAGTTGTGGCACCTTTACAAACAGATTTCTTCACAAACAACCCATGTAGTTTTACAAGGCTACTACTCCCACCTAAACAGTGTGGGAGTGCTCACTGCTGGTACTGCATGTCCATCTTGCATGAAGGTGGCATCATTTTGCAGTGTATCTTTCAGTGGTACTAAATCCCTTTTATAATGGAAGAGGATGTAATCTTAGTAGGATTCCAGAGATTTAAAAGTTTTATTGTTATATTTATTAACAATTCATAATAAAGTGTCTTCTAGCATTCATTGGCTTTTTGACTGCCTCACTTTTACATTATAATTGCAGAAATTTTGGCTCTTTTTCATTTTATTTATTTATTTTCAGATTTATTTCTCAGTTGATTAATAACCACAGGGACTGCGTACATTAGAAACAAATAAAATTCAGGCCTTTCACAGAATGATTGATTAAGGGAACCATTAATTAAATCACAGATGCACGTGGGATCTAGTATGGAGTCATAGAAGGAGGATGGTGAAAGTACTTCACTGATTTACTTAGGTTAAGAGGCTGCAAAACTTAAAAATAATGATAAAGACAATATGTGCAACCATAATCTAGTAAGTACAAGCTTAAGCAACAATACCAGTTTGCTAGAGCATCTTTGCAATTTCTGAAGCAGAATTCAGCCCATTCTGGTGTCACTAAGTGGATAGTTCATAAACTTGCAGGTATCTTTCAAGATAGCCAGATAAGCACCTTCAATAAGAATACTCAGGTGTTTTCTTTGTGAATATGTATTTGAACTAAAATCCTTTTTACTTTGGTTTTACATCACATTTTATGTTTGCATGCTAGAGATTTGTTTTAACAAGTTTACCAAATCGCAGACTCCTGTACTTAATCATTCCATCATCATAATGAAGCAATGCTGGATGGATGTCATGCCATCTTTTTTGCTTGACAGGAGAGATTTCAGAGAACATGTGACGCTGAGAGTGTCACAGAAATCTGCTTCACTCTGCACTGACTTTGAACTCCTGCTCATGGTGTAACGTGTGGTTCTTATTACCATGCAGTAACTTGTTTCTAGTAGTTATAACAGAAACACCTTTAAAATTCAATTCCCAAGAGCTATCCTTCCTAGCCAAACATAGTAACCCCCAATAACCAAGCATTATCAAAATGCAGAATTCAAATATATATGAAACAACAATCTGAAACAAATATATATGAAAGATTATATTCTGTTACCTGTGGAGGTGTTCTGCATGGAGACCTGTGGACTCCTGGGTCATGAGTACTAAGTGTGTCATTGACAAACCCATTTACTCTCGTGCTGTTCCTTGGAGCTCAGTATGTCTCACTAACCATCAGAGCAAAGCAGGTAAAGAATAATCCATGTTATCCATTAAAAAAAAAAAAAAAATCAAACTCTCTGACTTTCCTCAACCATTATGTTTCTTTCCTGCCATGAATGCATTTAATTGGTTATCTGAAAATGTCTCTTATTAGAAAAATAGAAACAGGGTTGGATGGAGTGAAGGGAGGTACAATCAGCTTTCCTTTGTGTTAAAATGATTCATGATCATTTAAAAAAAGTGCTAAAGGTTTGGGTCATCAAACAAACCTGCTGGATATCTGGGCCACATCTGTATTGCATTTCCCAACCCACAACCATGGCATGTCAGAGTCTGGACACAACCGGTTTTCCTAATCAAGCCTGATTGTCTTTGAATATGTTTGCAAATATTTGCCAGACACCTGGGAAGAAAATATATTAGAAGAGGACTTGTGCTTGATCTGTAAAGCCCTTTGCTTTGACTGTTTGCTACTCTCTGCTGTTGGTGTGGTATGACAGAATGGCCACCAGGAAAAAGAAAACAGAATCTGTGTGAACTGAGACAGATAACGTGGCTCCCCGTACAAATAAACAGTTTGCGTGAGATCCCCTGTGTTTTATAAGATTTGTAAATATTTCAACTGGACAAGGCTATGCAAGGAATGACATAATAATACAAATACTGTAATTCATGCTGATTATTTAGGAAGAAAACACTGAAAAATTAAATGTCAGAAAAAAAGAAAACAAATATTTTTGTTTTCTGGTTAATGCAAAGGTAGAGAATATACTGATGCATTTCTTTATATTGACAGAACCGTCTACTGATCACAATTTTTTTCAGACAAAAGAAATCAGATCCCTTCCTGGAAACAACAAAATAAGAGAAAAAAATTGAAGTCTTATATCTCAAGAACAAAATGTTTTATTCCCTTTCACTTCAGGAACACTAATATATTCAATTTGAGATTTTTTTTTCCCCAAGTGCTAGGTGAGCAGATTATGAAGGAGTTTGTTCATTAGGCTGTGGAAAGCAGCATTTTTTTTCAACTGAGGGGGCACCACCTCCCACAGAGCTATGTAACAAGGTGACACAGAGCCACGAAACTATTATCTCCCCCACCACTTGAGAGCCCTGCTGCATGAAATTTTTCCCCCAGGTAAAATAAAAAGATAGGGCTGTTTTTTCAGTCTGTTTCTTTTGGCAATTTTTTTAACGCCAGCGAAATACTTTCTGTAACCACAGGTTGTAAGCAGAGCCTCATGGCGCACCCACACTGGTAACAATTGTTCATCAGGCGCTATATCACAGAACTAATTTTCCCAAGGACTGAGCCGGAGCGGACAGGCTCCAAGCTCTGATAAATGAACCTCGCYCGCTGAAGATCATAGAATCATAGAATCGTTTAGGTTGGAAAAGACCTTTAAGATCAAGTCCAACCGTTAACCTAGCACGCCAAGTCCACCACTAAACCATGTCCCTAAACGCCACATCTACACCTCTTCTAAATATCTCCAGGGATGATGACTCCACCACTTCCCTGGGCAGCCTGTTCCAATACTTGACTACCCTTTCAGTGAAGAATTTTGTCCTAACATCCAATCTAAATCTCCCCTGGCACAACTTGAGGCCATTTCCTCTTGTCTTATTGCTAGTTACTTGGGAGAAGAGACCAACACCCACCTCGCTACAACCTCCTTTCAGGTAGTTGTAGAGAGCGATAAGGTCTCCCCTCAGCCTCCTTTTCTCCAGGCTGAACAACCCCAGTTCCCTCAGCCAATCCTCATAAGACTTGTTCTTCAGACTCTTTACCAGCTTCGTCGTCCTTCTCTGGACACGCTCCAGCACCTCAATGTCCTTCTTGTAGTGAGGGGCCCAAAACTGAACACAGGATTCGAGGTGCGGCCTCACCAGTGCCGAGTACAGGGGCACGATCACCTCCCTACTCCTGCTGGCCACACTATTCCTGACACAGGCCAGGATGCTGTTGGCCTTCTTGGCCACCTGGGCACACTGCCAGCTCATGTTCAGCCTGCTGTCGACCAGCACTCCCAGGTCCTTTTCCGCCGGGCAGCTTTCCAGCCACTCTTCCCCAAGCCYGTAGCRTTGCCTGGGGTTGTTGTGACCCAAGTGCAGGACCCGGCACTTGGTCTTGTTGAACCTCATACAATTGGCCTCGGCCCATCGATCCAGCCTGTCCAGATCCCTCTGCAGAGCCTTCCTACCCTCAGGCAGATCAACGCTGCCGCCCAGCTTGGTGTCATCTGCAAACTTACTGAGGGAGCACTCAACCCCCTTGTCCAGATCATTGATAAAGATATTAAACAAGACGGGCCCCAAAACAGAGCCCTGGGGAACACCACTTGTGACCAGCCACCAACTGGATTTGACTCCATTCACCACAACTCTCTGGGCTCGGCCATCCAGCCAGTTGTTTATCCAGCAAAGAGTATGCCCGTCCAAGCTGTGAGCAGCCAGTTTCTCCAGGAGAACACTGTAGGAAATGGTGTCAAAGGCTTGACAGGTAGACCACATCCACAGCCTTTCCCTCATCCACTAAGCAGGTTACCTTCTTAGTACAGGCCTACCTCACTGCCTGTCCTTCCTTGCCTGTCCCTTCCTGAAGAATTTATAGCCATCCATTGCAACACTTCAGTTGTCCGAGTCATCCCACCATGTTTCTGTGATGGCAACTATATCATAGTTTTCCTGCTGCACAATGGCTTCAGGCTCCTCCTACTGTATGCATTGGTGTAGATGCACTTCAGCTGGGCTATTGATCCCACCATCTTTTTGAGGAAGAAGCCCCAATTCCTATGTGACCATTCTCAGGCACTTCCATTGTTTCTAACACACCCGCAACCCTTGCATCTTTGCTGCCACATGGATCTCCATCCCCTACCTCCACTGAGATGACTGACTGAAGGACTGCCACACAGTGTGACATAAGTCACTAAAAGTGACCGTCCAGAAGCAGGGATGGCTCAGTGGGACATGTGTCCATGCCACAGCAGCACTGGTTTATTAACTTACTGTTGGATTTAAATTCCCAACAACAAAGATCAAGTGGTGCAAGAAATGCAAGTTTGAGATGTCTATGTCACATTGCCCATAGCACCACAGCTACAGAGAATCAGCRGATGCCAGGAGCATCTTACACAGGTATAGCTAGATTTGCTGGAGGATGTTTTTCAGAGAGATCACTCACCGTATACTCTGAAACTATCCTGTTCTCCTTCCTCCTTCTGCCTTTAAATGGTGTCTAGCTGCCAGGACAAGCGCAAATAACGAGAATGTAATAGACTTCGCAGACACTATGGGTGACCAATTCACTACAGCTGTGAGAAAGGTAAATGTGCTCCTAGGCTCCATTAAGAGAGGCTTTCCAATACAGATCTAATATAAAAGCTGTTCTGGAGGACATTCTGCAAGATAGGATGTATATACGCATATATTACTTTGCTTATCCCTATATTTTCAATTGATAATTAATTTGCTCTGAATCTTGCTGATATTTTGGTAAATCTTTGCAATTTACCAATTCAAAATTCAAATACAAATATATTATCAATATATACCAAATTAATTCCCTGTCCTGAATACATTCTTCTGGTTGGAGAACCGAAGGTATAAATTCAGATTATTGGCAAGTGGGGGTGCCTTACAAGGAAATAAAGTGAATGACTTTTACCTTTTAATCAAAACAGCAAACTTACTGAGGAAAAGTAAGTTTTACTTTTTTGTTCAGCAAGTCATGGGAAGCATACTTTTAATAGCTGTTTACCTCCTTCTACCCCACCCCCTAACAAAAAAAAAAAAAAAAAAATCAGGTTTTGAAGACCATATGCTGAGCTGACAAAATGGAAAATCTGTTTGATAAACTGCTGGTGAGCAGTGACACAAAATGCATTTCTAACAAAGAAAAAGGGTTGGTTTTTTTTATTTATTTTTTTTTTAAAATTTATTGTATGACTGCAGTATGGTACTCCGGTAGTTTCAATGGCAAGATATTAAAAAAACAGGACAATTTAGAAACTCTCATTCCCTTCCCGGAAGATCATCTTTGCTGTGTTGTTACTTACTATACCTTAATATACAAGTGTGAAATAAAATTGCCTTAATAACCTAGTCAGAGTGTAATCATTGCTTTGGTCTTTGTGACAAGATGTTATTTAGCATGCAGCATATGTGCTGCACGTAGTCGAGGGCAGGTGTCAGACAAAGGAAAAGCACTTGCGAGACTTATAAAAATCGGATGTGCTTGTACTCCTTTCCCACCTTCCTCTCCCCTCCCTGTCCCTATAGTGATCTTTGTCCTAGCCTGCGGAGATGCACTTTCTCGGAGGAGCAGAGGACGGCTCAGTMGCCAGCATCCCTGCTGGCCCGAGCCCCGAGGTGCTGCTGCCTGCCCGCTGTGTCACACGTCACTCCACACACTGCTGCTCTGATGGCGACAGTGGCCTGTGAGGAGATAAAATGTGACCAAAAAACTAATTCTCACTAAAATTCAGATGTTGTCAACTGCTTTTTATTTTTTAATTATTATTTTTTTAATCCTCTCTATCTGCTGATGGTACTTGCATTTTTTTCTTTTTTTTYCCCCCTGTTTTCGAGCATGCCTTCAAATTGCACATGCCATAATGAGCCAAATCTGCCTGGTCTACTCTGAGCCACATGCAGCAATACTGGATGATGCATTGCAGGGATCACTAGGGTTTGTAACATCTTTCAAGCTGCATGACAGGAACTGTGTGGTCTCAGTCTTTCAATTTGCATTTCCTGCAGCCATGAGCAAGACCAGGACTTTGGGAAGAAAATTTTGGGGTCAACTTCCAATATTTGCGCTATTAACAAATTATGACACCTTCAAAAACTCTACAGCTTTGAAAGGAAACTGGCACGATTGTTAAGGTTGCTACAAAAATGTTTACAGAGATGGCAAAGATATGCTGCAGAGCCAGTTTTAGCAACATATAAATATTGATTGGGACGGAGCTTACATACTTAACTATTTCATTGCACGGATTTTATAGATGACATTTTAAAAAGGTTAATATATTCATCCTTTCCTGAGTTAAGGAGAACCACAGACTATCATGCAATAGGGTCTCCTCATACATATTGAATGAAAGTAATTTTGATAGACAACTTTAAAACAATTTAAAATGTTAATACGTATGTAAAAATACACATTTTAAATCAATATGTTGTGTCACATTCTTGTTAACTCTAAGGCGATGATAACACGAATATTGAAGTCTGATCTCTAGCAATTTTAAAATGAAGAGTAGGAAAGGAAATTTTGTTACAACTTGCCTCTTTGCCTCATTCACACAACTCTCAAGAAGATGTTCTCAAACACACACTGTACACAGTGATGAATGCTTTCCAAAGGTACAGTACGTAAGTACTACTATAGTACAACAGTCTCACACTTCAACTATTGCAAGTACAAAAAGTGATTGCTTCACTTTTAAAAAAGCAGTACACAACTCCTCAGATGGAGTTAGGACCCTATAAAGAATTATCAGCTGAATGTTATTTTTAAAGTTTATCTACTGTGCATCACACATTTTCTTATTGTGCTTTGCAGTTTTAGCAAGGTATGGAACAGCATATCCTGAAAAAMACTCTACAGATGCTCTTGTTCCCCACGGGCAGACTGCCTATTAAATAGTCTGTGTCTCTACCAACTGAAATACCACGCAGCCGAGTCAAACTGAGAGATGGCCAGACTGATTCAGATTACAATGTWATTCCATCTTAACTTTGCTCTGGAGCTTGGAAACCAAATGACATCTGTCAGTCTCTGGTGAYGACTCTAAAGCACTGTGCTCACCTTGACACTTGCAGAATTGTTTGATTTCTTAAAAACAGACTACCTTGCCAGAGGCCATTGGCATTGCGTTTCAGGTGAGGCTGGGATGAGGGAACACCTGAGCCTGCTCTCCTGCAGGTTTTGGTCCAAGCGTTAGGCAACAGAAGAGAGGGCYGGTGGAAAACCTGTTCCCCTCCTCTCCTTTCAAGAGCAGGAGCGACGGTAGCATGACACTGGGAGGGAGCACCAACTGATCCACGATGCTCAAGTACCCCGCTGCCAGCAGGGAAGGAAGCTCAGTCTCCAGGCCATACTCCCAGCCCTGTTCTGACCATTTTGAAGCTGACTTGATAAATTAAGATGAAGTATGAACCAGCCAAAACAGGGCCCAAAGATGCACGTTTCTGGGTGAGAGCATGCCTGGTGATAAAATGCACACGCTCTGCTTTGCAAGGCAAGGCACCAGTATGCCGAGAAGTTCCTGGAAAAGGCAATGAGGTTGAACATACAGACATAAGCAGAGTTTGGAGGGTGGGATATGAATCAGTTAAATGAATCGCTGCTATAGGAAAGAAACCAGTTCTCACTGATGATAACACAAATAATCCCCTGCATTTAATAGAAAGTCTGAGAAAACTCGACTTTTTCACAAAAGCTCTGTGAATTCTACCTTTTACARACTTTAACTGCTTGTACAGATCTCACAGGCAGACGATTCGATACAGGACAGTAGTCTGCCCTGCTGCCTATTTTCTGAGCAATTGCTGAGGTTTTCCAGAACCAGATTGAAGATGGTTATCTCAAATGATCTCTTAATAACCCTTACACAGCAAATATCCCACAATGTTCTGAAAGTCATAATTTCAGAAGTATGTGCTGCAGATACTGCTTTTAGAATAAGTATCAACAACTGATGCCTCCTGCAAAGTCAGTGCAGGGTCTCCATCATAGTTCACTTTCATCAAAAAACGGAGCATTTCTTGACACATTCTGGTGTCTGTTACATAACTCATATTGACTACTTGCATTTTCTATATTCTAATCTAAATATGACATAAAAAATAATTTATAGTCAAAGATTTCATTTTTACCATCCCTTAGTGACATTCAGCTTTTCTAGTTCTAACTGCCCATATGTCCAGTGAGACCAATCATTCTCTACTGACATATCCATTTTTAGAAAGAAATGAGAAAATCTTTCATATGCCATGTGATATAGCCACATCGAAGAAGTTTCATCTCCGCGACGATCTTTCTGTCTTCAGCAAGCAAGTGCTCAAGGAAACGGATCCCATGTTAAATCGCTACCTTGGACTGAGCTGGGTCCAGAAGCACATCAAAACTGAATCTCATTTTCGGAAGAGGCTTGGTGTACTGCACAGGARCTGACACTGGGAACCCCTGCAACCCCATGTCCCCAGCTGGGTGAGCTCTCCAGGTTAGTGGTGCAGAAAAGCACACTGGCCATGATTTTCAAACTTATCTCAGTGAGAGAAAGGTTAGCAATGTAACAGTTGACGTATATCTTTAGAATTTCCTATTTTGCTTAACATAACCGTTAAAGGCAAGGCCCTGTATGTTGAAGTAACTTAAGCTATACGTGTTACCTRCTTCCTCAGCCAGAGCTCTTCCTTTCAACCTCTGGGACTATACTGGGAAAAAACACCACAGATCCTCCTTCTTCTCTTTGCACATATGTGGAAAAGATCTCCTGCTGAGAGCAAACTTCCTACAACGCAAGTGTGACACAAACAAATCCAGGCCAACCAAGCAGAGACTTGGGGCACATGAATGGTAAGAGGGCTCAGTACACAGGATCCACAACCATTTGGTTTTCCAGTTCTCTTCTATTACCCACCCTGGATAATGTTTTACCTGAAGCATGTTAAAAAATTATGCCCTGTGAATTCCTCAGGGTATTTTAAGAGTCTGGTGGAGTGTGTGCACGTGAGTGAGGCAGAGGAAGGAATCCAGAGAAAAATGTTTTAGTACTCTAAACTTTTTCTTTAGCCAAAAAGAAAAAAAAAATATTTTGGCCTTGTCAATCTTTAGATAAAAAGCACAAGGCCTTACCTAATAAAAACGCATGATAATTTCAAGTCTTTGGGAGGTATCTTGCCTTTCATAATTTCCAAGGAGCATATAATTGACTTCCAGGGATTGGTACTTCAATGCATGCCCAAAATTTGATAGCAACACACACACACAGAGACTTATCTATGACAAGAGAGAGAAATAGGTAGATCCGGATGTATACTTCTAAAATAAAATCCGATGCTCCCAAAACTCTTTGTTTGCCTGGCAGGACTGGCGTTCAGCACAGCCCTGATGATGGCGGAACTGAGAGAAGGTGATGGCTGCCGGCTGAGCTGGGTTTTAGCAGTGTCATCRACCGCTCAATTTGTGAGCAGCACAGGAGCCTGAACTCAGTTCTGGCTGATCAAATGCTTAAGTTCACTTTTTGTTTAACCTGCAAGCCAAATGATAGACTATTAGACTAGATGCATTACTAGGAAGGAGAAAAACCAGGAATGCTACAATTATCCTTGAAGTTTTGAAAAAAATACACCACCTATAGAAACTTATTGAGAAGAAACTTCTTCAGATGTAGTGAAAAAGAATATAAAAATTCTACCTTTTACACCCGAGAATGAATCTGGCTCTGTAAGACAAGTGGTGTATCACAACAGCAGATGCAGCAGAAAACAAAGCTAAAGGGAAAACATGATTGGACAAAACAAGATCTCAACAACTATATGTATTAGTTTCTGGTGGATGCTGAATCCTGCCATATCACTGAGTGTTTAAGAATAAGTCTGTATACACACACTGTAATTGAATGTCAAGAAAAATGAAAATATATTGGTTTATTGCTACTGTTCATTGATTTATCGAAGTGATTTATTGTCATTGGACATGAGGACCAACAAATCATTTTGCTGACACCATCAGCTGCCTTAACTAGGTTGTCAGTTCACGACATTAAAGGTAATGGATGGTGATTATTTTACTGTAATGGGTTTAATCAGTGCTTTGAATGACTTAGCAGTCATGTCATAGTATAGCCAACTCATCATTCATCAAGGCAGCATTTTGTTTACCAACATCATCTATAATTCATTTGATTGTTGACAATCATCAGCAAATACCTCTCAGGCTAAGTTTTATCAGAAATGAAAATCTGCACAGATGCAGCATACTAACTAACCCCACGGTTCACAACTAGAGCAGAAACACTGGAAGTTGCTTGCTCCTTCTCTCCGAGAAGAGGAACTGCCAGCCCGAAGAGGCACTGCCAGCCAAGGCTACGTTCCCATGGGCTGCTTTTCAGTCCAGCACTAGGATTTACAGCTTTCTGAAATACATAATGCTTGTTCTGTTGTATGTGAACGCTCTGAGSAACCCCTGAATTCAGTGTTAAACAGAAATTTTTGCTTATTTTAGAAAAAAGAAGAGCAACCAACCTGCTCTCTATTCCCAATAGAGGAACAAGTGTAAGCATAACCTGTCTGATTTTCTCTCCCTGAATGTGGATGAATCCTACACTTATTTGTATTATGATGAAATTAATTGTGGCGAACTCCAGATTCATAAAAGTGTCTGTTAACTTTATGGAAAAGGGTACAGTRCTAGAAACACTGTGGTGGTATCATCTTAAGACAGGCCTTTAAATCATTACTTGTATTATGTTTTTTATGAGTAAGGAACAATATACAAATTGCTAAAGATGTTTCATAGTAAGCTGACAGGTTAACAGCTTAATTACGTACAAAGGTAGATTATTAATGCAAATCGATGGAAAGTTTCTACAGCTCCAGTAGCTTTTATACTAGCTTTTAGTGCAAATTTTTGTCTGACATTTGCATCACAGATCTCAACATTGATATCCTTCTGCTGATCTATTGTCAGCACGGACAGAGAGCTACTTTAGGTGTAGCGAAAGAAGAGTATCAAAGTTCTGCCTTTCAGACCTGAGAAAGACCCTGGCTGACTAAAACACAAGCGGTGGCTGTTCCAGATACCTTAACGTAAAAGAAAATAATTTCAAAGTTTTGCGAGAATTTTTTACGTTTCAAAACCATATTTGATTATTATATATAAATATGCAAGAGACCTGAAGAAATGGAGTTTAAAGGAAAGACATATGAAAAGAATATTCAATCAAAGTAAGAATAATCTCCCCTCCCTTACTCCATACTCAACGATTGGCCTACAAATCTTAAAACTAGGAGAAATGAATGCATTTTGCAAATAGGTGGACCAAATTTTGAAGGTGCAAGTAGGATACAGTAGTTTACAAGGAATAAAAGTTGTCTTCAAGATCAACAGCAAACACAAACCAGTGTTCCAGTCCAAATACTAGACTTGAAGTGGCTGATGTGGCAAAAAAGTGTTTAAAACACTATAGAAAATATTAAATTACATCCTGCTTGTTCAGGAGAAAATGTATAGACCAGATCTATAAGCAACCGTACTCAATGCATCACCAAATTCATGAAAAGATACAGTGAAATAATGACAGCAACACATAGCATTAGAAATAAGGTATCATGCATATTAGTAATATCCYGGCAATATCCTGGACTGGGATATCCATGGATTAGAGATGGTCTACAGCAGGGAAATTACTTTTATTATGTTTAAAAGGAGATTAAATAACCTGTTAGAGATTTCTTCCAACCCTAATAGTCTTTCACATGTAAAAGTGAAACTGAAATGAATAGGAAGCACTAATAAAGACTGATACATAGCCTAACAAGTATCATTACTATAAAGTGGAAAGATATCAATGCCAATGCAAAACCAATACTACAGAAACTATACTTATTTGGTAAGGATTGTTTAACCATTTTAAAAGCAACTAATATAAGTGTCAGACAAAGTACAAGTTAAACTCCTAAAAAGCTCAGGAAAACTCCAAATCCATGGTCATTAAATATTGAGTATTTTCACAGAAAAAGGTCTTGAAATCTGAAATGCTACACTTACTAGCATCATCGCAGTTATGTATGATTTCATTAGCAGAAGGTCCTAATTCAGTCAGACCTTACGTTCTTACAAGCTTTACAAAATTGTCTCCTAAATACCTTGTTCAACGTTGCAAGATTCTGAAACTAGATGTCTTCATGGAAAGGRTTTCTTCCCCAAAGTTTAGTTTGCACGAATAACACCCTACACATTTCTTCACAAACTTAACAATGCCTGTGTTTACTGAACCTGAGGCGTATTTAGCTACACAGATATAGTCCCTATATTTAGTATATGAAACTGGAGTTTAAACCTGAAGTTTAAATGGTGTGAGGTAAAAACCTGGCTCACACAGTCCAGGCTTGGGCTGACTTGGCAGGCAGCAGCGTACSTCATCAGAAAGATGTTACGACATTCACCAGAATATCCTACCTAAAAAGCAGCTACTAGCTCTTACAGTAGATGAAGCAAACCTTAAATACATGCACAGAGAACATCCCATTCAGAGGAGCTCAGTATTTGGTCTATCCTTAAAGATTTTCTTGATGAAACCTGATGTGGGGTGGAGGTTTTTTTGTTTTGGTTTTTCTTTCATAAACTGGCTGTAGGTCATTACCCTTGCTTGCTCTGACYGAGATATTTGTAAAGGCTCACCTTCTCAAAATTGAAGAATAAGCCGCCTGTACGGTCAGACAGCGTGTACCTACAGCTTCCCTCTCATTATTTCCAAGATGGTGAACCAGCATGCAGAGTCTCCTTTTAAAGAGTCATTTTCTTTGCAAGATGTTTTACTGATGTCAGTAGCAGYGCTAGGCATATTAATAGCAAAACAAATGAGGCACATTAATTCACACAGTTGCTTCCATGGCATACTGATTTCAGAACATACACGGATATTTGGTAGAAACCATGTACACACACAGTGAACTASGAATACTATGTCTGGGTTTGAAATTAATGTCCATCTAAAGTGACGTAGCTCAGACACCTGAGGTGGCAAAAAGCTCTGTGGTAGGCAATGCTGCTGCTCCGGCTGCAGGCAGGGGASGAGGCAGCAAAGCTACCGAGCTTCAGTCTACCCGTCTCCAGTAGCGCTAGCACCGAAGATGCAGCAGCGCTGACTGCAGCCAGCAAYGCATCAGCAGCGTACTGAAGCCCACGCTGCTGTGTCTTCATTTACCCTCATGTTTCATCAAGACTCCAGAGAGCGGTGGGGGAGGTGAAATCCCTCAGCATGGGATTGATTCGAGTGCCTTGTGGAGATAATTCACACGTCAATATTGTTAAGCATTTCATTTTTTTCTTGTGAAGGAAGGGGAGGAGGATAACAAATCACATTGGAAGCTCCTTTCAAGCTTCCAGCAAATTCAGCAAATCAAGACCTGGAAGCTATATTCAGCTGAAGAAAATGGGAAAGGGCATGTTAGGAAGTGAAATCTGAAGATTGTAATATGAACAGGTAAAAGAGTTTTTAAGGATCAAATTACAAAGAGCAAAGATTTTTTTYCCCCCCAGAAAAGAATATCTCAARTAGTAGTGTGTCTGCTGAAGAGCTTCTAGAAGCAACAATCGGTCAAAAGGATTGCGGTTTATCAGAGAACTGAAATCAATTATTTCAATGTTTGTTAAGAAATAATTAAGAGAGGTGGCATATAATTTTTTTACAGGAGAAACGTCAGAGCGACTGCCTCAAACCAAAATGTAAACAAGGAAGGTTTAAGATCAGAAAAGAGCAAGTAGTAATATTCCAGTGAGAGTCCTAAAGGAAATCACACATGAAAGTACTCCTCACTTAAACAAGCTTCAGTAGAGACAGATTTTTGAGTTTTTCTTTAAGGGACTAATGGAAAACTGGGGAAAGTTCAGACCAGCAAATCTGACTTTTTATACCAAGTGGATTGATAAAAACTGTAATAAAGAAAGAAGTAGCAGACAGACAAATAAATATAACATAAAAAAGCCAAGACACAAAGTCACATCTCATGAGGGTATTCAGACTCTCTGAAAGAGATGATAAATGGGGATGAGGCTGTTTCAATTGATCTTCTATACTTGGATTTCCAATAAGGTTTTGACAAGGCTTCTCACAAAGGCTCTTAAAAAAATTAAACTGTATGGCACTACAAGGAAGGTCCTTTACAGGATAAATGACTTATTAAAAGGGAGAATGTACAGCATAAGAATAAATAGTCATTATTCATAACATAGAAAGTTAAACTGTAGGCCCGTATGAATCCGCTTCAACGTATTTAAAGCTCAGGAAAGGAATGAATAGTGAGGTGACAAAGTTTCTTCATGATTCAAAATTATTCAGGGTACTAAAAATGAAAACTAACTGCAACAAGTAACAGAATGATCTCACAATACTGAATGACGAGACAATTAATCCATGTCAGATGAAATTTAAAGCACAGCATTTGGGGAAAAACAGTCTAAATATATATATTTATTAATGTACTCTAAATTGTCTCTCAAGATTCAGGAAAGTTCTTGGAGTCATTATAGATAGTTCTTTCAAAACCTCAGTTCACAGCTCAGGGGCAGTGAGCAAGGAAAACAGAATGGTAAGAATCATTAAAGAAGGATGACAAACAACAGCAAAAACATCATTATGCCACTTTATAAACCCATGGTGTTCCCACAGCTTGAATACTGCATGCCTTTCTGGGCACCCCACCTCTAAAAGGATAGAGCAGCAGAAGAAAACAGATAAGGACAACCAAATAATCCAAGAAAAAATACAGCAGCCATACAAAGAAAGATCATACAGACTAAGGCTTTCTAAACTTGGAAAACAACCACCAAGGAAAGATAAGATGGAATCATACAAAAATAAGGAATGTCACTGCAAAGGAGTTTAGAGAACAAGTTATTCATTATGCCCGAGTTTGATTTGATGCTTCTTAATTACAGTATTATCAGGCAGCARTTTTAAAACTAGGAAAAGAAAACAAGTTTATCTTTTTGACCACAATCTATATCTAAAATGTCAAAAGTCATTGCCAAGGACACTGTGGGAGCCAGATGTATAAACAGGTCAAAAAAAAAAAAAAAAAAATCACAAAAACAATAGATAAATTAATGGAAGGAATGACCTATAACAGCCAGAAAGAAGTGACTACAACAACAGGCTTGATCTGTAGGTCAATAGCCACAGACCACCAGAAGCTGGGGAAGTGCTGACAGAAGTGCAATCGCGTACTTGCTCCTGTCTTATGTTCTTTTCACAAATATCTGTTCCCGGCCAGTATCAGAAACAAGACACATGGACCACTGGGCACTCCCAGTAGGACACATTCTTATGTTCCTTGTCTGCAAAGTGGTTAGCAATAAGAAACACCAAGAGAACAGACATGAACTTAATAAGAGAGTAATCAGGTTTTGGATCTTTATTTTCTTTTTACTAATTTCGCTTGGTTTTGTCTCCTGTCTATGTAGACTTTTATATCTCACTCATTTTGTACTCTGGATCTATAAAATATAACACTGTTGTTCTCTGCCACTTTCACCCATGTTGTGATGGCTTCCCTGTTGTATTTAAGCCTCATACTTTTGAGAAGTTGCACCTTCTTATGCTAAGTCTGAATTTGGCTGAGTATGCTCTGGGTAGCTGGGTACAGTCTTGAGGAAAAAGGTCCCCTAGTAACTAAGAGTTTTTAATGGGTCATCTCTCAGGATTACAAAAATCTAGTCAAAATTGCTCAGTTTGGTGAGGACTTGGGATCTGAAATTTCTCACATTCCCATCCTACCATAGCATCGTAAACCCCCTGCTTCCTCTGTAGTAAGCCTAAACCACTTTGCTCTCACTTAGATCTTCTCTCTCCCAATTATCAAAGACTAAATTATAAGCTGCCCAGTCTATTTAAGATATGATTGCACAATGCAAGAAGTACAGGGGTTGAAACCCTGACTGGAACCTCTAAATGTAACTAAAATAATAATTCAGGTTTGACAAAAAGATGATGTCAAATYCGTACTCACCTACAAGATTCTCTGCATGTCGCTATATTTACCTGAAGCTACCCATTAAAATATATATATTTAAAGTATGAAAAGAAACAGAATAAGTATTCTTTTGCATCCTTTGATGTCTTCCACRCGCAACAAGGATCTTAGCCCTGGTGAGGACATATGCCTGAAAATTAAATCATAAGTTTGACTCTGTTCCTCTGTATCAATATGTATCATCTTGCACTCTTTACTTGACTACATTAATGTGAAGAAACCACGTAGATCCAGCAGGACCCCAAAAATATTCATTACGGTGTAACACATCCTAACGTACACGGAAGGGCAGAGATTCTTTAGTTACCACAGTCCCTTTGGAAACTGCACTGCACTTTAGAATACTGTTTTAGTGCCTAGTTGGGGAGAGGAGAATGACGGTATTTTTACCTCCCCAGAGAACTTCATCCATTCCAGTTCGGTGAAGGCTCAAACAGAATGAGGACAAACTGAGCTGAAAAAGCAAAGGATACCAGTAAAACAGCTGAAGGAAGCTCTCGCTCCATCCTTCATGGAAATTTCTCTTTTTCCTCATTTACCTGAATTTGGTGACAGTGACTGCACCAAGTTTGTAAGCAGCTGTGCCTGGTTTAATAAGAATACGCTGGTAAAAAGAAACACATTCTTCCTCTGGTTTTTATTGCCTGCAAAATGTCATGAGAGTTTCAAATTCAAGCAATCAATGTGAAGGAGAATAGGCATTAGAAGCAAGGATTATTGCCTCAGAAATAGCTCTACTTTCCCTATCGTTCAATAATGAGGCAAGAACTTTATGGAAGATACCACAGTGATGAGTACGGTCTAAAGGAGAAAGAAACACATCGATGATTTGATACTAGAAAAAAATTATTAGATTTTACAGWGTGTGCAAGAGAGAGCTAGAAAGAGGGGCCTTTCTTCTTTGCAAATAGCGCTCTTAAGACTACATATGCAAAGAATGTAGGATCTGTCTTTTAAAATCTGATTTTAACACTTCTATTCTGCACTGAGAAAATTAAATGCAACTACCAGAGAAAAGTGCAAAAAGTCAAATGTATTCCTGCAAAAATGCAGTGTGTAAATTGCATGCAAATGAGTTGTCATTTTCTAAGAGCACATCTCCCATTAGAAAAGGAAAACTTAACTATAAAACATGCTGTTCACATGCTGTTTATAAGCTATTAAGGTAAACCGAAAGACATGCTCTGCAAATTCTATTTTCACTTGTTTCTTGCTGATGAAATGCAGCCAAAGACCTACTTCTAAAACACACACAAAGCTAATTTATTCTTCAGTATGAAGCAGAGAGAAATTTTGGGGTGTCTTTGATCATGAAGACATATCTTGTGAAATATATGCCAGATGCTTAGATTCAGAGGGACTGGGTTTTTTGGTCAAACTCTGTCACTAAAATACGTTTTCTTAATATCAAACATTTTTAAATGTCTGTTATCCAAATTCCTTTGGAAATTATTTCAAATGTATTGGTGTTAGTTCAGATATTTTCTTTTTACTTTTACACTATTACACATATGTCAAAATTATATTGAACTCAGCTAGACTACTAATACGAATTTCTCATCTTATCTACTTTAGAAATGGTTAAATAGCAGGTATGTAAAATCTCAAACTTACAGCACAAGCAGAGACTGCTTAACATAAGAAAAACTCAACCTCCAATCCCCCAAACCAAAATCGCAGCTAACCTTCAAYGATATCTGGAGCTTCAGCATCATTAACAGTATTAAAACAAAACTCAAAAGAAAATAGGTACTTTCTGCCTGTTCAGGTAATGGTGTCCATACTCAGAGTGATATGCCATAAAATGATGCAAGAAACTTCTATATTTCAGGACTTCAATTTTTCTCAAAACTAACATTTTTGGGGGAATGAACTTCATGGGAAGTTTTAAAGATTTGCTTCTTTTTTGAAACAGGATCAAAATAGTTATTGACATATCAATGTTCACCAGGAAGAGAAACACACACTGAAAACAGTTCTGCCTAGTAATGCAAGCCCCTTCAGAGGCTCCTCATGGTCTAACCCAACTTTAGAAGAGATTCAGCATTTGAACGCATTTAGATCCTGCAACAGCGAGGGGCGCAAGGCTTTAATGGCTTGAAAAATCTGGGACGTATAGCGTATGGGCCACCATTCTCCATCTGTGCAACCGGAGTGACAGGAGGGGAATATTCTGAAAAGCAATACATCTGTGTGAGTAAACTCAGGCAGTATGTTAAAAAGTCACCTGACAGCTAACCTCACAGGATATTAATTAGAGTCCAAATTAGAAACAAATACGATAAATGTGCAACTCAAATGCCTAAAAATTCCCTCTCTTTTCAAATATGGTTTTTGTGCTATATTTTGGGATGCAAACATAATAGCACTCTCAAAATATCCTCGTTCCCTTTTTAATGTAACATTTATTCTGTTATGTTGATTTTGTTCATCTCTGAGCTGGAATTTAACAGTAGATTAGATCACTTTAGAGCTTTTGTTACTATGGTAACACTGCGCTGCAGTTATATTTCTTCACCTCCAATCTTGATTTTGAGGTGACTGGTTATATTTATTCCTGTCCTTTATAGGATCTCAGTGTGATGGAAAAGCATTTGGTAGAAGAGAAATGTTAGCGTAAGTTCTCACCATAAGGTGGGCAGTYCATACTGGTTAATTTGTATGAAGGTTAAGTGTGCTACGGGTTAAATGAATTACTTAACTTTTCAGGGCTTTAAGTTCTCTATTAAATTAGATGTGAGTAAAGTTTGCGCTGGCCACCCTTGGATCTCCTCTCTGAACAGATTAGAAACAGTATGGCACTGCAGATATATTCTGAGAAGAGACCAGCTCCAGCTCCTGAGAGATGAGAGATTTATCATCCAACGCAAAGGTGCAGAAAACCAACCAAGCAGCATCAACCAGATCTCACTACACGCTTTACAAAACCTTCTTCCTCATCAAAGCTGAGGTCCACACTACAGAAATTTCCTGCACTTTAGGACTACAAGACCTGGAGACTGCCTCCATGCCCGGACAGCCCAGCTGTCCCACATGGAGCTCAAGCTACCCATGCAGAGGGCCACAGCACTACTGCTCTGTGGAAAGTTTCTTCTGTACTTGGCTGCACTGTACCTGGCTTTATTGGCCTATAATAGTGGGCACCTTTCATGAACACTAGGCATTCACAAAGAGATAGGCAGTATTGGCAGCCAGGCTTATTAAAATCATCACCTGACACTTCCCAGCATAGGCTTTTATTTTATGTTGCTCATGTTAAACTGAGCTGAAGTTTTAAGATAAGAAGATGCTCATATAAGATGGTTTAAGAGTAGGGGATTTAGTTTTCTCACTCTTCCTCTGCAAAAGAACAAAGACTTCTCAGCCAAAGTAGCCTACATAAAGATAACCTCCTGCACAAAATTGCCCTTGGGAGGCAAGGCTTTCTCTCAGAAAACTGTTAAGGCAGTGTAAGGCTGTTTTCTTATTAAACTATGACTAATGTTGTGGATAGTCCCCTCTAGGCATTTATACCAGTCTGATTTTTTCACGGGAAATTTCAAGATAAATATTTGGTCAATTTCTAGTGTAGAATTACAGAAAAATACACTATTCCTATAAGGCTTTTGTTTAGGACGTGTCTTTTGTCATCCTGTGAAAATCAAGTCAAAGACCGACAACTCAGGAACCTGTAAAATATACAGAACTCACACACAGAGGTAAGACTCTCATTTTTGGAAGCTAAACATCTCCAAAATAAATCCTCTCTCCCCAGTCACACTAAAGTCTCAGCCCTAAACCTCCATTCCCAAGAGAACAACCAGCGTTGTTCCATCCCCTCTGAGCTCTCAGCTGCATCCAAAAGGCGCATACAAAAACCTTTGCTGGRGACAGCAGGAAGGATTAATTACTTTTTAATTAGGGAACACATTACATTAGCCTAATTCTACCAGCAACCACAGGGTGGCGATCATGTTCTGTGCTAGCAAATTAATGGCTTTTGGATCACAAGGTCACTTTGCACAAAAAAMCATCATGTTCATCCTCTCAAAGAAGTCTTCTGATTTCTTCTCCTAATGCTGAAGAACTGCAGAATTCATCACAACCCACCTAACACCTAATTTGCTTTACCATAAATCTAAATCCCCACTCTTAGCTTATTTCGTCAGTTGGTCTTGTTTCATTTTTCTCCTCCTCTGACAAGGAGTCCAATGAAAATTATCACATGATGTCATGCTAGCATTCATTTTGACCCAGCAATCTTTTTAAGGTTTGCAGGCTACCTCTCATAAAGATAACTGATTGAATATTAACTGGTAAACACTAAACTGCATATGAAGTAGCATAACTCACTCTAGTGGCTCACTAAAGCTTCATTGGGTTTGTCCTTGAGGCAATGAAAGTAACTAGTTAATATTTCACCATCTCTTTGATAATTTTTTATAACATTTAGTTACCAAAGAACATTAGCTGAAATGTAACATCTGCTTGTCAAAAAAAAGTGTACAGTTTTATATTTTTTTTTTTAACTACTCCTTCCAATGAGACTGATTGAGACATAAAGATGACAGGTATTTGCATAGAAACCAAGAGCAATTCCACAGGATCCAGTTAATCTGCATTAGTACAAACAGCAAAATAATGAAAATAAAGAAATTATTCAGAGCACAGTAACAGCCATGGTTGCATTTAACAATTAACAGAGAGTGGATTATTGATCATATCTCGGGGGGAAGGCAACGTTCTTTGGGGATTAAAGCATGCTGGCAATTTCTTGCTAAAAAGGCAGCTTGTTTTACCTGTAACGTGTGTGATCATTTGCCTCTATGGCTRTAAATGGTCTCAGATCAGACTGGCAAAACTCAAGCCTACTTTGTACAGGACCATGTAAGCACACGAGAGGGGAGAAGAGGAGAACCAGACTGCAAGATTCACTCTGCTTAGATGTTCACAGGTTTTCCAATTTGGTTTTAGAATCAGAAAATATTAGCATCTAGCTAGGCAAACGAAAGTTTACRTATAAAGTAGGCCAAGTTGATCTTGATGGAGTGAGAACCTGTCTGGAATAAAGATGATTATGCCCTACAGGAGAAAATAAGAATGGGCAGCTTATTTAGGATGCAAATATTTTGACATTTATTCAGTGCTTTACTTGGCAGCAGCAGCAGAAATAGTGCGTATCCTTCCTGTACCGCTCGACAGGAAGAGACCTCAGCAGGAAAAGCCAAAACTACTGAAAAAATACTGGCTTGATGTAGGATTACTGGGCAGAAATCTTTGGCCATAGAATCAGGGTGCCTTGATTTTCACAGCCCTGAATCAACACTCAGATTGGCTAAAGGCATGTACCTCTTGCCAGAGAAGAGTATGATGTATGTTGGTAGAGCAAAATTCAGTTCACTTGGTGGACATACACAATTCTGCTCACTGGGTTGGGGTCACTCCCCCAGAATAAGTAAGATACAAAATTGAGACTTCGACTTTGTCTCCCCATTTGGCAGAACTGGTGCAGAAGCATGAGTGTCATATTGCTTCTCCTCCTTCCTTTTGGGAGTGTAGCAGTCAGTTTGCGCTGCTGTCCGGCATTTCAAGCAGACAGCACCATCTTACTGGGAGAACAGGAGCAGCCATCTGCTCTTGGATATAAGAGACCAGATCTGAAAGGCAAAACTAAGTTGGTATGCAATCCTATGCAATTCTCCCTTAGCAGAGAGGTACAGCGATGCTTTGGGCTTCATTGCAAAAGAGGTAGCTTGCTCTCATCAACACAAATGCATCTTAGCTACCTCTATAAAATCCTAGTGGTAATGGAGTATCTTGTGGATCTTACCTRGAGATCGAAAGATGAAGTGTACTTGTGGCTCATCTCAACCTGCTGTCTCCTCGTTAAAAATGATAGTGACTTGTAGTCTCTAGGACTTGGCAGTGAGTTACGTGAGACATATTGGCTATATCACATCTCCCCACGCCCCAGGACAAACACGCTCTAGCCAACAAAGGTGGTCTGAAGAGAGAGCTGTTAGCTTGGATGTCTACTAAAAAGTTTTGCTTTCACTAAGGAAAATGTATGATTTTACCATATAGTACAGTTGGTTGAAGATGACTGTACCCTCCTTACAAGGCTTTAAATCAACCAGCTCAACACACAAAAAGGTACCTGCCTTGTCTTGATTAGGCTTTTAGAAAGGGCTGATTAGACCAGACTAGTTGGCAAGAGTCTTGTGCCGAAACCTCRAATTAGGCAAAGCATTTTCATAAGAGATTGGCAGCAGAGCCCACAACCCAAAGAGAACAGAATCAGATTCTGATTCTGTTCAAATGGAAACTTTGAGGCCCACTAAGAGGACAATCATGATTTTCTATCTGCAGAGAAATTATAAAATGATAGCATTAATGGAGGTCCTGAAATTCCTAAGTTTTTATGCTGCTTAGTGCTTCAGGTACTTAAATGCAGCACTTTACCAGGTGTGAGGGCAAAATCTGAAATTTTCCTAATTACTTTTGGTTTTCAGAACAGGACATTCTTTTTCACTCTAACATTTTTCTAAGTTCAAGTATACAGCAACAACAAAAAGCATCACCCATGTTTCTGGTCACAGATGAGACTGGGTCCTTCTGCTGACACATTTTGGCTAGATAAATTTGGCTGCTTTCACACATTTTCTTGATTAGATTTTTGCATTTTATTTTTAAAAGAGACTAATTCCTTTGAGGAATTAATAGAGAATTATGCATAACACGTCGAACCTCATCTGTTGGAAAGCAATGGAAGTCAGGATRGCTCTAAATTGGCCAGGTAAAAAATAAGACGCTTTACAGGAGAAGCGGTGTAGTAGCAATCTAACATACTTTTCATTTAAACACATGCTTTTCAGTAGATAAGTAAAATTCTTCTTAACATATATTTGCATGTACTCCATAAACATTCTGTGTATTTAATCTATTTTTGCTTTATTAAGGTGTGGAAAAGAACTTGCCTTCCAATATTTATTCTGTTCTTAATTCTGTTTCAGTTTTGTACTGCATGTTCCCTAGTCGAGGACACTAATTTTCTATTCATGTTTTGTTCTTCATTTTTTTGTGTCCTTGCAGCTGATTCAAAACAAGGATGCTGAAGAAAGAATAAGAGGATTTTTATAGTAGTCCTTAACTGATAACAATATTTAAAGTGGCAGCTGATCACACGATTAAAAAAAGAATAAATCTCAAAATCAAAGATAATCTGAATGTGACATATTTGAATTTAAACTGTAAATGTTGTCTGCTGATTTGATGATGCTTGTTCTGATCTGTACACAGCTTTCAATGAAGGATCACACTCAATGAATCAGGCACCAAAATGTGAAACRTTTAGCTTAGAGGCCTATTTGTATAGGAATTAGGCTTACCAAACTAGTAAGAGCTGTTTTAGTCTGTTCATCTCCTGAGTTTCAGAAGCAAAGAGGTTAAGGCAATTTCATGCTGCTTTGTTTCCGACAGCGTGAGTCCAGAGGCTGTGAAGTCCATCTGCAGTAAAGCACTTAGCCACAGGCAATGTGGTCTTCTTGCTTTTTACATTGCTTAGATGCTCCACGAGAGTGATAATAAGATTAGCTGCAAGAAGCTAAATGCTTGACCCTACACTTGTGTTGCTATGTTTTATACACCAGAGRAGTGTTAATTATATAGAGAGATCTAGTAGCCTTTAAAGGCTGAAGTATCAGACGAAGATGTTCCACTTCTGAGACCAACTTTTGTTTTTCGGTAAACGCGCGCTGTTGTGCCATTGAAAAGAATGAGAKACACTCTTCAAGAGGAATATTTTGGGCCCTATCAACTTATGTATGGAGTTGCCCTGACTTAATGAAACATCCTCTCCTACTCTGAATTGTAGGTGTGATTCAATGTCTAAATTTTATGCTCACTTCGCATAAATTACCATGCTTTGAGTCAAACTAATTATTATTGTAGATTGCCTTTCATAATCTTTGAATTCAGAGTAAAACTGCAGCTCACTACAGTTTTAAAATAAAACCTCAGTGCCATAATTTATGGTTAAAATCTTTGCCTCCCCCCTATTACTGCCTCCAGGTATAAGCCCACCCCTCTCTTGCCAAGATCACCTCTCTCCTTTCCCCCCAGGACTATGATTTTGGTTTTCCAAGTCCATGGTGATTCGCTGTGATTGCCCCCAAAGAGCTAACCGTCGTACAAGTACTTGCCTTCATGTTCTCTCTTGGGGGCAAGAACAGGGTGAAACTGGACACCCATTAGCTTTCAGAAAGCTCTGTGTTATTCTGTGTATGGACAAAGAGTTAAAAGAAAAAGTACATAATAAAAAAACCAACAAATCCACATATATGCTACATTTACCAGCTATCGTTATCCATCATCCATTAGGTATCCTGAAATACAGAGACACAAATTCAGCTTATTCTCTGCGTTCCAGCCTGCACCTCCTTGTTAGCCTTCACTCATCACACATCAGGACAGGCTTTTCATACCTTTTTCTTGTTTGTTTATCTGGTCCCTTGAACTGAGCAAACCAATACATGCAGTTTTCTCCTAGAGGAATAGCTTTCACCAGATAACTTGACCCACAGAGTGATTTAACTACTCATTTCTCTTAGCAGCCAAGAGCAAACAAATAACACAGATATGCATGTTACACACAACAAAGACTTTTTTTATTTTTTCCATATCTTCTATCGTATATCATTACATTTGCCTCCTTAAGGTATATAACTTGAGATTAAGACCTTTCAAAAACAGTGTCTAAGGTGTTAAAGACTGTCCTTTTGTGCCAGATTTATTATGGTGTTTTCAACAGTCCTCTGCGTGTATACTGAGATGTTCAAAGTACAGCTGAAAGAAACCCAGCTTTATTTCTAAAAGATGCAATATTTTGTTGTCATAGTGTGTTCATGTTTGTTTGACATGGGTGAGTTTTAATCTGTCTGAAGTGTGCATGAATGAAAAAAACCTCAAATCAAAACCGCATCTACAGGTTGGGTTTCAGTGAAGCTGCTCACAGAGAGTTGCRTATTTTTGGATATTTGGATATCCTGAATTTTCAGGATATTTTACAAGCTTTGTCCAAAATTGATGCTGCTAATGAAACTTAGAGGTCTGCATATAAACTTTAGCAGCATTCCCTCTTTTCTATCCTCTCTCCTAGGCCATTTTCTTTACTACTAAAAATGCAAGAACAAAATTCAGGAGACATTTATGTTGCTGTTTTTTTAATCAAACAATGTAGCTGTCTCCTGAATTATCCACTTCAGAGGATATTTTAGTAATAGAGGGTAAGCACTGGTTTACTAAAAGTCTGATGTTCTTTTGGCACAGATGCTCTGGTGAAATGAAAGAGACTGCAGTGGCTCTGGAAACTTCGAGGTTCAGTCAATTCAGCAAGTCTTGGTAGGTTATGTGCAGCTGAAAATGGAGGAGCTGACTGGTCCAGGAATCTACTTTTTTGCCTATCTGCTAAGGTGCCAAACCAATGTAGACCTTCCAATACAGACCTAGCCCCATCACCCTCTGTTTAGATGCAAATAATGTCAATAAGCAGTGCTCTTCATCCACCAGGTACAACTATGTTTCATCCCAACCAGCTTTTAATACCAATCTGCTAACCTAACTATTTTGCAGTGAGCATGCTTATTTGAGTGCCTTCTCACAACCAAGCCTTCTGCTGGCTAAACACCTCCTTCCAGAAAGCACCAAGAAGTTTCTAAAGAGTCTTGCTTCCTAAAGCATGACAYGCCTTGGAAGCCTGAGCAACACACAGGCAAGCGTAGGTGTGACTGGCGGTGGGGCTACGTACAACCCCAGGCACCAGCTGCTAATCTTGGGAAGGCTCAATTTTGCCATGAAGATGTGATCCATAAAGTTGCCTCCCATCTGATCAATCCCTTTTCCCTCCTCTCCTTTCCCTTTAAGTTTTTTCCTGCTTTCCTATTAATGCATTCCCTTCTTATTCTGGTCTAGAAAAAGGAGGAGAGATGAGCCCAGCTGCRACCCTTGAGGTGGTGTGTGTTTATGAGAAGTTTTAGCATTAGTACAGACACTGACCATGCCTTTACTCCTCCTTCAGATATACTGTGGGCTGGTGGGAACTAATGGGCGCTTCGTTGGTTCTTACTGAGGCAGAACTCTTACTGGACCACTGGGATTTTTATCCAAATAATGAAAATATCACCGCAAGTTCATGATATTATATTTCACAAGTGGAACTTCCAGAGGTCAGAAGATTTCAGTTACTGTAACATATGCATTGCTGGATTGAAGAGCTTGCACTATGGGGAATAAGAGATTGACATCCAAAAAAAAAGGCATGTCTAGGATAAAGAAAAGTTGCTTCACAGAGAGCAGACCTTTAAAAATGCTACATTAATACTAAAAATATACACTGGGGGCTACTGTGGCAGCCTAGGTGCACGAACGGTTTCTACAAAGACAGCCATTTATTTCACTGTATATACCTTATCACGGGGACTGCACTACGCTCAACTCTATAAAGACTCGCTTTCATCTTCAGTGCCTCTCTTACAAGTGAGACAGTATTATACCCACGAATGAATGCGAGTTACCTAGCTCAAGGAGTTACACAGTGTAGAGAGCCTTCATACAGATATTTAGTCATAAATACTATCATTACAGAGAGGCACAAGCACCTGTGCTTTTGCGATTAATGCATCTGCTGCGAGTCAGTACAGTCATTCAAAGGCCATGCCACTGCAATCCAGTCTTGACCCAGCTGATATCCRTCCGATAGAACTGGAGTGTAACTGATACCTCTCCACACATTGCAGATACATAATGTAAAAGAGCAAGGAGTCTGGTCATATGGCTATGACATATATTCTGTATTTAAATATAGCAATAAGTGCTTACAACTGACAATGAATGAGGCGTCACCTACATTTTCAGTACTGGACACAGAACAGGTTATTTACCGCTATTTTCCTTCGTTAGCTTCAGGAACGCTAACATATTCATCTCTTCGGCATGTTTTGGCCCTTATGAAAAAGGCAGCGAGTTCTGATATAGTCCAGCAAAGTGCAGCACAAAGCCAAATCGTACAGCCTGCCAAAGCTACGTAAGGGCAGAAAGTTATTAGCAATCCGCTCGTTACCATAAAGGTACAGCAGCTGGAGATAGCTCACTGCTGTGAACCTTCATAACGTCTCTTTCTTCTATCAATATTCCTAGATCTAGTGAGTGTCTGAAGAAAAGAAAGATCCCAATAAACTGCCACTCACTAATGCAAAAATAAAAAGAAAAAAAAAGAAAGGCATGAGGGGAAAGAAAGTATTTTGAGCGCGACTACTTCAATGCAAACCAAACTGAACATAGTCAATACCTCTGCTGAACTGCCAGGACTTTTAATAGCCATACAGCAACAGACCATTAGTAGCAGTAGATCTTGAAAAATCATTACTTCAGTCCCATGATCCAAATATTGACTTTCATCTGTTCTCTCTGTGGGCTAATCCCTCTTGTCATTTTTGTAATCCTCATTCCTGCACCTTGTAAGCTTGAATCATGTTTTCTATGGAGTAGCATGTTATGTCAAATAATGATATTCAAAAGGCTCCTGAAGTCTGGTGAAAGGCCTTACCTTTACTCAGAGTTTCTTAAGTAGCATTTAATTTCTCAAAGGAATAACTACAACACACCTCAGAAAACTCTGCATTTCATCGACTGCCTGGTGGGCTGTGGATAAGAGTGAAGTATTGCCATTCCAGGTAACTACGGGGCACCGTAAAGGAAAACACCACCATACTTTAGTAAAAAATTTTTTTAGACTTGATGGATGAATGATATGCCTTGCTTGTGTTTTACAGTGCCTTCAGAATTTCCATTCTAACCTTGTTTTATGTTGCCCACAATGTTCTGATAGTGTCAAGCCTCTTGTCCYCCCGCCCCCTTAGATGACGTAAGATTTCTATGCATTTTGGGACTAGCTGAGAAAAGATGGAAAAATCTTATTCACTCATACAAAAATTTAACGCTTTATCCCATCCCAAGCAAGCAGTTTGGTGGGCAGGTGAATTTACAAACCTTGACTTCCTCAGGATTCTTATCCTTTTGGATTACAGGGAGCACTTACTTTCTTGATCACAATGTATCCCTGACCTGCATTAGTAATTAGATATGTTATGGCTTTTAAAATAGAAAGTAAGTTTAAAAATCTTATTTCTGTAATAAAGATGTTAAAGCAACAAAGAGGACAGATGAGCTCTTTTCTGCTACTACCCAGAGATGGGAGAGGCAGCGCACCTGCAGAGTGAGTGTGCACAAGCGAGAGGAGGTAAYGTGCTAATAATAATAATGTACCCTTTTTCGTTTCCATCTCCTTTTCCAATTGAATAAAGCAACAAATCATATGAAGTCTTCCACTGTTAATACTCAAGGTGGAATGATTAGACCAACTATTGTAAGAAAAACCTCTGCTGTCTATTTGTAACAGTAACACTGTGTATATATATAGAACAGTCAAGTAATTAACATAGGACTGGGCAGAAAATGCATTGCATTATTCTGCACTAAGGCAAAAAAATTGACTTACAGAGCATGTTTTCTTTATTTTTGTCATTAAAGATACTTAACAATATCGAAGAGATGTGTGGAGATAACTTTGTGCTCTAAAGATACTGCTGAATTTGCACTGAATTGCAAATTTGTCAATGAATTTACACTGCTTGCCTCCAATAATTTGCCAATCCATTGTCTCAATGTCACAGCAAATTCCTCTTGAAAGTGGAAATTTACTATGCATCAGTTTTAACATTGTGTTAAGAATCACTTTGGCCCCATTTTTGACACCCTGTGGAAAGCTAAACCTTTTCAATGCATAAGCAATTATTACTCAMCTGAAAATACACCACTGATAACTCCACTGTGATCTATCCACAATTTGCATTCACTATTCATATGTCTCCACTGTCAGACTCAGTAATTCATGTATGGATTAATGAACATTAACAGAAGCAAAGACTGAGAGTCTAAAGTTACTACACCGAATACAAGGACAAGTTCCTGTTCTATTAATAAGATATTTGCACAGGCATTTTGAAGTTTTGTTTTTCATTTTCCTCCCTCCCACAGTCCCTTGAAAGGTAAAAAGGAGATTAATACTGCAATTATTTTACAACAGGAGAATTTATTTAGTGATGCCTAATATTTTGTTATAGAGAAAGACCAGTTATCATTTGCTTACGCACTGCTGCTTTGATTTTTTCAAAGAATGGGCACCATTTCTATGGTCATAAAGAAATGCATGTTGTAAAGGTAGGCACAGAAATGCCTAACCTCAAGGAATGAATATCCATGTGCATTGYCAGATGAACAGCCATGGAACCCATCTACTGAACACAAAGCAGCATCACTGCAAATCTCTACCCTGTCTGTCACTCAGACATCCATTCCTATATGCTGATGATGCTATATTTACTACCCCTGATTGTAGACATGTCAATAAAAAGAGAATTTGGACCACACACATCTCAATTTGAGCAGAATTGATGCATATAGTTACCGAGTTTCATTTCCTACTGTTACTTGTTAAGTTACAGATAAAATTGTAATTTCAGCCATCTCATCAAACCAGATCTCACCTTTAACCACTTATCAGGCCTTAGCTAGAAAATACAGAAGTGCTGTTATATGCAAAATATCACGTATCTCCTCATCTGCTTGTTGCCCAGCAAACTATCCCTGTTTRGTTTAATTCATAGTCTAGGGTGTATGTTTTATACTTGCGTTTAACTGCTGAAAGGCTGGTGTCCCAACTCCAAAGCAGCAGTTTTCAAAACCATTTGTGAAGACAACGAACACTTCTTGGATTAAGCTTTTTTTTACCCACATTATATTTAATTACTGAAATTATGAGGAAGTTTAATTATAACCAGCCATGCAAGCTTATCAAGCATTTAAAAGATAGTCCCAGGGTCAAATATGTTTTCTTCCTTTGTTCCCAACACAAAGTACAGCAGCGCAACCCTGAAATGTACCTCATGGTATTGCTGTGAAGCCTTTTTCTTCGGATGAAAGCTGGTGAGCAGAACGAATGTAGCAACAAAGGGCCATCCCCTGGAGCCCCAGAAACAGAGGTTCATAGGAGASGTGCAGAAAAAGAGAGTTGCTGATTCAAGTACATTTTCAGGTATTAACCACCTTCAGTCTGAATTTATCAGCCCAGAAGAATATAACAACTTACAGATGCCTTCTTGGCCAAAATGAATGTATTCGTGCTATAGTAGCCAGTCTGACTGTGGTACTTCTTTTTGTTAAWGTGAGCCCACATTTAAATTATAAAGTTATTTCACAATTCAAAGCTTAGTGCCTAGAGCACTTTCTGTGCTATAGAAAGCTACACTGTGATTTTCATGAAGAATAATACCTGTATTATTTACAGAGCAGGGCTAGAGACAGTTCTGCTCACTACCACCTGCAGGCATTGAAAATTAGAACAAGTACATGCTTAATCATTTACCAGGAAAATGGAACAGCTATAACAACAACAACAACAGGTTTTACTAGATTAAAACTATGCCATGAATAATGCAATATGCTACAAGAGTGTCAAACATCAGCTTTTTTTGACCAAACTCTCAACAAGCAGTTTCTCAACCCCCCTCATTTGCTAGTAGAGACCTTTTTGCTTGCTGGCTACTCAGAGGCAGCTGAGAACATTTAGTGAGAGTAAATCCAACTGCAAGTGGAAGCTCAGCTTCTAGAAAATAAATACAAATGAATTTTGATTAAAGCACTATGCTCAGTTATAGCATTATTTGTATATGACAGTCCTAGGTAGGAAAGTGATYGGTAATTCTTTGGCTCTGATCTAGCACAGTGGGTTGGTTTGGTGAAGCAGCAAAGTACCTGAGAGACCACCAGGTGTATGCCATTCAACATGGGCTGCCTCATATACACAGCTCTCCAGCTGGGCTCCTTTCACTCCCTCATTGGAAGCACCTTCAGTGARGGCACATTTTAGTCTACTCATAACATAAGCTGCTTCACCGTGGACGGTAATGCTCAAGATCAGAGCCTGGCTAAAGTTTTCTTCTGGTGGGTTTTTGGTGAAGGTAGGTGAACATCATGGTAACACCTAAAGGAACCTAAGAAGGTCTGAGCAAACCTGGTGGAATAAATAAATAAATATCTTTGATTGTTTAACTTGTTTGCATGCTTATTAGTTGAGTTGTTAACTAAAAGCAAAATAAATTTAATGTGAATTAAAATTGAGAGCACAACTTACTAAGTTTATATGCACCATGTTCTGAAGTAAAAGGTATCTGATGTACCTGCTTCATCTTAAAAATAAACTGCCACAGTTACGTTATTAACTACATTACAAGAATTTAGAGACTCCTCTCTTTCTGTTTAACCCTTATATTGAATGCAAGATTTTTCTTAGCATATTAGCCTCTTTCAGGATGCATAATTCTTGTACAATAATTGTCTCCCAGGCCATAAGAGGTGCCTGTAATGCCTAACATCCAAGAACTTGTAAGACACTACAGGGGGACAAGCAACTTATTTTTATTAATGATACCATTTTAGCTTTGAAAGCTGTTCTTCACATATTCTTGAGTATCAACACACTGTGCTTGCCAATCAGCAATCAACCACCCATTGCATTTGCCAATATGGACTTCTCATAGCTGCTTACAAGAGCATTTCAGACTCAGACAACCGTCAACATCATGGTTTCAAAATGTGTTGGATGAATTTTGCCCAGTACGATCAAGAGCTTCTGGTAATGCATACTCCTAAAAGCATCTCTACAAAGGCAATCAAATTGGGACTGCTACTGGAAGCAAGCAGAGCAGAAGCAAAGGAGCTGGCCTCTGGAGCCCCACTGGGTGGGAGATGCTGACCCATGCAGAACAACTTAGCTGGTTTACCAGTCACTCCTCGCCCATTACAGACAATGAATGTAAGTCACCTGTCTCAAACAATTTCAGTTGCATATTATATAGCTGTGATGATGAGGCTTGCTAACCCTTACTTCTATTATGTCTACCTTGGATTCRTGAGCTTTTCTGCCTGTACCCATCGTAGAACAACTGCTGGGATCACCTCCCTTTCAGACAGGACCATTCTGGGGACCCACCAACTGTGTATTGCAAGAGAACCTGATCTGGGTTTTAGGAACAAGTGCAAATGTTTATAAACTCCAGTGATCAATGATGTATCAAAGATCAACAGCCTTCTTGAAAGAAAACATTAAAGGGAAAAAATCTAACCCTGAACTTGTCTCATCTMTTTTTACATGTCACCCCAAATTACCCTAGGTAGGCTGCCTCTTAATTTCCAAGAGCAGAATAAAACATAGTACGGGGTCTCTAACCAAAGTCTAGATGCTCATGCATATCTGTGGAAAATGCTGTTCACAGCAGTACCGTCTTGGCCTCCGGAGCAGCGCTGGCAGAGCTGCTCACTGAGGGTACAGCCTGCACCACCAGCATGCTCCCCACGACAAACCCAGTCAACGCAAGCAACGTTGCACTGATGTTACACCACCTGCAATGAGAGATTTTGCTGGCATTGCTAAGCAGGCCAGGAWAAGCAGCGGGGATGTTGTCACACCTCTTTGCAAAAGTGCTGAAGCAGCAAAACTGTAGCAGTTCTCCAGCTCCAGTCTTGTYCATCTGAACTACTTGACCAAACTAATTTTAGTGCTCCCCAGAAGTGCAGACATTGGGTGTCTTGGCTTGTTTCCTTGCCACATGCAAACATCAACGCTGGGGAATCTAAAAGCAAAGTCTTCCTCTTTCTCCCCCTGTTCTCCCTAGGCACTCATGCATGCATGGGAGCAGGACTCCCACCATCACGCCCACTACGGTCACGTAAGGCTAACGGCAGATAGAGGATTGCTGCAACAGACACAGATCATCATTGTTGTGCGAGCCTTCACAACTACTATACCCTCTTCTGTTTGGGAGAAAAAATAAAAATCACATTTTCCTAGCCAAAGGAATAAGAAAGGGAAAACCTAGTAGGATTTGTGTATAATAAGACAGACACAAGCATACATGGAGACAATGAGCACTTTTTTTTCCTTTTAAATWAAAGCCTCTGTACTCTGTCTCAAGTGGGTGTCCAAATATTAGGCTACCYCAAAATTTCTTGTGGTTTGTATACTGTGTATGAAATATTTTGTATATTTTGTCTCCAGCATTCTCTGAGCTACTTGCATTCCGCCATTGGGAAGCAGCAGCGGTTTATAATGAGAGGTCCCCACAGCAGTTAACCTAGTTTAGAGAGTTAATGCTGCAACTGTAAAAGAGGAAAAAAAAGTGCTCAGAAGAGACCTGATTTTCATTTTCCTTGGGTCGGGTCGTTTACCAGAAAAAAGTTTTTCTTCACCTGGTTTCACCCTTTAAAAAAAATTCTAAAATGTCTGCATTATTGATGCATGCATCAGACCAAAAAAAAAAAAAAAGCTTTTGGGACCTACGTGAGTTTGTGGTGATAAATGGGTCAGTCTAGGTACAGAGTCAGGATCTGTGCCCAGCCACTACAGCTTCAGCAGGTTTGAGGAACAAAAAGAGAAAATACATATAATACAGCCAAATAAAGGCCAGTAAAAGCYCTCCTTATATCCTATGAGAAAGTAAGAGCCTGCAGGGATAGAAATAAATTAGGTAAAAATTAATAGCTTTTTTAATTCTAACTAGTAAGCCTATCACCCAGAGCTAGACAAACCACTGAAAAAAAACCCAACAAAACCCAATCCCTATGATTTTTATTTTTCAGTAGCTGGGAATACTAATGCAAGAGCTCAAGGCAAATACATTAATCCCCCCCCAGCTATGCAGAAATAAAATGTTATGTTCAGCACTGCTTTCTTCAATGCCATTTTAACAAGGGGTTTTCCCACCAGCTTCCTCTCAACAATAAAATTTAATTTCATTTAAACAACAAAATAATACCCTAAACAAAACCCAAGAAAGGTGAACATTAATTAGAAARCATTCAAGTCCTGGCTTTAAGATAGATTACATCTTTTCAATATTTAAAATACAGATTTTTTTTTTCTTTGTGTTCAAAGTCACCAGTGAGGTGCTTGGAGTTCAGCGATGCTGAAACAGGAAGGTCCATGCACAACCAGAATGCAGGCTTTTCCCCTCCGCAGCGTTGGAAAATAGTCTGGCATATGCACAGGTATAGAAGAAGATGGCCTACCAGCAGTGCAATTGTAAGTGCGACAACAAAGCAGAAATGCCCTGTAATGTCACACCTGCGTGCAGAAGAATCCATTTAACTGGCACTCTGATAAACTTGATTTAACTGAAAAATAATAGATAGAAAAGAAGAGTGTCCTTGAGAAAAGGGGCAGCAGAGTTAAGGAGTAAAGGTATTTGAGTCCCTTCCTGTTTAGAAGCACCTGCAATGCTAACRCTGTCCTTCCCAGTATTGTTGGAGGATGCTAACATTTCCAGTACGGGTAATGATATTAATTTTAAACGCAAAGGCAAGTAATCTTAACACATTTTTGCCAAGCATTTCTCAGTCTCYAGAACCAAGCAGAAGCTAAAGCAGGTCTGATCAGCTTTCGCTTCTCTGCTATTTGAGTTTGACTTGCATGAAATTTTCATGTAGATGAGAAGATAAAACACATTACAACAATYCGTCCCAACAGTTTTCTAAATGCAAGATGAAGAAAAACAAACCAAGAAAGAACCCTGCAAAATGCTTCCCATGCTTTCTTTAGCAAAGTAAAGTTGCAGAAATGCAGCATTTCTCCCTTTATTCCTGTGCCATTCGACTCAGGAGATTTCCACAAGACATAAACTAAATTAATTTTTTCAGATGCCCAGAATAAAGATCAATGCTCTTGATCTTTTTACACCTTGTACCATCTGCAGTCCTATCCAGGCATACAAACCGGAACTAGAAACCTTCCCTGTGTTGTACTTCATTCATTCCCCATTCCACTATGATTACAAACCAACTCTAATTTATCATAATGAAGTTACTAGAAACGCATAGCAGACTGATGAACCTTGCATTAGTGTGGCTTTTAAGAACACATTCATGCTTTCAAAAATGCAGAGAGAAACAGAGACAGACGAGACCTCTTGAGGGTAAACTGAAGACGGGCGCTCTTCAAAAACCTTAATTTAATACGTTTTCCACAGATCAGAAAGTGCAGGTAAAACATCTGACATCAAACAAGCCGTGGATGGGGAAAGTTACAGTGGCTGAACATGGTTTCAAACTTAAAGAAGTGGCACATTTGATAGGAGTGTTTTTCATTCCTGCTTTCTACAGAAATCCTGTGAGCAACTGTGAGTCTCTACTGATGTAGAGCATGCCCCGGGCTAGGGAGCAGGTGTGCGGCGGTGAGGAAACCACCCCGGTGAGATTGATGGAAAATCTTCTGAGGGCCTGATGTGCTCAGGTCCCTCTCGGTCAAAGAGAAATGTTTCTGCGCGGTGGCAGACAGGCACCAGCTCCGCAGGGCGCCTGCTGACCCAACGGCAAAACTAGAGCAAAATCTCCACTTTCAAAAAAATACCATTAAAAAAAATAGATTTGGCCATCATCATTGCAAATAAGCTTGAAAATACGAACTGGAAAGGTCGGAAGCTATTACCACATCCAGCAACCCCTCAGCACCAGGAACCGACTAGCGGTGTTAAAAAAAACCCAAACCAAATGAAAAAGAYCTTTATTGAAACAAAGGAGTTGGGTTTGTCCCAGAAGATGTGACTTGCAGAAATGCTACTCGCAGAAATGCTTCAACTCCCTTCTAAGCCTCCTAGGTGCATCTGGCTTGCCAGGTGGTAAGACCAACCTGGTCTCTGCCATCCTCACTTTCAGTGGGACCAAGCAATGTTTCTACAGCTCCTTCGTGATGGATGCCTACTTTTCAATCTGAATGAGTACAGACGATCTCGGAGCCACCCTCCCTATTTCTGCTCTCCCCAGACACATTCCTCTGTGCTGCGTTCCCCCATCTCCCCATGCACTTGGGACAATGCTTATCACCAACAAGTCCCAYAGTAGAAATTATGAGTGCTCTCGGCTACCACTCACTCCTTTACTGATGCTCTGTTCTTGATGCTTCCTTGGTATTACGCTCCTGAATGCTCATGCAGATTGTTATGACCACGCATTGTACAGCAATCATGTTAAAGCCATATATATTTCTTGCACAATCATGGCTGCTGTTTGCTATATCTTGTAATGACTAGCAAGAATTTAGCATTTTAGGAGGAATAGATTCATTCGGCTGCTGAGGCCAGCATGGTTGTCACAACAGTGYGGATCAAACGTAGCCCTTAGGTGAAAATATACAAGTAAATTTATTCAGTGCATTATGTYTTCCTCTATGGGAAAAGTCTTGTTATTTATACAATTGAGGCATATGTCCAACAGTGCTTGTAACWTAAATATTTTTAAAGATGAAGGAAGAAAGACAAAACCAAAACTCACTGTCACTGAGTAAGCTGCTTCAGAAATGAAAAGAAACTTAAAATCTTACCATTTTCCCTGGTGAAAAGCAAATGATAAAGAAAACCTGGTGCAAAAAACCAGAGGCAGCAGAACACTTATTCTCACGCAAATTTTTCTTACCAAATCTTGAGATCTAGCAAATGCTTAGACGATTTCAAAACCTGACGACAATACACATAGGTGACAAATAGTTCTGATTTAGTGCATTCCACTCCAAGTCCTCCTGATGTCAGGAGGACATGATTTGAGAGAGGAGTGTTTAAGTGTGAAGAGACCGTAGGTTTTGCAGCTCCGGGCAATCAYAAGCGTTAGACTACAAACTGGCACAGTAGGTGCCAGAGCTGCAGAAAAATGGGCCTAATTGGTCTGGGCTGTGTCCTGAGCCTGGCAGGTATATATTTGGTACATGATGATTTAAATTGAATTCCTCTTATTTTGCATCACAGGTCATGCTTAAGCCAATTCCCTACCTGTGGGCTRTAATTCAGAGCACAAACATCAAATTTGATGGCTGATGGAAATACTGATATGCAGATGGTAACAACAGCATTCCTTGTTTTCGTTTTTTATTTGTATTGAATTAGCACCCAAAAGCTCCAGCTGGGATTGGGATCTGACTGCTACTGTCCTTGTGTGCATTATTCAGTGCTGTTTCATTCTTGCCAAGATTTCCAATATACAWACATATGTACATAAAAAAATATTTGTTCAAGGAAAGAGCTGCAGTGAGGAATCCTTGCTTTCTTGGAAAATTTTTATTAGAAAAATTAATAGCAGTGAAAATTGCACTTAAAGTGTAAATGGAACCAACTCCTTTCATAATGGCCTGTAGTTTGCTTAGAGATTTTTCTTTTTATTATTCTTTTGTTTTATTGTTTTCAGAGAACATTTTAAGTAGCTACTTAAAGGATCCCTTAAACTAGGAAGACCTTAAGCTGAAACATTGCTTTGCTGAGCCCATTTTCTCTGTGAAAATGGACAGATAATGACGTCTTGAACTCTTTCCTCAACAAGAATTAGGTTTCTAGTTTTCACTCCCAAAAGAAACTGGCACACCACAGCGTCAGTGTTGACATCATTTGGCCTGATACAGTGCCGTGGTAATTTAATCCCTTCAGTAAGAGAACCGTAAAAGCTTAGCCCTTTTGGATTTTGCTTTGTTCTTCCTTTCTGTTTTACTATTACTGAAGAATGCGCAGCAGGCTGGGAAAGAGGAGAAAAAAATAAAATGAATTAAAAAAATCAAGCTTTTTCCTAGGAAGGTCCAGTATTTATGTCATTAGCTGTAATATTTTTAGGGCAAAACCAGCCCAGATTCTCCCTGAACCCACAGCATTCTACGTGGGAAAAGCCATGATGGATCCAAAAGCCATAGGGTGAGCTGTAGCTGGCTCAATTATTTGATATGCACCCTTACTGCTTCTCGCATTCTCAGACTTTAGCGTGTCCCTGTCAGTCACCGGCAGATTGCCAGAGCAGATTAGGAAGGGGTGCTGAGCAGCAAGCAAAACCCAATGCTCAGGTTTAGTGCTGGGGGCACTTTGTTATGGCAGTCCCAGGGCTGATCCTTACTGCTAGCGGTATTACACAAACTCTCTTTGCCGGAACATAGGCGCTAGATTTGGGTAAAGGCCAGCTGGATAATTACATTGCACCTTATTAAAATTTTAGTGATGTCAATTGGAGGAGAGACTTATTATTGAGCCTACCATGATTAAAATCTGCCGCCACTTCCCTAGTTGGTGTTATTTAAAGGATGCGTACAATAATCCATGTATAATCAGGGCCAGATCACAGATCCCATCAGGAGGAAGGGAGTAGCAAGGGAGGGAGGATGTGGTTTTGCACATCTCTACAGGAGGCAGTCAGAGCACTGGCCCTTGCACCACTTGTGCATGAGTTGTAGCTGTTAAATAATGATCAAGACTTTGCATGGCAAGGGRAATGGAATAGGCACAAGATCAAAGCCATTGCTACACCAACCTCCTACTGTGTCTGGAAAGAAAACAGGGAGCAGCCATTGCCAAATATCCCCAGAGTGCTGCAGTGGGTCTGGGCTCTGGGGGCTCTACCACAGTACAGGTTCTATGAACTGGGGAAAAAAAAAACCCAGCTCAGCTTGTGAGCCACCATACCACAAAAGCCCTATAGGGGATATTTGACTGCAATGTTCACTTTCTTACTGCAGTTATCCTTCAATATTATGCCCGACTTTTTCTCTGTCTCCCCAGTTTTCTTCCTCCTTCTGTTTCAAAACCAGAAGACTGTCTTTGAAAACACCATATTCCCACTCTGCTCCCCAGGCACAATATCACTTGAAACTGCTTTCGCTGGCTTCTTCTCCTCTAGTAACCAAACATCCCAGTTAACAACTTGCTGTCACAAGGCTTGAGGGGTATGAAAGGGCTGCAGTGACAGCCAGCATGACATTTACTTCTTGCGCTCCACTGCTGCAAGGGGCACTATGAAAAAGGAATTAGTTCATACAGGGACACATTGAGCTCAGAGGGGCAATTCCTACCTCTGAAGACAGGGGTGGCCCCCTCATTACTGTAGCCCTGGCTGGGTAGGCTACAGGACTGTGCAAAAGGTTCAGGTTTGTTTGAACCCCACTGTGTGTTATGACACAACCACAGAAAAGGTGGCTCTTACCCAAAAGTGTGTCCCTCTACATAAATATGCCTGCATACTGGCTTCATTATGTAGCAAGTAAAATCACACCACCTCAAGATCCTTAATTTAAAACTTCATAAGCAATAGCAGTAACACTATGAAGTGTTATTCAGAAAACACACCACATGCTTACATTTGTGGCAGTCGCTGTAAAAAGACAACTCACCTCTAAATGCTGGACCCTGCAGTATTGAAACAGCACTGAATGATGTACTAAATCCCACATGGATACTGGAAAAAGTAGCAAAACATTTTATATTTCTTTATATGAAGTTGGAAGAAAAAAGTTTTGTTCAGAAAATAGGGTTGATGATGGCTTCCTAGAAAGGCGAGCAGGAAAGCAAATCGTATTTCAGCCAGCAGTACTACTTATCTGAACTGAGCAAAAGTTAAATCAGGTTTTCCTAGTGAAGCAGGAGGAGGGTACCTAAGGATCAATGTGCAGGGGATTAATCCTAATGGAACTGACGGATAAATCTCCACGCATCCACGATAGGCTCCAAACTATGCTAACCAGTAGGTTTGCACTAGCCCTGCTGCAATGCTAACTACTATTAGCCATGGTGAGGTAGTTTTCAGAGCAGATTATACCCTCGTTTCTTGTACAATTTCTATTGACACAGAAGCACTGCAGTCTTGAGTGTGAACTGGCATTGCTCCGTACTGAACTTGGCTACCGCTTCATAGAAACGGACATTCAGCTCTTGTGTTACGTCTTGTGTTGTTCTACTTTCTCCTAGGGACAAGCTGCTGTTTCGTCTCCTCATATGATACATCGCAGACATGGCTAGGGCCCTTCTACACATGCCCTAGTCCAGGCATGGGTCTTGATTACTGAAAAAAGGAAAAAATAAAAAAAAAAAAAAAAGAAAAAAAAAGGAGGAAAAAAAAAAGAAAAGAGACGTCTACTGTCTTTCAGTTCAAGGCTCCAGAGCAATGAGGGCTTTGAGGCCCAGCAGAAAACTACCTAGTAACCACTTCGGTATAGCACTTGCACTCTGCACTTGCAGGCAAACATCTCCATAAACCAAAGTTTCCTTCAGTATTGGAGCTGGCACGCTCATTATCACTGATTCCGCAGAGACCAATATCATAGCTCCCCCTAGAAACCATTTCTGGGGCCAGGATTGTACCTTATTCTATTTATTTGTCCCTGAAGTATAGGGAAGCTAGAGCTTCCTTGAGCCAGATGGGTTTGTCAGTCCCCCTCAGCAAGAAMGAATCAGAGATGTTACTGCTCTTTAGTACAAACATGAAACATGAGGTGCTTGCATCTAATGGTGACCCCAGAAATGGGTCTTCCCAGACAGAACCAAGCCAGGTCTACTAATCTTATTTAGTATCTTGAGTCTGGAATGACACCTTAAAGTTCAGCAGTATAAAATTCCCACTGGTAACCATTTAAAAAGCCACTGAAACTGTTATAAAGGAAAAGCTCTTTCAGTCTTCAAGTGCAAAAAGGTTGCTGCTATAAGAAGCAGTTTATATAGCTCAAACCGACGTGGTTTTAGAGACTTTTGCTAAAGCTAAGCAAGACCAAGRTATATATCCCTGAAGGAGAGAAATTTTGAGAGTGACCTCAAAAGAGAAAGCTACCATCAGCCTAACCTCACTGCCAGGGGGGGATTCTGCACTTGCCCATCCAGAACAATTCCAACATCATCTTAGAGCTCCTCGCTCTACAGCTACTGAAAATGCCTCACTCCGAAGTTACAGAAATATGGACAGAGTCTGCTGCAATTTTGTAYGGACAGCCTGATCTGAATTGTCCTGTTAGCTGAATAAGAAAGAAACACAAGGGGTAGAAACGTAGGCTGCCTATTGATGGTTGCACCGCTGATTTCACATGCGATGTCATACTAAGGTTTCCTTTGCTCCGAGTTCATTTTTTTGAGCAGATACCTCTAGTATTACAGAGACATTAGTTACAGAAGAGGCCAGGGATATATTCTGTATGGATCTGAATAAGAAACACAGTGCCTTAAGTCACTCGTACAGTGGTGCAGAACACCACAAAGATGCCCATAAAACATGGGCATTATTCTCCATTATTTCTTTCTCCATTATTTGAAATAAGCCAGGTGTAGTTCTCTTTTGAATGGGAAACACAGACTTAAAATGACATGCCAGTTCTTGAGGATTTTCTGTTTATCAGTAGCACAATAACATCAAAGGAATAGATAACAACTAATTTGTTTGATTTATAACTTGATTATTTTTACATGCACTTACCAAAGAAGATACCTTTTAGGAATCAGTTGCTATTAGAGCTATTAAGTAATGTTTGCTGTTTGAGATAGTATCATCAGAGCCACCATGCCTATATGAAGGTCTTGAGGGAGAGGGACAATACTGGATGCAAAAAGAAGTATAAGAGGTTTTTGACATTCATAAATTTAAGTGTGCATGAGTACTAGCCTTGCTTTTCCACGTGTTTTCTTTTCTTAGCCATGAAAATTGGAGTCTGCAGGTTTCAAGTGGATAAAAGTAAACACCCAGTGATAAGTAAGTGAAAACAGCAGAGAGACAAATTTTAAATGTGAACCCATTCCATGATCAAACACCATGGGACTCAAATCATAAGCACTTACAATGAGAATGGGTCAGCAAGACAATTCAGAGCGCGTCTATTCCCATGAGCTACAAAGACGTTTTTGTTTGCTTGTTTGCTTGTTTGTTTGTTGAGAACCTCATTACGGGGAAACATAAGTGCAACTTCCCTACTGATTATTAGAGGAGAGCAAGGAAGGGCATATCTGTTCTCTGTTCAATGATCCATGCAACCAGAGCAATATCCACAGCAGGCAAACCCAGACTGTAAGAAGCTGAAATGTCCAGCACAGCAAACATTTTTAAATGAATGTAGTTAGGCTGAATCAAGGTGATCTGTGAAGCCTCTGTCCCAAAATCCTTTCTCTTGGGAAACAGAAAAGTAGATTCAAATAAATGAATAAATGTTTCCATATTACAGCTATAATTTTAACATGCTAAGCTAGAGAGACTTGGGCTATTCTGAGTTTATATAAACTAAAACATGAAAATGTTGCTCAATGTGCTTCATTACATTGCTGAAAATGGAAAGAATATTAAATTTTACATTCTGTCTTGTTTCTACATGCAACACATCAAAAAGGCCACTTTTTGCAGTTATTACCAAAAAAGGTGCATTATTTCTAGAAACAAGAAGTAACTGATCATGGCGCCAGGTGTCTCCAGCACTAGGAACAAGTAAGTGCTCTCATTGCTGAAGATTTTTCTCAGTAAATTTGCAGCCTGGCTGGAGGCTGCTCACCTGTTTTACATATGCAGAGGAAATTATACCCTGCAGCAGTCATCCTCCACCATCTTAGCACTTGCAAGGTACAATATAAAGATTTGAGATTCGTTAGACCACGGATGCAAATAGGGGCTCATGTGGGAAGATATCCAGGAGTGGTGGTAGCATGTAAAACTTGAGAGGAGGATCACAGGCAGTGCCACTCCTCAAGCCCAGAGGAACTGTCTTTGGAAAGGGTAAATCTCATTTGTGCAGGAGACAGACTTCCTTGAGGGGCTTTACAAGCTGTGAAGTACAATCCTGCAGCATCAACACTTTCCATTCTATCAAAAGCTTCAACACTTTCTGCATACTTCCAAAAGAAAACCATATTTCAACCTGCCTTTAATTAATTGGACATATGTATACCATGCAGAAATCTAATAAAACCCAGGCAAGCTGAGAAAAGAGAAGAGAGAGAAGCACATGTAACAGGCATCAGTGACATCTCTCAACGCACCGCTGAAAGGCTCGGGCACTGGAGTAGTGGGCACTGTGCCAGAGTCAGAAGTCTGAGACAAGAGAGGACCCCAGAATTTCCCTGTTTTGGAGGACATGAAAAATGTAGCAACACTCATCCATATCTTTTCAGCCAGGGTGGGAGAAAATGGAGATATCTGCACGGAAATAATTCTGCAACAACTGTCTTCTATTGTTTTCAACCTTTGCTGCTTCCAGGTAGGTAAGAAAGATGAAGACAACACTGGCCTATTAAAACCAGACTGTGAATTAAATAGCGAACACTGAAATCTCATCTTTTTTCCACTTTTGGAACTCCATACGGTTTTGTTCAACTGAAGATCTGAATTCTTTATGATTCACACTTGTTTACTTCTATCAGCAGATTCGGCCCCTAAAGACTTATGGGCAGGTGTCCCTAAACTGCGTCCATCGGGGTATGAATAGGTATAAATCAGGATTTTTCCGCTGGGTCACAGACAATGATTTATAAAACAAYGTTAAGGGGCTTCTGGGTCCCAGCCTCTGCTCCAGTGGGAAACGAAGAACAATTCAACCACAGTGTTTGAGAGGGACCCACTGCAGCATACTAGTATCACAATTTAGGGCATTCTTGATGTAAAAGCATGAAATTAATAAGTATTTTTTTTTAATGCCTTTTATGCCATTTTATGATTCTAGCCAGAATAATAAAGTGTTTTGCTTTGGAAACAAAATACCTATTTAGATGTTTCTATCTTACCAACTCTCTGCTTTTGCCATGTCTACTGTAAGCTGCATAGGTACATGTGAAAAACTTTAACTTGTTCTAAACATTGCTGTTTTGTTTGCTGCAAGGTACTTGTGGGAATAATCATATAAAAGGATCACCGGCATCAAGATGCACAGGTCAGTTTCATTCTGCTATTATTTGTCTGATGCTCATTTGACTTTATTCTTTGCTACTGCTGCTTATCTTATTACCCCTCCTTACTGCTTTTAGCTGTATGCAGACACCTTTTACACCACCTAGATTACTTTCCTCTCAGAGAGACGGGTGTCTCTTACCTTCAGGATAGTAGGTCCACAAGATTTTGGGTCCACCCTACCCCCCAGGGCTTTATAACCATTTTTCCCCCTCTTGTGCTAACAGCTGACAGCGCTAGCACCAAGCCTGACACCACAAGACACCAGAAGAGGAAACATACCTCACCCGCACRACAGCCCACCGTGGAGATTTTCCCTGGCTATCCACACAACTGTAGGGACTGACACATAGCTTTACATGAAAAGCAACATGTAGGAGAGAATTATAAGTTCCTTTGAAGGTAATGGCCATTTTTTCTTCTTTTTTTCAAGATTTAAAAAGTAAAGATGCTTCTCTTTTTAGTATTATCTAGCAATGAATAACCTATACTATTGTTTTGTACAATACGGTTTAAGTCTCCACTGCATTATATCCATGTGTGCACGCATGCACACAAACATACTACTAAGTTTTTATTGAGATATGTGCTAGCTAAAAACATCAGAACTGCCTGCCACTGCTTTGAGAGCTTCTATTCTCTTTCCTTTCCCTATCTTTGCATTTGCTTCCAGGCACCCTGTAACAAATGTCTTCAGAACATCATCTATTCCTCTGATATTCTGCAAATGTTTTAGCTGTACACAAATTTGTCCTCTCCTCTGCTTTGTGGGATGAAAAACCCCCACCATGTTTTGTTCACCAAATGCCCAAAAGCTCACCTTATGTGTATGTTTGCAATTGGTTCCTTGGAAAGATCTGCCTTTGCAAGAGGTAAAAAACCTTTCTAGCAACATAATTCAGCAACAGCATTGAAAAATTGAGAGACAGTGAGCAAGAACAAAGAACTTGGAATGTGAAAGAAATCCCAAACCCAGAACTCCACTAAATGGCAAAACTCGAGCGAACCCAAAGTAATGACGGAACACAAAAAGCGATGATGTGAACTGGAAAAAACATACAGACACTGGAAAACAACCATAATCCCCATAATTTTTCAATGGTCCTGATTGTTATAATCTGCACCTCCACAGTATTATTCAACTAATGCATTATCAAGTACAGCAGTTTTTTCTTGTTTATTTTGGAACACAGCTGTTGTGTTAATTGAGCCCRACAGATAATGTGATCATTGGTGCTTCTTAGACCCTAGCTACCAAATACAGTAGCAAAATGAAAGCTAGGATGGTATAATTTATTTCTTATCCCTGCAAAATGATTGCTACAAGCTGCAAAAAAAGTAGGTCTTCCCTTTACAGCAGGACCACCCCACAGGAGAGAACAACAGAGTTTTCACCTTTTGTAAGGAAGTGTGAAACTGAGGACAAAGGGAACATGAATTTTCACTCTAAAATCTGAAGTTCCTTCTGCATGGCTTTGTAGTACTTGACATTTTGCTAATGACATAGCAAGGTTTTCACCTGATCAATCAGTAAAATCTAATTCTGACCAAGAAAGTTCACTGAAAAATCCAGAATGCATCTGTATTTCCTTGGTTTGGGCCATTCAGAATGTTTGTAAGGTAGRAGAGACCTGCACCTCACTCTGTTGTCCCCCCTTTCCAACTCTTCATGACTGATAAACAGGACTGGGAACACACTGCCAGAGATCTGTGCTCCCTCACCTGTGGTCACGGAGCAGTCACCTTGGCTCCTGTTGTTCCTGCAACAGCAATCAAACCTGCTGATAGCAGCTGACTTCAGACTACAGCATGTTTCTGGTTCCCATAAAGCAAATCTGTGCTATTGATACTTGGAGGCATGGACTCTTAGGATACACTGATACCTGAGCAACCAAGAGATTACACCCTTCAGGACTTGACTGCTGTCCAGGTAGCACAGCACACCTTAGACCTTCCCACTGTGGGATCTCCTTTCAATATTACTTAGGAATACAATCAGAAGACAGGCAAGATGATGTTAGTAGGCAGTCACTTGCAGACATCTCAATGCACAAGAGACCAGAGAGTGAGTGATGGAAAGAAGCGATAATCAAGACAGTTGACCTCAGACATACTGGGGGGAAAGACATCTGAAATATGAGCAAAGGTCTTCTAGAGATGACAGGTTGGGGCGGCAGTCTGGATTGTAGCTTCTTAGCCAAAAGGCAGAGACAGAGAACAAGATGTGAAAGGGTAGAGGAACAAGGTGTGACAGAGCTCTGACATGAGGAATACACAAGGAGAAAAGGAGCAGTACTCAAAAGAACTGCAAAGGGAAGTGGATGGTAAAAGAGACAGAAAAGCATATAGGTGCAAATCCAGATGGGCCTTGTCCAGCTGTGTAGGGTTTTGCCAACTTCTGCCTCCTGCAGTTAAGTCTGCAGTTGCACTCAAAGTAGTCTGCAGCCAAGATACAAACCAATCCACAAGGGATTTCCTATAGGCTTTAATGGCAGCATACTATCCCTAGTGAGTAGGGCTGAACGTTCAGAATCAACCTCATTTTGATGCCTTTCTTCAAACAATGACTGATGGGATTTTACTGTCTGTGCTCTATCAGTATTTTCTTGGGCCAAGGGCRGAGCATATCACCTGTAATATCATTACTGAATTAACACTTGTAATTTCAGGCTCATCTCTCTCAAGCATGGCTCTATCCCCTTCCCCCTTTGTACCTATCGAGAGGGCTTTAAACTAGGTACGAAGGGGGAAGGGGATAGAGTCACGCTCAAGAGAGATGAGTCTAGGGGTGGCGTGCCAACCTCGGGGGTGATGTCAATAGCCCGGCTCAAGTGCATCTACACCAATGCATGCAGCATGGGCAGCAAACAGGAGGAGCTGGAAGCCATTGTGCAGCAGGACAGCTATGACTTGGTCGCTATCACAGAAACATGGTGGGATGACTCTCATGACTGGAGTACTGCGATGGATGGCTACAAGCTCTTCAGAAGGGACAGGCGAGGAAGGAGAGGTGGTGGGGTGGCTCTGTATGTCTGGGAGTGTTTCGACTGCACGGAGCTCGACGTTTGTGATGATTGGGTTGAGTGCTTATGGGTTAGGATGAGGGGGAAGGCCGGCGAGGCGGATATCCTGCTGGGAGTCTGTTATAGACTACCCAACCAGGATGAAGAGGTCGATGAAGCGTTCTACAAGCGGCTGGCAGAAGTCTCGCGATCGCTAGTCCTTGTCCTCGTGGGGGACTTAACTTGCCCGACGTCTGCTGGAAATACAACACGGCAGAGAGGAAACAGTCGAGGAGGTTCCTGGAGTGTGTGGAAGATAACTTCCTGAAGCAGCTGGTAAGCGAGCCTACAAGGGGAGGTGCCTCGCTCGACCTGCTGTTTACCAACAGAGAAGGACTGGTGGGAGATGTTGTGGTCGGAGGCCATCTGGGGCTCAGCGACCATGACACGATAGAATTCTCGATTCTTGGGGAAGTAAGGAGAGGGGTCAGCAAGACCGCTACCATGGATTTCCGGAAGGCAGACTTTGGCCTGTTCAGGACTCTGGTTGAGAGGGTCCCTGGGGAGGCGGTCCTGAAGGGCAAAGGGGTCCAGGAAGGCTGGAAGTTCTTCAAGGAGGAAGTCTTAAAGGCGCAGGAGCAGGCTGTGCCCGTGTGCCGTACGAAGAGCTGGCGGGGAAGACGACTGGCCTGGCTAAACAAGGAGCTTTTGCTGGCACTCAGGGAAAAAAGGAGAGTCTATCGCTGTTGGAAGGAAGGGCGGGCGACTCAGGAAGACTACAGGGATCTCGTCAGGTTGTGCAGAGAGGAAATTAGGAAGGCAAAAGCCCAGCTGGAACTCAATCTGGCCACTGTCGTAAGGGACAACAAAAAATGTTTTTACAAATATGTTAACGACAAAAAGAGGGCAAAGGAGAATCTCCCTCCCTTATTGGATGCCGGGGGGAACAATGCCACYRAGGATGAGGAAAAGGCTGAGGTACTTAATGCCTTCTTTGCCTCAATCTTTAATATTCAGACAGGTTATCCTCTGGGTATTCACCCCCCTGAGCTGGAAGATGGGGACGGGGAACAGAATAAACCCCCCATAATCCAAGAGGAAGAGGTTAATGACCTGCTACGCCAGCTGGACATACACAAGTCTATGGGGCTGGATGGGATCCACCCAAGAGTACTGAGGGAGATGACGGAGGAGCTTGCCAAGCCGCTCTCCATCATTTATCAGCGGTCCTGGTTAACAGGGCAGGTCCTAGATGACTGGAGGCTTGCCAACATGACGCCCATCTACAAGAAGGGCCGGGAGGAGGATCCGGTAAACTACAGGCCTGTCAGCCTGACCTCGGTGCCGGGGAAGATTATGGAGCGGTTCATCTTGAGGGCGCTCACGAGGCAGGTGCAGGACAACCRGGGGATCGGRCCCAGCCAGCATGGGTTCATGAAGGGCAGGTCCTGCTTGACCAACCTGACCTCCTTCTATGACCAGGTGACCCGCTTAGTGGATGAGGGGAAGGCTGTGGATGTGGTCTACCTTGACTTTAGCAAAGCCTTTGACACTGTCTCTCACAGCATTCTCCTAGAGAAGCTGGTGGCTCATGGCTTGGACGGGTGTACTCTTCACTGGGTAAAAAACTGGCTGGACGGGCAAGCCCAGAGAGTTGTGGTGAACAGAGTTAAATCCAGTTGGTKGCCGGTCACGAGCGGTGTTCCCCAGGGCTCAGTTTTGGGGCGCGGTCTTGTTTAATATCTTTATCAATGATCTGGATGAGGGGATTGAGTGCTCCCTCAGTAAGTTCGCAGATGACACCAAGYTGGRCGGSAGYGTTGATCTGCCTGAGGGTAGGAAGGCTCTGCAGAGGGATCTGGACAGGCTGGATTGATGGGCCGAGGCCAATTGTATGAGGTTCAACAAGACCAAGTGCCGGGTCCTGCACTTGGGTCACAACAACCCCAGGCAACGCTACAGGCCTGGGGCAGAGTGGCTGGAAAGCTGCCCAGCGGAAAAGGACCTGGGGGTGCTGGCTGACGGCCGGCTGAACATGAGCCGGCAGTGTGCCCAGGTGGCCAAGAAGGCCAACAGCATCCTGGCCTGTGTCAGGAATAGTGTGGCCAGCAGGAGTAGGGRGGTGATCGTGCCCCTGTACTCGGCACTAGTGAGGCCGCACCTCGAATMCTGTGTTCAGTTTTGGGCCCCTCACTACAAGAAGGACATTGAGGTGCTGGAGCGTGTCCAGAGAAGGGYGACGAAGCTGGTGAAGGGTCTGGAGCACAGGTCTTATGAGGAGCAGCTGAGGGAGCTGGGGTTGTTTAGCCTGGAGAAGAGGATGCTGAGGGGAGACCTTATTGCTCTCTACAGCTACCCAAAAGGAGACTGTAGAGAGGTGGGTGTCGGTCTCTTCTCCCAAGTAACAAATGATAGGACGAGAGGAAATGGCCTCAAGTTGCACCAGGGGAGGTTTAGATTGGATATTAGGAAAAATTTCTTCACCGAAAGGGTAGTCAGGCATTGGAACAGGCTGCCCAGGGAAGTGGTGGAGTCACCATCACTGGAGGCGTTCAAAAAACGTGGATGTGRCGCTTCGGGACATGGTTTARTGGGCATGGTGGTACTGGGTTGGCGGTTAGACTCGATGATCTTGAAGGTCTTTTCCAACCTTAATGATTCTATGATACAGTTAATAATAATAATACTAATAACCTTGAAGCCATTTGCCTATATAATTAACCTCAATCTTAAAACTTCTTTCAGTTACTCTTGGCAATCATGGCTGAACCCAAAGCACAGAGTGGGCAGGAATCACTCCACCAAGTTTGTTATGCTTTGGCTCCAGTACAAGCTATGGGAATGCTATCAATAAACAAAACCTGTAGACAGTTGTCATGCAGAAGAATTGGTTATGCTGCTGAAACTGTACAGATGACAATATGTAGGAAGAAAGTATAGGTTATAACTATTGCACAGGCTTGGAAAAAAAATGTCGTGCCTTCAACAAGTATGAATACCTCAATCTGTAGCCTGTCTCCTGAGTTTTGCAAGATCATTCACTGTTGGTTTTACAAACAGAAAACGATTGTTGTGGGGTAGAAATCAGACAGAACATAGCTTAGGACATATTACTGCACTTAGATATTTTCCATGGATGATAAAGAGAGGTAATGGATTGCGACTGGCATGTCTGTGACCTTCTAAAAGCTTGCAAGTAGCTTTTAAGACCAAGGGAACATTCTTCTCTGCACAGTATCATAGAAATAAGTTCATTTTGTTAACTAGCTCTCCATTCATTAAAACTAAAAGAACAAACAACTAGGTAGATAAGGGGCGAAAAAATTCAGTGATTTAACTACAAGGTCTCATTGAAACTTTTGCACCCATGATCTATCACTGTTTGCTTTGTAGACAAGATGGATTTTTTTTGCAATAGGTCAAATTGATCAGGAAAAAAAAGAAAGATTACACAAGATAATATTTGTTGCCAGAATGCCTCTGATTCTGTTTGGACCTTTGAATTTTGATATTTTTTTTTCCCTTACAGAAGAGTCGAAGGAAATTAAGGTGCTTCACAGRATAATGAGAGAGAGTGGTAGCAAGGGAGAAGAGAGCATATGTTCATTTATTTATAACAACATTGCAAAGTGTTCAACATATTTAAATCAGTGAGGCACACGTTCACCATATAATTTAGTTAGCACTTAGGGTAGATACCATAAATGTTTCTAATGCACACTTTCTATCACATGCAATTGTAAATAACATGCTTATTTATAACAGCAAACTGACCAGAAGATGGCCCCACAGTGAATACAATGCAACTTAAAATTCACTCAAGGGAATAGGCTGATGTCAAAAAGTGCAAGCTCTGTTTATCAATCCTGAAAAGTACATTAGGTGGGTCTCTCTGAAGGGGTAAAGTATCTGTCATTGTAGTGCTCCAAATTATTTTAAAATTCATTATTAAGTAGACTGAGCAGATACATAGATAATCACCAATCTATTTTGTTTCCTTAAACTTTAAAACCAGAATAAGTAATGCTAATGAAAAGCCAGTCTTATTCCCATGTTGTGTTGTTCAAAATCTGGTTTTCCCCAGGAAAAGAAAACTCAGTTTTAGAGGCCCAATAGTCACTGATGAAACCCGTGAAAAAAATCCTGATAAATTCACTGGATTTTGCTTCAATGCCCTCCTCTGGGCTGTCCTCAGAGCAGCAGGCACAAACTTGTGCCTTCATTTCCACTACAATTGACTGGAAAATATCAAAAACCATTTCACAACATTTATGAATGTGCTTCTTCCTTTGCAACTACTACCCTGGGAAGCAGACTGTACATCTGTTATCGTACCAGTGAAAATAAATAGATGCTCTTTCCTAGCTGGAATGGCACATTCTTTGAKTTTTCTGCATGTGCAGGACCACTTTTTTTTTTGGTGTCAATCACTAGCACTGCCCAGGAAACAATAGTGCTATGTGAATGTGCTGTTATAGAGAAATAGGAGACATAATAATCTATGAAATGCAGTAGCTTTATACTTCAAGTAGGTGAAACTGCTGACTACAACAACACTCTTTTTTTTCAAAAAGTAGAGGATTTAGAAAAATAAATATTTGAGCAAAACAATTTAATTTGACTGGAATTAATTATGGCACACTTTACATCACAACTCCATAAAGCCCTTTCTTACACATGTACAGGGAAAAATGGTGAATGGGAAGGGTTCTGACTGAAGGCGTGGCACAATAAGATCTGATACATAATATCACTTCATAATATCACTTAAAATTAAATCACCATGTAAGGATATAGTGTGGCTTATTCTGAATATTAAGTGATGCACATCACTGTACCACATTATAGATCCCAGCTATGATGTGATATCAAACACTAGCTGCTCAATTATAACTTCTGCTCATGGCCTCATTTCTGGACGTTTTACTGAGGTTTCATATCACCACAAGAATATTAGCCAGCACACCAGCACAGCCTTTATCCCATCACATCTACTGTCAGAGTGGGTGGGAGCAAAAGCCACTCGCATAGGTCACAAGATATTACAATGTTCCTGGGATATTTGGAAAGAAAAAGAAACAAATAGAATGGCTTGTTAAACACTGCCAGTGCTCAGGGGAAAGAGGAATAGAGAATGGTGGTGACTCTYGGCAAATGGTGGCCACATCTGTGAGACCAGACAGGGCAGGGAGGAGGAGAGGGTTAACCTGGAGAAGTTTGAAAGCAACAAGAAGATGGCTTCTTGCAATTGATGAAAGCCGATGGAAAGATGAATTTACATCCATCATATCATTTAACAGATGTGTTTTGCACAGACTGAATAGGCATGAGTGTCCTTGGGAAGCCATAAGCCATGACAGGTAAGTTAAGACACGCTTGCACCAGAGATACAGACATGATGGCAGTAGAGAGAACATAGTTTTGGGAGATGCTGATGGATAGCAATACAATTTGGAATGTAGAGGGTGTAGAGGGAGATACTTGTTTTGATAGAGGACCAATTTCTTACTGGATGCTGACAGTCAATATAAGGTTCACTTTAAATTAACATGTTGCTCTTAATGATACTTGAGGGTGGTGTTTTGAAGAGAGTTACTCTAAGATGATAATTATGATTTGTCCTTCTCTCACAGATACACATCTTGACCAAACTACATAAGATCAGAAGATCCGAACAGCCCAATTCATCAACCCTGGGAAAAGGCAAGGCAACGTTTTAGCTAACTCTAGGGGAAAAAAACCTCCACAGACTGTTTACTCCTCAGTTCTACACACGCCATAGGGTAACTGTGTACCTCCATTGAAGCCACTGACCATTTGACAATTAGAGACAAAGGATTTCTCAAAGACTCTTATTCTAACTCCATCCCCAGCTTTTAAATATTGAAGCAGAGGTAATTAAGATTAATAGAATGTAGAGTTTCTACAATTAAGATATACTCTAGACAGGCAATAACATAATGTTTATTCAAACAAGAAAGAACAGTGCATCGATAATTATGAATTGAACCATTCATTTTAATTTAAAATCAGATAATGTTAAATATGCTGTACTCACTGCTGGGCACAAGGAATACCCTGCTGTCTAGACAAAAATTCTTCCTGAAGGAAGACTGTGATTCACCCCAGAGCTTTTGATCAACACATCCGAAGTGTAAACAAATGTTTCCTGAAGTAGAAAATTCTTATCATTTGTCACAACATAATTGCAGCCGTTCAGATTTCAGATGACAACAGTACCTTTCTCGAAATTTCCCAAGTCCAGATTCCACACTGCTGTATTCCACAGCTGGTACGGTAGAGTCTAGCAACTGGCACCGCARTTACCTAAACCACTCCATTGCCACMAAATAGCTCAGACCTAATTGCCACAGCTGCCCATACCCTGTCATAGCAAAGAAAAATGTAATTTTTTGCTCCATGGGTTACCACAGAAGGATGACCTTAGAGAAGCAGATGAGGAATGGTGATTCCTACAGCAGACCTTTGACATGCAGGGGGTAGTGGGTTGGACTTGAATAATTCTGAAAGGAAAATCCAAATTACTACTAAGTTACCAGCTCCACTCCATACTTCTACGGCTTTCCTGAGTGAAAGGCTGAAGAGTAGAGTATGACAAAACAACCATATTCTCATGCAGAAGGTTACAAGCATCTTGAAGGAATATAATCTGAAATCCACCACTTGTATTTTGAGGAACAGAAATCCTTTTGCATAGTTACTATAGGCTTCAGCAGTCAAAACTTTCCCAGAGCCAGTTGCTGTCATTCTGGATACCAGACCTTCTGGAGGAATGGACCATTGCTAGAAGTCTCACAATCTATTTAGAGTGAAAAGTCAGACTACAATTCCCCTTTGAAATGAATTTTAGAAGCAGCAGCCTTAAACAGTAAGCAGGCAGAAACTGTTAATTTTCTTAAAATGAAGAATCGTTCAGACATCCCCATTATGCTACACCATATTTATAAGATAAGGAATATGCTAGCACAAGAGGACTGAAAGAATGATATGAGTAAAATTACAGAATTTCAGATTGCCAAACTACCAGATTAAAATATTCTTGCTGTAGTTGACTTTGAATGTTTTTTCACCCTCCCCCAACTCAAGAGAGGAAGCCTGACTTCCATATATTTAACTCATAATACTCCAAACCATGTTCCCTGATACTAAAGAAAAATCACATATCTTCAGAAGTTTGAAAGGGAGTTTTGAAGAGGAAAGATGAAGGCACAGAATGAAAAGACTTTTGAAAGATTAAATTGCCATTTAAAGATGTCAAAAGTGAATATATGTAAAGTGAGTTTCTCAATTTCTTTATGAAGCAGTCAATAAGCTTCACGTTTTCCTCCTTTGATTCTTTGAAATATGGATTATTTTTTTTTTCCTTGTGATACAAGTGTTAATTTTAGGGTTCATTTAAAATTCATAAACCTGAAAATGGTAATATTTTCGGTTTGTATACTCATATGAAGAATAAGATATTTCTTGAGCAGTTCAGGCAGCCACAGACTTTATTCACTAGAGGCAGCTAGTGTTTTTATTAGTTCATTCACATATCAATACTTGTAGATACCACACTTATTCCGTCACTGCCAYACCTATAGTCATCATTCAATTTCTTGTGTTTACGTTTTCCTCCAAATACTAGGTGGCAATGATGGTTCTGTGCCTTTTATTAGCACTTCTTGAAATATATTTGCTCTTATACATTTGTTCTTCAAATGAAGAGATTTGAACAGGATTTAAACAGAGATGAGGCTTATATATAACTAGCAAGACCCAGTCAATGCTAAGATCTGAATGTGGATAAATATTCAGGGCTTGACACCACCGGATTGTTATCCTACATTTGACTACTGCAATCTTGCACCTTCTCTGAAGGTTAACTGCATCTGACAATCCAGTCTGCATACCCAGTTGCAATACAGTTAAGTTTGGTCAAGGAGCCTGAATTTCAAGAAATACTCCACAGTGCCTTGGGCATGCAGTACCCGAAGTGTGGGGTAGGGGAGCCCTGTGAGACCCTCCACAGTCCTGGTCTTCTAGTGGGCACTCTGGCAACATCCTGACCACAGCCTCTAACAAGATGTTGGTGCATACCCTAATTCCTTCAGGCCATGTTTTTTTCCAGACAGAAACTAATTTGGGGACAGAAAAGCTGTGCGTGCAATATACCCTGYTCCTTATCCAAACTTTACCTAACCCCGGAGTGGGCAAAGCCATAGGGCACGGTTAAAGTTGCAAATAGATTTGAAGTGACAAGCTTGTTGCCAAAACAGCTGCAATACCAGGYGGGAGTTTCAAAAGCTCTAGGTTAGATGAACAGATTCTGCTGAAATTTTCTGAAGGAATTTCATATATATATTTTAAAAAACCCAAACCACCAAAAGAACAAAAAAACCCCATAAGCTAAGTTTGAATCTGCTTCCTTTGTGACTTGTGGCCATCTAGTCACACTACTGTAGAGCAATGCTTGATGTAGCATGCCTTGTTATTCAGCAGACAAGCACTGATCATAGCCTGTCGTTGGGCATCTAAGACATCTCTCAATATCTACGTCACTTTCTAATACTAGGAGAGTCTTGAGTTTTACCAAGATAAGTCTGTACAGAAATACAATCTCTCACCAACACACTCTCCAGCCATACAAGAGGAGTAGGTGTACGGACAGGTACAGGAGCAGGCCTTGTGTAAACTATCTTGCTTTAGCAAAATCTATTTTTTACTTTTATTTYTTGCAAGAGTCAGCTGAATCAAGTTGGTATGGCATTCGGGGGGTTGCTGCAACTCCCATCTTGCTGGCTCCACAAGCAACCTCAAGAACCTCTGGCCTATTCCATTTCTTCCTGTTATATGCCCCCCAGTCTCTGATGTGTGCCTGGTAGTGGTGAAAATGTGTAACACCAACAGATGACTCCAGCTGAAGGAGGACTTCAGCATCAAAAGCAGCTCCATCCCCAGAGACAAAAACCTACTTAATTCCTGCCTCACTTACACAGTTGCCTTCCTTTGTCCCCAAAAGCCCTTTATGAAATTACATCTTAGTAATATTTTCTTCCACAAAAGTAATGGAGAGTTTCCCTGCCAGACATCAGCATAGCTTTCTTTAAGACCTTCACTTTTCAAACCAATGCTTATGCAAGCATTCACTAAAACTACAGAAATCAGAACGGAGTTACTGATAGAGTTTCAAAAGAGGTCACTCAACCGTACCTAAGTAACTTTTTTAATTAAGTATTGAACAGTGGGTAGATTACAAGAAGATGGCAGAGCAGACAGAGGATAGCATTAGAGATGCAAAGAGAAACTTTGAAAATAGAAGTTGAAAGCCATGCTAAATACAACATTTTTCCAATATTACAAATTAAGAGATCAGGGAAGGGGAAAATGAGAACATTATGGGCCAGAATAATAAACTGAATCACTTAGGATGGCAAAATGCCTGAAGTATTACATTATTGCATTCTCAATACATTTGCAAAAGGGAATGATAAAAAGTGGTCTTTGACCTAGCAGCAGATCTATAGTTACATAAGGCTACAAATAGCAAGATGCGAGTTTACTACAAAAAACTCACCATTAAATGTGTGCCAGAAAACTAACACATGCTACCTGCRTCTGCTCAGAGGCAGCAATAAAGTCCTTGTGTTTTGTGTATTATTACTCCTTATTAAACTGTATTTCTGTTAGTCTCTGATGTAAGGAGACACATACATTGTGCTATGTCAGGTCATGTCAAGTCCCATCAAGTCATATGATGTACCACAGCCTGATGTAACCTGACATGGTGCATATTAGTGGCAATGGAAAAAGCCTAAATGCCAAGCCATTTTCAATAAATACACTCTATGTGCTAGTGCACAGCAAGACCCAGAAGGGGCTTTATCCTGCAGCTCTGCAAAAATACCAGTCATGGAAAGCTGTGGAGTTTCAGAAAGACGGAAAAAAAAAATTCATAAAATGCGTTCTGCAGAAGCAGGCATCTATTGGCATTCGTGTCCAGAGCTATTAAGCATGATGTAGAGACCCTGTGAATTACAAAAACTTAATTATCTTGGATGAATTTATTTCTAAGACTGTTAAAATAATCCCGTGAAGCTCTGCAATAAATGTGGCAATAGAAACAGACGATCAGCTGTATTTAAGCTCAAGATGAACTTTCTCTTCTTCCCCATCCCTGTTTCTGTTACTCATTGCTGTTGCTCCATTAGCACCAAGAGTTTGTTTGGGTACATCCTAGTGACAATCTGCAGAGCTATAGACTGTATTTGGGTATGACCTTTCGACTTTGTCTACCTGTGTGCAGCCTACCCAAAATCTAGCCTGAGGAACTGAACTGATTCAGTCCCTTTTTGCATTTACATTTCTGAGAGGTGCCTTCTTATTGTTACATGACAGCATCAGGTTCAGATGGAAAGAACAGTACCAAGAAGTGAAAAGTATGCCAGGGGAGGAAGATAGCTCAACAACATATGTACCTGAAAAGCATCTGGGTTCACTGGCCCTGTCAGTGCATGTACAGGCAATTACAGTAACATTGATGTTCTTTTCATTGTGCAAAAAACTCCAACACAAGCAATTAAATTGTCAAGTCTTGGAAAAGACTTCCCCCATTCCTCATTTGAACGGTTTGATAGCCAAGCCTGTTATGTCCCATCGCTTTCAATTGTGTCCTCAGTGGCTTATGGAGACATACAGCTGTACAGAACAGGTGAGAAGTGCTCCATCATGCCTGTCCTTGGCTCAACCACTGCTTCCTTTGGGAAACAGGGTGGCAACTAGGAGCCCTACAGACAACTCATTTGTAACAGCAGAACGTAATTCTCTGAAGAGTGGCACAGGTCCTCTGTAATTCAAAGAGACTCACCCTGCCTCAGTTTTTGCATACCCACGTAAGGCATACCCCTGATGCAGTTTGCCTACACAATATTTATACATGAGAAGTCTTTGCCATTTAGGCATTTATGTTGACTTAGAGRTGCAGTGAAGAAACAAAGAGATCAAAGCTCATCAAACTGAGCGCTCGCATAACATTGTGGGATTGGACTAAGCATCACTTGGAGAATCACAAACAGGTGGAAAACCTTGTCAGGTACAAGACTTCAGTCCTTTCAAAGACTGTTAGCACCTTTTCAAAGAGAAAAGGATAACTAAAATACACTGCACAGAGTCTTCCTTCTCATCCATATTAAAAGCTGCCCCACAGGTCTTCAGCACATGGTTATTTGTTTATAGAGCATTGAAAGAGAAGAATAATACTTTTGTCCTCAACTTTGCCATGAACAGAATTCAACTACTTCAATAATGATTTAAATATTTAAATAGTATTGCTAAGGAAAATTTTATTGAGGATAAGCATCTGCTCCTTACAGCAAGCTGCTCACTGCTTAAGCAAACACCTTTCCCAGCCACTTTTCAAGAACCAGTTGGAAAGGGCCAAAGGTGAATTTTGGCATCAACGATGATTTATTCGCGCAAAACAGTTTAAATGCAAGCAATATATTCCTGTCACCCAGACAGCTGACAAAATGTCAGTCRCCTTTATCAATTGTTTCAGTACCTCCTGTCAGCTGCCATCAATCTTTGAAATAAACACTATAAATAAAACTGCATAGGCAAATGGCTGCCAAATAAACCATGGGTTAAGCACATTTCACCTATTATGCAATTTGGTGCCAATGGTTATTTTGATCAGAAGCTTAAACTGAAAGTGAACAGAGAGCTTCAGCCAGAGAGAAGGCAAGGCACATCGTGATATACTTTTTTTTTAATACGCCCAGCAGGAAAGCATCTCTTGGACACCTTGGTGTCATCATCCAGCAGACTGGCCACAGCAACGTGCTCCTGAAACCTGCCCTGTGCCCGTGCACCCGAGCAAAACCTCACTCTTGTCTTCAGCAAAACAGAAGGAGAGGTGAACATGAATTAGAAACATGGAGAATGGTGCAGCTAAAGGGGATGGGGCAGCTCGGCTGGGTCTGCAGGACCACAGAAGTCAGATGGGATGGGGAAAGCCAYCAGGCTCCAGGCACTGCCTAGCTGATGCCCTCACCCCACTTGCAGACCCCCAAAGCACACTCCCCAGCTGCTCAGACCTCCACCTCAGACCTGCTGCACCACCCAGGAGTTCCCACCACGTTGAGAAGACCTCCTCCAAGCTCTCCCTTATACAACCACCCACAGGGTCCCCCTGTGGGGGACTGCCCTTTAAAGGTGCAGGGGCCATTTCCCACTTGCCCAGCCAGCCTCGTTTGTGCATTGGAGGGGCAAGGGAGAACAGTGCTCCATGTGTGGCACAAGGTCAAGATGGGAATTAATGTTGGGGAAAAAATATTATAAAGGTGCCTTTTCAAAGTTTCTTATTTTTTAAACCTCTAGGAAAGGTGATATAAGAAAAAGGTGAGGCCATTGCTCTCAAGAACATAAGCAGGGAGATGAAGATGAGTTTATAGTACAATACAATGCATCCAACAGAAGCATTTTATAACATCAGCAGCCATCAGGTGCTGCTTTCCTAATTCTTTATAGACTGGTCTTGTCACAGAAAAAAAATCCACCTGTTTTCTTCCTGCCTCATCTGCCATCTTTCCCCTATCATATAGTCAGCACAAGGAGACCCAAAAAATAAATGCTGGGATAGCACCTTTCCAATACAAGGTGAATGTTATAATAGCTAAGATACAGAGGTAGATTGCAAATCCGTCTGCAGAAAGCAAATACTGAGTGTATATTGCAACTCTTTTCCTCATTTCAAGCCCCATACATATTTTGTTTCCACCTTGCAAAGTAATATCTAGTTATTGGCTGATTTGCCAATTGTCTTTTAAATCCTTACAGATGTCATTGCACAGCTCCCAACCTAAATAATAAAAATATCCTGCAGAGTATGACAAGGATCTATTGTTATTGAGGATATTGATGTAGCAGTGCAGAAACCCTATGATAAAACAGTCTTAATATCCAACTTAATATTATAAGGATTACCAAACCATACTGATTTCAGAGGTTTTCCCCCACCCTTCGTCTTTTCAGGCTGTGGCTGTAACACTTTGGGAGTGTTTAAATGTCAATGGCCCCAGATTTCAAAGTGGCACTGCACAATTGTCTAGCTGGAGGCTGCAAGAAGCAAAAGGAACAATATTTTTCCATGGGATGATTAGCTCTTGAATGTTAGGAAGGATGAATAATATTCAGCACTCACATCTTAACCCCAGCAGGGTTAAGTACATTATGGTCCTTGAGTGTCACAGAAGAGAAGTCCACTAAACACTCTGAAGGTGACTGCACCTACAGGCAGGAGAAGGAGAGTTTGAAGGCTGGTCACTGAATGAGGCTTTTATTTCTTGTGAATACAGGTGAAATCAAGACCAAGAGTGAGTGTGATAGAAATCAGGAAACAGTGTGCATTTAAACTGGTCTGGAAATATTTTCAAGTGTCCAGATCTGGGTATAATGCATACTTTTTCCATACACCGGGTGGGAAAGTGAACACCAAGTGCAGGACACAACTGCATTCCAGTCCCTAAAGTCCCTAAACAACAGGGATAGCAGGACTGCACTGTGCACTGCGGAACAGACCTGCCATTTGGTTTGGTCACAGCCGAAGAACAACCATTCTTGTGAGTCCTGCAGCTCTGCTCAAGGATGAGATAAAGAAGAATGTTGCACAACCATAAACGACAGGGCAGTAAGTATGATGCCAAAAATGTACAACATGACTCCATCATACAATGGTAATTACATTTCAAGCTAGGAGGAGGATCAGCACAGCACTGGTTTTGGTTCAGAGTTGCAGAGATGTGGAAGATAACCTCTGCAGAGCCAGGGAGCCATCCAGAAACACAGATTATCCAGCAGATGTCTAAGCTCAGACATGTCCTGGAAAAGATGTAGTCCCTAGAGGGGTTACAACTGCTCTTAGGCATTATATCTCCTGGGTTCTCTGGACATAACCAATCTGGTCCTTTTGGCAGTTTCCAACCTCCCTGAAACCCAGCATCTACTCCAAATATTGCAATATTCAAACATGATTCACAGAGCTTTTTATGGCAAGCCCACTTCCATCCTGCGCTTGGTGCAGCTGACGGGACTAACCCAGGAGGGCTTTGAAAGCACACGGTGCCACAGAAACACTTACCCGTGAGTCCTTAACTCACACGGGCACACTTCTCGTGCATCTGTCTGACTGTCATATGCGGAGGCATCCATTAGGCAGAACTGGCACAGTGTTGCCCTTGCTAGAGCTGTTTGGCTTGCTTGCACAGCATCATTTTGGCAGGCTTCCTTTGGCCCATCTAAGTGCAGATTTGGAGAGGACACACTTACAATGTGTGTCTGCCGGTCCAAGAAAAAGCCAAATTCCCTTTTCCATGGATGAGTTATCTGATTATTATTATTATTTCTATCTATTACCTTAAAAATCAGAGTGAAACCCTGGTCCCATGGAAACCAATGGCAAAATTCTTACTGATATCACCATGGCCAAGGTTTCCTCTCTGGTTTTCCAGATGGTTTGTACTCCAAACTTGACAACTTAATTCTCTGAGACTTTTGCAGTATTACCTACATAATAGAGTGGGACTTGCCATACTGCATTTGACAGAGATTTCCCCCAGTGTCCTGATCATGAATCATCATTCAGTATCCTAGTATCTGTTTGCTAATAGCAAAAAAGTTGCCTGACAGGGATTGCRTATTATACCATGTTATTTATGTCAGGTCAAAATTTGCTGTGGGAATTGCTAATTGGAAGCACAGCCACTGGCTGTTTTTCTCTCTAGGCAGACTGGCAGGCAACATAAAATTGAAGAGGGGACCGTCTCACCTATCCATACTTGGTACGATCGTTCTTCCTTTTGAAAGCTTTTCCCTCTTGCTGGCTGCTTGCATTCCCTCCTACAGTACATTGCCATCACACAGTCCCAATGCAACTTGTTTCTGTGGTTTGGGAGCATGGAGTGATGAAAGCATTTGGCATCAAGGGTACCGCAGCCTCTCACGAGTCCTGCAAGAAAGGCAATTGGCCAAGTCCGGAGCTCCAAGCCAGAGAGGAAGCCAGGTGTTATGCACATCTGGCACTTGCAGCTGCCAGAACAGTAGGAGGGAGAACAGGGTTTCCAGATGTGCACCTCAAAGCCAATCGCAATGATTTTCTTAAATGTGTAAGAACAGACTTCTTCCTTTAGAAAAGGGGCACGGTTCAGATACCGTCAAGCTGGGTGCACCACCTGTTTTTGTCCAAATATTGTTTGGTGTACCACATTAGCACTTCCTTTTTATGAGTGTATGAATTACCAATGAGATTTGGGAATACCCCAGAAAGCAAAATGGAGCTTCTGATACCGAATGTTATTCAAACTTCATGCTCAACATCCATCAGGACCATCAAAATGAACTCTTTCCAGTTATGTACGTTGGGTTTATATGCTGAATGCCAGAGAGAATTAAAGTAGTTTACCTACACATGCTGCCTGGAAGGTATGTAATTCCTTCATATGCTTTTCACAGAAGGGGATAACTAAAAGTTTTGAGCTGACAAATATTTTTATGATTGGAGTTTTCATTATTAAAAGGAAAATAGTTAAGAAATAATCTTTGTAATTTTTTTTTGGCGGTAATACGGTCTCTCTCCTCATGCTGGTAATTGAATTCCATAAAATTAAGGACTTAATCCAATAACTAAACAAATCCTTGTATATTTAACAGACAAGCTATATTCTTCACTTATTAAATGTACAATTAAAAATACATAAAATTTTAATTCTTATTACATTTAATTGGTAAGGTCAATGCCAATTATAATATAGGAGCACTTTTACTCCAATTTAAAGTTTTATCTCCTACATTAGTTTTCATTAAGGTGTTAAATGAAAAGAAATCATTATTGAAGAATAAAAGAAACTGTCAGCAAACCAAGCAGGCAGTGTCTGTTAGTATTGTTAAATGTACTTCAGGGAAATTGTTCCCATGGACTCAGCTGTTGTAGCAATTATCAGGGATGGTGAAAAAGGGTTCTGGAAAATTCCACACAACACTTAATATGTGTATGTTGGTCCTAATATCTGATTTAATATGAGAGACAAAAAAATAACTAACAACAAGACAAAATCCATTCTCACCTTCGAGACAGCATAATTGGTGATCTTAAAGGAAAGGGAAAATATGTACCTGACATGGAGAAGGTTATAGAATATGACAGCTTTAATCTGTTATTTTATTTCTTCTAGAAATGTTTCATTTACACTCAAATAAAAATATTAATGGTTTTGCTCAGAGACTAGGGCCAGAGGAAAGTTAACGTGCAACAGTAGAGTGTCTCAGACCATGCCTGAGACAGAAACAAGGCAATAACAACTTGAAATCATTCCAGCCAGACATGATACTGCATTCAAAGATCAAGAAACTGTATGCACATCATTAAATATGCATATTAGTTAGTTAAATGAAGGTTGGGAATAAGACCTAGAGCTAGACAGGACCTGTGGAGCCAGGGCTCTGGCAGATGTCACTGCATTGATTATACTTTGGCAATATGTCAAGCTCTATTAAAAATTAAATTAAAGAAAGATCAACACATTGCCCAAGTATAATAGCCGYGGTGACACCTGCCCAAATGTGCATGTGCCTGAAGCCACAGTGCCCAAAGTGCTTCTGGTATGTCACTGGGGACGGCGTGTTAATTCTAAGATGAATTACACTGGCGGGCAGGTAGGGCATATGTGACAGACTGTGTGCAGCAGGCAGAGAAGAGCGCATCCAATCTGAATTTCCAGCCCTCACAGTTAACCACTTCTCTGCTCAGATAAATASTGGGAGCTGCACTGCAGCCATCACCACCTCTTGAGCAGGGTAGGGACACGAGCTACCTGAAAGACCTAATCTGTCTCTTCCTCTCTTCCGTCCCAGAATCATCCAAATTACTGAATTCAAAGTCYGGTACAAGGCAAACATGGTCAACATCGTAGGATTTAAGGGCTTAAGAATGGGTGGGCTGAAATAATGTTGAGATTTAAGTTTACTCTGACTAGTTTTACTCTTACACCTTTAAATGGCAAAGGCACCTAAAGCTGGCAATATCTGCCCCCCCCCCCCCCCCCCCCCCTTATCTTAGATATACACAGAAATGAATGCAGTACTGGTGCTGCTGCACTTACCTAGAATTTAATTTCTAATACTAAATGTATACATTTTAAATACATAGCAGTCCTAGGAATATTGACCCACAGTAGCAAGGAATTTCTTAAAAAGCTGCTTCTCTTTTCATTCCTTGGTTAGAGGCAGAACAGTTCTGGTGAAGCTGTCGTGTCTCTAATGACAACCTGAAGACTTATATGAAAAGTATTGTATTAACTGTGCATATATTTCTGTACAGAACAAAGCTTGCCAGCATAACTGCCCTTATTAAAAAAAGAACTGAATACAAAATGGAAGAGCCATTACACTGCCTCTGTTAGGGAATGCTGCTACAAATTAAGGAGGAAAAAAAAAAACCCGAATCACCCATGTCACTTCTAGACAGTAGCACGTGGGAATGCTCAGCTCGGCAGAAAGTAAGGCAGTACATTGTGTCTAATGGAGAAGAAAAGGATAGTGAAGCTGCACAGCATTTCCAGGGGAAACGGGAATGATAAGAAAGAGAAGGAGTCATATGGTAGAGACAGAAAAGCAGGGAAAAGTTCAGGCTGGAGAGGAAGAAAAAAGTGAAAGGTGATGGGAACTTGAGATCAGGGCAGATACAGAGATTAAGGAAAGTGAAATAATAATACTAATTTWWAAAAAAAATAAAATTAAGTATTATGTTACAKATAGCTAAAACTAGCGCTTTCCAGAAAGATCATCTTCAGGCAAATACTTTTTGCAATTGTCATAGAGTATTGGGAAGTTGGACATAAAAGTCTTCAAGACCACACTAAAGCTCCCATTAAGAATGCCACCCCAGTCTTGCGACGAGTGTCATCTCATGGTATCCTTACTGTCTCCAAATTCTTGGTGTGGACACAATGACATAGGCTTTGATGACATGCTAGAGTGCAGCATTGCATTGTGTAAGGCTTTCGATAGGGTCCGTGTGTCCCGCTCTGGGTCAGTTTTGGATTCAGAGCTGCTCTCTGAGCACAAACATTGGAGATGAGCTAAGACTACTGGAAGAAGGAGGGTCATGTCATCTTATGACTGCTGTCAGTGTGGGCAGATAAAGCAATTTACAGATGGGATATACCGCAGACCTTGTCTAATTTTTCCTTACTGGAAGATCTCAAAGATCTGATATTACTTGAAAGAAGTATGACACAGGGAGCAGAAGAGGACTCTGACATGAGAAAAAAATAGGAAAGTTTAAATAAGCCAAAAGTGGCATTCATTTGGAGTGAAAGTTACTGACACAGAGGACTGAATCAAAGCTTTGACTTATTTGAGATGACCCTCTCCTTAAAGTCAATTCCATTTCGCCAAAACCCTACTGGCTGCAGATTTGTCAATGAGAGAGGACATGCCATATCAGCCTGACAGCCAGGTCACATCCTACAAACATCCCCTGATAATCTCCCTCTTTGTGCAGAGCAGCAGACGTTGATGTGGCAGGACAGCAAAATTTGCACTACTGCTGCATAAGCTGTATTTGGCCAGAAAAAAAACTTTTGGTCTTTGAGACTACCAMCTTGACATCTTCATGGGTATTAAATTCCATGAAAACCAGAAATAAAAGTACTTCTATGTCCTTCATTCTCCCCAGCCTGTATCAATGGAAAGATACCTTTGTTTCGGTATCGTAGATCTCTATGACTTGTTTAAGCCAGGATTTTCCTCTCCTGGCTTTTGATTTATGAAGCACTGAACACACAAGCTCTATGAATTTGTCATGGGTTTTTGCCAAAACAATTTAAGAACACCYACCAATTATTGCTTATCCAATTGCTCAAGTATTTATCATGACAACTTCTCCCTGGTCCATGCCTGGACTTTTGTGCACAAAAATAAGAACAGTATTTCCCCTTCTAAGTTTTAGCTCTGAAAATTTTTTTTTAAAATGAGATTAGGTTTGGAACATAGCAATCTTGCCACAGGGGCTGCATTTAAATATTGTCTAATGCTACCTACAGTGTCAGCAGATAAACATAAGGCCTGCTATTTGTATTTCACCTACCCTACAAACAGGTTATGACCTCTTCAATATCAAAGACAGGGCACGATGAATTGTACAGCACAAACATGGTTGTTTCTATAGTGGTTGTACCTAACCTTGTATATTAGAGAACAGCCACTGAGTAAATTAGCTTGAATAAACAGAACTTGTCTTTTTGCAAAGCCAATATGCAGTTTGTGCAACTTTTACAGCCACAACCCCACAGGATGAGCAAGATATCTGTTGGGAAATTATACTTTTGTCTACCTATGTAGTATCTTTTGTGACACAGTCTTTTGAATAGTGCACTATCACGGGTACATTGCTGCAGTACTGCTTTTATAGCTGTTACACAAATACATAAGCAATGCAAATGGTCTAGAGTTTTTTTTGAGAAATCCCTCAAATTATTTTACTAAAAATTCTCACTTTTCCCCATTTGTATGTGATTGTGTTCATCTTATAACAGGCACATGTAAGARGAAGAATTATAAATTGATGCCCAGAGCATCGCAAAGCCAAGAGGTCTCCAAATTTACTGAGGTCAAGTCTTTATTATCCTCTGTATGAGGTTACGTTTAAGCTAACAACCCATGTTGAARTAACTCTTCCTACCAGTAAGCAAACCTATAGGGGCTGAGCTGTAGACTAYGGAGAAAAGTTTGTCTTTGAAAACAGTCAGGATAACTCTTAGGACTTTCAGTTGCATTTTCCCCTTTGTTGAGTTACTTTTCCACCAGGATCTAGTGGTGACTTGACTGAAAAGTTGAAAAGCAAATGAATAGAAGGTAGCTTATGTTTATTGGGCTAATAAACGCCTAGCAAGTAGGTAGCAGGTGCAAGTGCTCCCAGTTTGCTTTCTTGCTTTATAAAAAGGCTTTCTCAGAGCTGCCTCCTCTACCCCAAGTGAGAACTCACTCCTTCAGTTTCATCATTAGCAAGAGCGCTATTAGTCCACCACTAACTGACCCTATACTCAGTCTAAGACCTAAAATTTACTAAAAAGAATGCCTCATCTGTATAACTTAAATAGGGACTGGGAAGACAAAGTGCTTCAATACACTGAATTCTTTATTCTGCTCTGCGTCTTCAATAGTGCAAAGTGCTTCAGAGCAATCCGACTCTCAGAACAGTTCACTTACTGCGCTGGTATTAAAAGTTAAAATATAGAGGGTGCAGATGACAATGCATAAGAAAACAAAATCTATAACCGGATGCCAATCTCGAATATTTGTCTGGCAAAATGAATTTAGATGGTAGAAGACTGAAAAGGTACCATATAAAATATGCCAGTAGTCATTTTACTGCTTGAATCTTAATGGGGTTTCTTTTTTGCATTTATGCAAGTTCTTCAAAGATTTATTCTCTCAATTACCAATCAAAAGAACTCATAAAGGTAAAGTCAGTGGACCATGAAGGATTAGAGCTGTCTGCTAAGAAAGATGCACACTTGGAAGGCCCTGTGCATTAAACAACCCCGTTTGACACCAATCCTTGGCCCAAATGATGGCTGACAAACTTGTTTATCATAAACTATTTTGATTTTAAAAAAAAAATGAAAAAGAATTAACAACCCTCCTACATACACCGCACCCCACCACCCCCAACAAAACCCTATATAGTCCAGATTTTAGTTAAGACAGCCTGTARAGACTGTCTTAAAATCCTTTTATGGGAACACAGGAATTCAAGCCAATGAAAACTGAAAGCTAAAGCGTGACTAGATTTTTCTTCCCCATTTTTCTTTTCAGGTGAAATCCAACAGATTAGTAATGTTATAGTAGCTTCTGCATAAATTTAGGCTGAGACTTACTTAAATATATATTCAAGCAATGTTTAATATACATATTTAATTTGGGGAAATTTTGTATGTTTTCAGTTAAGGAGACCTTATTTTCTTTCTTGGGTTTCAACAAAGCAATTAAGGAGTTAGATTCAAGCATAAGAGTACCCCACTTAAAGGCTAAGTGACAAGCCTGCTTTATGGGCTACACACAACTTGCATGCCTAAATTTAAACGTTTCATTGGATTGAGGCTTGTCCAGGGAAGCAGTCTATAGGTTGAGTTATTTTTCTTTTCCTAATGCAAGTCTGCCATTTTCCATGGAGGATGAATTCTTGAAGAATACTCAGAGTCACAGAATGGCTGAGAAATTTCCACTTCTGGAAATCATCTACTCCAACTGCCTGCTCAGAGCAAGGCCAACTAAAGCTCAGGGCTGTCAGGTTTTGAACGTCTCCAAGGATGGAGACTCCACAGCCTCTCTAGGCAACATACTCCAGTGCTTCTTTATAGACTATTTGCTCTTCCAGGCAATGAATACATAATCTAACAAGAACATATCAAAAGCTGGTTGACCATTACTTGTTTAGCTATTCTTTTTAATGGTTGTCCAGGAGTTTCGTAGATACTGATCAGTTGATTATAGTTTGTTATGAATTCCTATATAAAAATTGCAAGCATATGTAAAAGATGGTCCAGTAATAAATACTGTGCATGCTTTTTCCCTTCCTTGAATTGCTCCTAATTATGTGTAAACAGCTTTAAGTACTGTATCCAACAGAAAATTCAAGGTGAACCAACTGGGCAGGATATTTTCACACCAGGCAGGAATTTAGCTAGGATTCAAATGTTCGAAATCGCTCACTTTTGGAAACGCCCAGAAATGTATAAATTCTCACTACACCACCTTCTTTTCTCATAAAATACACGACGCCTCCATGAGCCAAAAAAAGGCTCTGGCACTACGCAGAGTTTTGAATCCAACAGAACGTACCACCTCGTGGGTTACGAAATTATTTTCTGTGGACAAGTCCACAGTGCCAGAGGCAGCACAGCGCAGACTCTTGCGCTAGCAACATCTTTGCTAGCACTTTGCTAGCTGTCAGTGCAGCTATCCTGCTTTTTGATCAGCGCTAGCACCTCGGCATGACATTGCACCGTGCCGTCAGGCCGGCTCAGCAGAGGAAAGCTCCAGCTTGAGTGAGTCACCATGATGCTTCATTGAGCAGTGGAGACTTGCTCATTGACACTGGCRTTCCCCCACAGGCCACTAATCCCATAAACCCTCTTGCCTCCTTTTCCTGAAAAGTCTGCCTTTGAATTAATATGTTGGCTTTCTGAAGACTTTGTTCTTGGCTTGTTACAAGAGTGCGATAATTAGAGGAATACTGAGGTCCCTCTTTGCAGTTCTGCCTATATGATCCTGCCTAGATCCACAGATCTTCGGTTCCTCCTTTGCTGTGCTGGGCACAGAGCTGTGATGAATGTGATTCCAACCTCATTTCATACATCCTTTCAACAGGCGGCAATATAAACTTTCCTTGGAGATTTTAGTCATAAATCAAGAGGCAGCTTGGTCTGGTAAATGTAGCACTGGACAGGGACTTGGGAGAATTGGTTGTCACTTTGTTTCCCTACACCTATCTCCCTTTCCTTATTTATTCAGTTCATAAAGTCATCAGGTCACTCCTAACTATGTACTATGCATATCAGCTTTACATACGTAAAATAGTCAGACTTAGTATTACTTCAGTAAGAACAATGTTTAACATTAAGATAGTAAAAGATGCTGAACTATATAACATTAGGAGATAACAAATATCTGAAAAAACATGATTTTATCATAAAGTCMATTCAACAGAAATTTTTCTCCTGGTAACTGGTGTCATAATATCCTCCCAGTCTAATAATGGGCTTTGCTATGTTGAAAGGATCCACTCCATATTTATGTCCCTTTTTCYCCCAAGATCTTTAAAGAGCTATTTTGTCAAATTGTACTAGAGAAGAGCAGTGCTTTAACTATTTCATCACATTAAGTTGGATTCAAAAGTAATATAATTTTTTTAAGATAATGGAGGCTTTTTTCTTTTCCTGGAAAAGAATAGAAAGAAACTAGCATAATTTTTTTCACTATTTTTTTGGCCGGCATTTCCTCCCTCTTTTATTATTTGGAGCATCGTTACTGATGATATGGCAGGCAACATATTGCTGTATTAACAAGGTCACTCAGTCACAAAATCCCATTAGTGGTGAAAATGACAGAACTGAATTGTGTAGTGACAAATAAGGCAAGTTCTCACCTTGTGTATAGAAAGTCTCAGGTTCAAATTTACACAATGTGGAAGTAGAAGAAAATGCATCCGCAACTCACAACCTCTCTGCAGAACTCATACAGAGATATCCTCGGCTTTCTTACTCAGACAAGGAAAATTCAATGAAGTCAGTAGCTTCTTTTGAGCTACACCTATAAAAACCCTATACATAACCATAAATGCTACAGAATATTGAGCAAAACAACCCTCTTTCCATGTTTGTGTGTGATACCAGTACCGTCACAGATTTTATCGCAGAGAGTACAAGAGATCCATAATTCAATTAAAGCAGGTGTTACACAAAAGCTTTGCTATCTAATGGAAAGACTAGATAGCAACTTCTTAGGAACAGCCCCGAGCAGAGGTCTAATCTGCGCTGCCAGCAAAACTCTCTGAATTATAATTCCTTCCATGCTCCGTACTGGGTCTTGTGCATGGCAATACGGCTCTGGCATTTACCGCCGGCAYAGGGCAGTGTCCTCCTGCACCGGCTCACCTGGGGGGCTCGGGGAGGAGGGATGGGAGCCCCACCAAGCCCCRCTGCCGAGCAGTGCCCCAAGGGACCTGCGTCGCCCAACACGCCCAGCCCTGGGGAAGCTGGAGGGATAGGACGGGGTGAGCGGCTTCACCCGGATGCAGGTTTGTAATCACACGGCATGAAACAAATAGCAAGCACCACAAACAATAGTTAAAATGGTAATAATTCAATGGGAAAACACAAAACAGATTAAACCCTCCTGCCCGCTCTCTTCTTCGAAATTCGCAAATTCCACAGATTGAGGAATTAAAGAAAAAAATTTTATCAGAGTCTTGATTAGAGCTGTATGAARAAGGCAAACTGTCTTTCCTCAATTCCTTGTCTATTCCCTACAAATTTTCAAGGAATTTCTCAGCAACAGACATGCAATTGGGTTTTCAGAAAGCTTTTCCTGCTTTTAAATCTTTACCCTTTTTTTGTCTTTGTTGAAAAACATAAGAATTTTTGTTAGAAAATTACATTATATTAATCCTTTAGTTTGTTTTAAAAGGTGTTCTTGAGAAAAAGATTTTAATTATAGCTGTCACTTAGCTAAACATTAACAGTTACTGGGGTAAAAAAAAAAATAAAAAAAAAAAATCAAGATTACTGTAAAATATGATCCCCAGCTTGGAAAGCATTTTCTAACCCTCAACTCCTACAGACTCCATTTTAAGTCTACTTCAGAGACATGGTCCAGCAAGTCCAGAGGGAACCTCATAACTGAAGAAACCTACCTACCTCTAGGATTCTCATCTCTCCTATGTCCATGAAGAGATGAGACTATCTGGTCCAAGACTTGCAGTCTCCAAATTCCTACAGATTTTTCCACCCCAGGATGTCACTGAACTTTAATTTTAAAGAGATTAAGCTCAGTATGGTCCTACGAGCTCTCCATTTAGCATAGAAAGAAACCACGTCCAGTGGACATTAAGAGATGCACTCTGAAAGCTTTCTGTTCCCTCTAGCTTGTTGGAACTTTAAGTGTTCAGCACTTGGTTTTTCTTTCATAAATTATGTGGATTACATGCTTTATTCAGAAGCAGCCCACCGGGAAATCGGAGAGCTCTCTACTTGCCAGAATCACTAGGCACGAGCTGCTGCAGGGGTAGCCATGCACAGAAGGGTGCTCAATGGATGCGCTGGACAGTGATATAGGTGCAGGCATCACATACTAAGCCTGACATTAGGGCATGAGCTCACTGAGCACCGTCTCACCAAGAGGCATCCGGATGAACACTTCAGTCTTATCCAGCTACAGCGAAAGCTGCAGAGACCCGTGTGTTGCCACTTCTACTTATAGGAGTGGCCAGAATTAGACAAGAAGAGAAAAGCAGATGTTTGAGGAAGGGCTGGGAATAGAGTATAAAACCTCTGGCTCCCCTGAACCTTGTTGCTCCATCCATTCTCACCTGGYGTGACTGAAGATTCATTACTAAGGCAGGTGTTTGCACAGGCTGGACGTGGTTGCAGATACTGTAYAAAACCTAGCGAGCCACAGATAATTCTTTCCCTTTATTAACACTCTGCTGAAGCTTTTAAGCACCATTATCCATCCCACGCACAGACTTTGTAGTCACAGCTGGCCTTTCACTGAGAAAGGAAATATTTCCATCTCAAAGACATTTGCTGCTTATGAACTGTCCCGGAGACTTAAGATATTTTTGAGGCTCACTCTCATTTCAAATAAATTTACATAGAAATGTTAACACCCTTGTAAATGAATCAGGCATTGTGCATCATCTGTAATGAAAGCAGTTCAAAGAGTCTTACCGAGCACCTACGCAACCCAAGGAGGAGTTGATTTTCATTAGCTACCTACTTAATTCTTAGGAAAATGGGATCATGAACACTTCCCAGGCACTGCCCTTTATGTTCTTAAATTGTTTACACTGAAAAATATTTCAAGTTTAAAGTAGATTTAATGCAGTAGAGATTGGTGTTTTAAAGAACAAGAATGAAGCCCTAATTCTGGTTACATCAGTGTGAGTTTTGCCCTTGGCAATTCCACTGCAGAGGAAACAAAAACACACACACACCCCAATAGCTTGGTAACTTTCTAAAAACTTTTCCCCTCAGAGGTATTTACATACGTAATTCATGTGGACTACAAGAGGGTATAGCTGGGCAACTCACACTTCTGAATAGTGGAGTGGGAGAGGCATTACGCTGATAGTGAGAGACCCACACAGACGGTCAGGCTGCAAATGGAAGTCTTAGTATTACACACTCTCCAGGGTAGAGGCCATTTTTTGTTGTACGTTCATTATGGTCTCTGGTAATTTGCATGTAACTGTCTTGTATTGCATGTAAAGAGTGATTTTCTCCAGGTTCTGGGAGATGCCAGGATCACCCCAATGCAATACCAGCTCCAAGTGGAGACTCAGGACCAGCAGGTACTTGGAGAAACATCCATTCCCAGGACACACAACGAGGGGGTTTGCTAAGGGGCAGCAGTCTCCTGTCTACTCAGATGCCTAGTGCCCTAGAGAAAGGCAACTCAGAACTCCAATGGGAGCCAAAACAGCTCATCACCTTGTGAAAATCAAACTGCCTGATTGGATCTGACTGCTCAGACCACAGGTCATGGCTTCCTGCTGCTTCCCTTTTGGCTCAGGACGCGTCAGTGATGCACATAACAGAATAAATGTACTGGCAATGGGACTTTGGTGAGTCACTCACAGGGGCAGATTTCCACCTTCCTAAGCAAAACCTGCAAAAGGGGCAAGTATATTTAATTAAAAAGCATTCCACCTAATTAACACAAAGTACAACAATTCTTCCCTGTGCTACAATTTCAGGCTGCCAAAATTTTTGCGTGAACTTGTTAGGACATAAAGTTGAAGATAAAGCAGCTTTTGAAAGAAATGTCCAATTAGCTTCCTTTTCTGATTTTTATTTGTCCTGAAATTAGATTTTATTGCAATTGTATTTACAAAACTTGTGCTGTGGGATATATTTCCTCCACCATCTCTCATTGCTAATGAGCAAAGGACACATAGAAAGTTCTTACAGTTCTTTTCTCTCTTATCATTCCTCAAGTTGAACTATGATTTCTTTCAAGAGCTTTGCTTGCAGAAAAGTAAAGATTTTGTAAAAGACAGAGGCAGAAATATTAATTGCTTTTTCTCACTTTACTGACAGTTCCAATAGCAGCAAATGTTATTGCAAAGGAGGAAAAAAGCCTCCCACTGTCAACTGCAAGATCACATCAGTCCTGAAGTCAGCTCAACCTTTGCTGTTCCTCCCACCCTCCTTCCCCAGTAAAGTCCTAGGAGGGTAAAGAGGCAGCTTCTCCAATAGAATGATTATGGAATAAGTCAGAGAAGATTACAATCACCAGGCAAATTAAGTGAAGCAGTGAAAGTGATTCGTGCGGGAGTGGAATCTTTCAGATCCTGGAAGGGAAGGGAGGGAAAAACAATAATAGGAAACTAGAAAGGAAATTACATTTTCCCCTTTTTCTTCATGAGAGAGAAACTTCCCTCCAAAACATCTGATTTCAAGACAAAGGTTGCACACTATTAGATGCTCATTTCATGCCTTAGAAATAATGGATAAGACAAAACCATATAATATTTGCCACCTAGAATAGAATATTGATTATTTTTCTTTCCTCCCAGCCTGCCAAAGTCTGAGTTAAAGCAGGCTGTGTGGTAACTTCAGGTCACCATAATTCTCTTTAGTTCCTCTCTTTGCCAAAAGCCATGATATCAAAGCTGCCCTTTTGTTCCCCTTAATTCTATAAAATGCACTCCCCRCCTCCGAGGTTCCCTACCTCCTCATGCAAAGATGAAGAATAACTCAGAGACTCGGACTCAGGCATACCTATAATGATGATCTGAACTTGAAGAGCCGATGGAAATCTCTTTGCACAACCCTACAGATAGCCTGCATTTTCCTGGGAGATGGAGGGGTGTAATGTGAATGAGAATCAGCATATTCAATGACAACAGCTAAAAATAATGTGTCAGATTCCACCTAACATTTTCGTGCAATATGATAATTTTGAGGATGGCCTGAACCCTCATCAGCTCCTGCATAAACCTGTAAATATTGAAGGCCATAGGTAACTATATGTTTTGCATTCCGTGTCTCCAGGCACATACCCAGAAAAACCTCAGACTGGAAATGAGCCGAGCAGCTCAGCTTTAACTCTTAGTTTTGCAGGGCTTCACAAAATAAGAGTGTCCTGCCTCTGTCCCCTGAGGCCCAGGAACTGCCAAGCTTGCTGCACGCCTGTTCTTTGGAGCTTTGCAAAAAAAATACACCTATCAGTTCTCTTCAAATACACAGCCAGCTGCAGGGAAAACATTGCCTCCATCCCAGGCTGTGTCAAATGGCTAAAGTACATCCTGTGGGTACTTCAGCTCGGTCCCCTCCTCAGTCCGAGGGGGATTTAAAGCTGCCTCTCTCACAGACATGCATTTTTCTTGCATGGTGGAAGCAGCCCCATTTCCCATGGCCACCACTTACTGATGTAAAGGTGGAACGTAATTCAGGATTTGGGATGTTCTCCTAGGAAAGAACTAGAGCTAAGCATTGGTCATTGCTACAAAGACACATGTAGATGAACAGCTAGTGGGTTTTGGTATTTTTTTGTTTTGTTTGTTTTTTGTTTTCTTTTTTACAACTTATAACCTCTAACTATATAACTTCTACCTAGATTTATGATACATTGTTTCTTATTGGGCCATTTCTTTTGTTACAAACAATATGAGATAACCACAACACTAACAGTTACATGGCACATGAATTAGTTAGAGAGCACTTGTCCATCATTCTCCACTCATAAGGCATTTCTTATATGATGGTGAGGAGCATAAAAAGAAAGCAGTCACAGTCTCAAATTTCACTATAGGTTTTACTAACAGTTTAGAACAAGCTTACAAGAGAAAGGTTTTAGGCCAGAAAAAACAGAAGAGAAGAAAAGCCACTCTGGTCTTTGGCTACTTGTTCCTGGAAGGTATATATGGTACAGTGGTGAGTCACAGCCCCATAATTATTTCCAGTATAGTCGTAGAAACATTAAGGTTGGAAAGGACCTCTAAGATCATCAAGTCCAACCGTTGACCCAACACCACCATGCCCAATAAACCACGTCCCAAAGCGTCACATCCACATGTCTTTTAAATACCTCCAGGGATGGTGACTCCACCACTTCCCTGGGCAGCCTGTTCCAATGCCTGACTACTCTTTCGGTGAAGAAGTTTTTCCTAATATCCAATCTAAACCTCCCCTGGTGCAACTTGAGGCCATTTCCTCTCGTCCTATCGCTTGTTACTTGGGAGAAGAGCCCAACACCCACCTCGCTACAATCTCCTTTCAGCTACTTGTAGAGAGCAATAAGGTCTCCCCTCAGACTCCTCTTCTCCAGGCTAAACAACCCCAGCTCCCTCAGCTGCTCCTCATAAGACCTGTGCTCCAGACCCTTCACCAGCTTCTCTGCCCTTCTCTGGACACGCTCCAGCACCTCAATGTCCTTCTTGTAGTGAGGGGCCCAAAACTGAACACAGTATTCGAGGTGCGGCCTCACCAGTGCCGAGTACAGGGGCACGATCACCTCCCTACTCCTGCTGGCCACACTATTCCTGACACAGGCCAGGATGCTGTTGGCCTTCTTGGCCACCTGGGCACACTGCCGGCTCATGTTCAGCCGGCTGTCAACCAGCACCCCCAGGTCCTTTTCCGCCAGGCAGCTTTCCAGCCACTCTTCCCCAAGCCTGTAGCGTTGCCTGGGGTTGTTGTGACCCAAGTGCAGGACCCGGCACTTGGCCTTGTTGAACCTCACACAACTGGCCTCGGCCCATCGATCCAGCCTGTCCAGATCCCTCTACAGAGCCTTCCTACCCTCAGGCAGATCAACACTCCCACCCAACTTAGTGTCATCTGCGAACTCACTGAGGGTGCACTCGATCCCCTTGTCCAGATCATTGATGAAGATGTTAAACAAGACTGGGCCCCAAAACTGAGCCCTGGGGAACACCGCTCGTGACCGGCCGCCAACCGGATTTGACTCCATTCACCACAACTCTCTGGGCTTGCCCATCCAGCCAGTTTTTTACCCAGCGAAGAGTACACCTGTCCAAGCCATGAGCCGCCAGCTTCTCTAGGAGAATGCTGTGGGAGACAGTGTCAAAGGCTTTACTAAAGTCCAGGTAGACCACATCCACAGCCTTCCCCTCATCCACTGGGCAGGTCACCTGGTCATAGAAGGAGATCAGGTTGGTCAAGCAGGACCTGCCCTTCATGAACCCATGCTGGATGGGCATATTACATAGTGGGGCATATTATATGGGCATATTACATATTACATTACAAATCATATTACAAAGTGTCCTTCCATTATTTTTACAGTTTTGTGTGCACTGGTTCCTATCGGGTTTTTCCCTCCAGACCAGAGCCCCATAATAATAATGGTCACACCATGCAGGTGACCACTGCATGTTGTAATCTGGAGAACAGAGACACTGATTTCTTGTAGTTCTCACTCGGAAACTGGTAGCATAGTCTGACCTTGAGATTTTTCTCCATGGTCTTGGACGAAACAATGAAAGCTTTCAAATCCCMGAAGGAAGGAAAAGGAGAATGAAGGTAATGTCTAGAAATAAGTTTCCTCTGAGGAACGTCAGCATTGTCAACATGAAGATTGCTATCATTACTAAAGCTTTAATATTCAGAATATTGCCAAGAGTCTGTAAGACAACACTTCCTAAAACAGAAGAAGATAAACCCAAACACTGCTTTGGATTTAGTTAGTACAGAAAGATCTGAGCGTAAACCGGAATCCAGATTTTGACAGCATGCAGTAGTCACGTTTGGATCCAGTATTGGTTTTGGCCCTAGAAACAATTATTTTGATATTTCTAGATAACCTTTAAAAAAACCCCAACATTTTCATAAGTTCCTTTTTCCAACTCTTCTCAGCAAGTTGGATAGAAACTGCCTATTTTCTTTCTTCTCCTGTTAACAATAGCAAGCTGAGATACCCTGTAAAGTGACTGTGGGGACTGGCGCTTTCGAATAAAACATCAAACATCATGAGCCTTGTCAACAAAGCACTCTGCATCTTAAGCAAATAACAAATCAGTGGTAGAGCAGGGAATAAAACCCACAAGCCCCAACTCCCACTAGCCTTTTTCATCGTCAGATGAACTGCTTCTCAAACACAAAAATGGCTTGCTTCTGGATGTCATCACCAAAACTCTGTTGAAAGACAATATCCCAACGTTACACAAGCCTTTGATACTAAGTGGTCCCACAGAAGAACATAAAGTTTGAGTCAAATTGTCAGGCGATCCAGGCTTCAACATCAAAATTAAGATTTTTGTCATTAAAATGTTAAAAGACAAACCCATTTTTCAGTGGAAGGAATACCATGAGCTAGAATTTTTCACAGAAATTACCGGCTATGAAATACTTGAGAGTGCTGGCTGCTATAACCCTTCATGGTTTACCTGGCTAAAAGGACTGGCCAATCACTTCCCTCAATCCTGAGGACTCAGAAATGCTGTAAGCCTCGGATCATGCAAAGTTGTTTTCTAACCACAAACAGTAGACACAGTAAAAATATATTAARGAAAAGATTTTCCTAGTGACTAGAAAAGTGTGAATAAGTGGTTCTGGCTGTTAGGTTGTAGCAGTTATCAACATTTTCAGGCATTATTAAAAACTAAAGTGACTCGTGTGTCTTCAATTATGTTGCAATCCAAAAATAGTTTAGAAAAATAGCAAGACTTCTTAGTTAGAGCTCTTAAAATATATAAACACAAACATTTCTTATTCTAAATATGTAATAATTGCAAAGCAGTTAATTTACTGCAAGCTAAACCATTTGTTTAAAATGCTTAGTTTGTTTTCAAAACAAGAGATTCTGGCCTAGGGATTTATAAAAAGAAGGTGTGTTCTTTATTGTTTTAATATACCTTAACTAGATAATTGCTGAAATGTTTCCTTTTCAATATTTAATGCTCCTGTACCCAGAGGACTATACTTAATCAGAACACGTGCAATACAAAGCATGCACCAAGAAAAGGCAAGAATGGGAAAAGATACTATTTCCTTAAGAAAAAGGCAAAACAAGTCAGCAGCCCCCCACCTCAAACTGATAACGTAGGCACAAATGTTTAGACGGTTATTAACGTCAAAACTGTATTTCCCAGGGTGAAATCCTACCACCACCACCCTGAAACCAGCCACACTGCTCCCTGACTTCAGTAGGGCCAGCATCTCATTTCCCGTAACTGTCAGTGAGGGGAGGGTCAGAGCACAGCACAGATAGGCAGATCATTAAAATTAACTGTTCCTGGTGCCTACCCTCTTATGATTGCCACCAACAATTCTAATAAAATTGATTAATTTGATTAATTTCAGCAATTAACTGCTGAAATATCCCATTACATACAGACAAATCTTTTGAGATGTATCCATTTAAGAGGAAAATTTAGAAAGTGGCATAAATCCACCTCTCTCGACATGTCTTCCCTTTTTTGATTTATTTTTAATCTTGCACTTCTCCTTTTTTCCAATACCTTTCATCCCTCCTTCCATACTCCTCCCTCTCAGGCAAAATGCACGGTGACAGTATAGACTGCACAGCAGCAGGAGGAATGGAAGGTTTATTTCAAAGTTGCTCTGTTCTTTTGTGTGTGTGGTTTTGTTAAGTACATACCATATTTCTGAAATCCAGCTAGGAAAACCTAGAAAAGTCTTCCAATTATAATCCTTGATATTTCCCCTGAAGCTAAACCAAAGCCCCTTTGAACTAGAAAAGTGTCTTTCAAAAATGAGAAGGGCAAGACCTGAACTTTTCTACCTGTAGTCTTCTAGTCCAAGATTAGAGTTGGGTTTTTTTTCCCCTCCTCCTAGAGGAAGAAAATATACTGATTTTTAATACAACTATTTTTAGCTAATCCAGCTTTCCTTTTTATCCTCTCCAGCCAATGCCTGCACCAGTCATTTGAGCATTATTTAAGTTATATGTCTACATCAAAAGTAACAGCTTCCCTGGTGTATATTTGCTGGCTGTGCAGAGGAAGTAAATAAGATTTTTGCAGTGCTTCTTGTCAAAAATCCCATTGTCACAGGCATGTTTATTGATTGATTTTCCCAAGTATGTAAGTTACAGATTAGCCTTTGCTCATGTTAAAAACAGTTTCCATTAGGAAGTCAATGCCTCATAAGGTGCAGATGGATTTAGCGCGTGTGTGTTCATCTGGTGCTCTCTCAAATGGCTCCATGGTGGGGTTGCAAGGTGATTTCAGGGAGCAGAGCATTCATCATCCTTGCTTACATGGTAGCTAATAGGCTTCTCCCTGCCACCCCAGGTGCTGCTCATAACAAGACCATAAAGGTTGAGACTGTGTATATGTTGGTTAGCATAACTGTTTTAATGCAGGTGGTTTAAAAAACTTATAGGCAGCATAAATGTGAGTCTTCTAGCATGAAGTATCATAACAAAGTGCAGCAAGGGTTTAATGCACAGAAAGGGAATCATTCCAATTTTTCTAATGGGCTTTCATACCCGTATGAAGAAAAGCAGTTCAGCTTCCTACATCTTTTAGAAGTAGCACGCTTTACATAAAACCTATTGCCTTTCTGCCTGATCTATGGTTTTAAACATAATATTATGCCCAGAATCTGAACTAAAAAGGTAATAAAGATACTGTCTTCTGGGACCAGGACAGCAATGAAACTTCCATTTTCATAACTCACCAGCCCCAAGTACAGCTTATTAAATTTATTCTCATGGAGTGTTTAACAAATAAACCGAGGAAAACACATTCAAGTGAAATAATGTTCAGTATTTTAATTCGAGGTCTGTGTGAGGACAAGTAATCATGCATTTTTCTTAATTGCTTCACACTTATTCCTGTTTTTAACACCTCTCCAGCAAATTAGACAAGAATCTTCAACGCGTTACTGGAGTTGTGTCAAAGATCATATATTACCCACTTTGTATGCTCCAGCAAAAGTCCAGAAGCTACACAGAAGACAGACTGGACCAGCGTGAGGGGAAACGCTTATGAAAGGAAGTCTCATGGTGCATTACTGAAGTTAAGAATAGATATTTCTACTACAGAAGCACTCAAAGGCCTTAACCAGAATAAGTTCCTTGCTATATACAGGAGAGGCTGGATGGTCTATTGGTTAAAGTACAAGTATAAAGCTTTACATCTGAATGCCGCAGGCATTTCAGAGCTACAAGGTAACCAGCAAAGTCCTCACCCAACTGCTCAAGTGTTTCGGTAGTCTTAGTTAACCCACAATTTTAGCATAAGGACCTCTTACTAAGCAAATGCCTTTCCAATACACAAGGAGTACTGCTACATGGAAGACTGTAGACACCAGTTCTTTAGGAACCGAAGCCCTGAGTGACACGATTTAGACTCTCGGGTGGGGACTACCACTTCTTCACCTCCCAGACACATTGCAAAGACGCATATACTCAAGACTGAAGGGCAATCAGGTACTGTGATTTCCAAGGGCTACTTAGGTGGCGCAGCTGGTTTGCTCTGGATGCATCTAGGAAAACAAACTGAAATGTGAGAATTCAAAAGAAGAGTAGAAGAGTATTCGTTGGCTCACAGAACACTGCCCGACCAGAAGAATCCCTACCTTTCTCCCTCAAGGTCCCAAAAGACAGGGCTGAGAGCTGAGTAGAAGGTTTTTRATGAGTTCTTACAAGGAGCACAAGGATGTCGGTGGGTGCTGGGCTGTCTCCTTCACTCTCACTGAGAGGCAAGAGCCTTTGGACCACAGGCTTGCACTGCCTTTGCAAACCCAGGAGATCCAAGGATGACTCATGTTGGTCTAATTAGCATGGAAAATGCCACCAGTATGTTCTCTTTTGGATAAGGGATGAGATATAACTACACTGCAGTAGTCAAAGCCTCTTTTCTGGACATGGTGAATATAGCATGGACAGCTAAAACACTTTATGGCCACCGCCAAAGGGGGACAAAGCTCTCGCTGAGGACTTAAATTACCTACATTTGCAGGTATAGAGAGAAAAAAAAAAAAAGGGGGCATTGTCTTATTAATTTGGCATTGACAAGCTGGACCATTTCCTCAGCTTGGTAGGCAACATCTCAGTGAGAGGTAAGTCTGGTGGCAGCTTTCAAGCTGTCTRTTGTAAGGTATGCACTTCAAAAGAATATGTATTTTAGCGAGTACAAATTAAAACGTGGGCAACAATTTTATACAGAAAAAAACCACCGCTGTGACAGAAAAAAAAMCTGGCTAGCATTCAGAAGCACAGCTCTTTAAGCTGGTATTGATTGACTCATTCATTAGATGTATAGAAGTGCTATTAAGAGGGCGAGGGCTCCTATCCAGATGGATAGGCACTCTCAATACAACTTCAGAATGCATCTCAAAAGCAACCATACAAATTAAAGATATCCCATCACAAGTAAACCCAATCACATCAGCTCCATACCCACTCAATTGTCACTTCCCTACTATCTCACTAATTTCAGGGGCTGTCGGTGGGGGGAAAGACTGAATTCTGCAATATGCCTTGACTTGACAATGTGCCCTGACTCAGACTGAGAAGAGAGGAGGCACTGTCAGACCAGGTGACAAGAGCTTTTGAAGTATGTCAGTGCTTGGCCCATCTTTCTTCACTCATTTTAATCAAGGAAGTTCCAATTCAGATAACCTGCTGATCACAGCTAAGACTAACATTGTAAGAGAAGCAGGAGAACGTTAGTACAGAGATGTGGATAGGTATATTACTCATACATGCTAACATATGCACATCTCCTGAAACAACCTGAAACTGCCTTGASTTCATTATTTTTTACCAACACAAGGAAAGCTTCTACTGAATGTTACCAGGAACATTATTTGACTTGAAAGAGCAAGCGTGACTTTTGTACATCCGCCCGGCAATGCATCTCAATGTGAAATCAATTCCTATAATGCCATTGAACGTAACTTATCCGAAAATTACTAGCTTGTGCCATAGTTTTCCCTGTGAAACCCTGCAATGCTTGAACTGGTAACGTTGGATCTGAAGTCTCATGACTATTATGTAGTATTAYGCTCCAGCTGGGAGACTTGGCAAGGCAACACATTGACATCTTCATGAACTTAGCACTTCACATCAAGGAGATGATGTGAGCTTGTCATCTTGACACTTGTAGTGCAATCTCTTTCAAATTGGCCCTTAGAAATCATTACAATATGACTGGAAGCTCTTCACAGTCATATAAATAGGATACATTAGATTCAGCTGTTACAAAAGAAGTCAAAGGCTACAAATCATGTCCTTTCACCCAAATTAATATTGTCACATTTACTTACTAGTAGTTGGAGGATGTTGGTGAAATGTCTTTACCATCTGTTTTGGTTCCTACATACATCATTAGAAGGATTCTTTCATTTTATCTTTACTGAAGCTGTCCTTCAATTAACACAGAATTTCTTTCTAGCTTGCCAGATATTTTTAAAATTACAAGTATGTGTCACACTAGTGTCCAATCTTTAAGAAATGTCTTCACCTCATTAAATTAAGTGGAGACTTGTCCTAGGTTCATTGCAATGGCAGGATTTTATTTTAGAACTGGAAGCACTTAGAATTCTAAGGGAAATGATCAGAAGTATTTAGATATTTGACAGGGTTTTAATGATGAACAGAAATTCTGAGTGCTTCCTCCTACTCACAGAGTCYATGTGGCTATGTAAACGATTAAAGATAAAACAAGAAGAACAAGAATTTGGCACTTAAAATAAAATCAGAGCCCACTTAAAGTCTCATAGTCCTTTGAACTAGTATACTTAGCCTATTAATAATCTACATTTTAGCTTAGGTAGAGAAGAGGAAGTTTTATGTCACTCTCATGATCCATATCTCAGAAAATCTCAGAGAAAATATGGAAGTCTGGGCATCAAGGGGATGTGCCCTGCAGGCAAAAACTATCTGCCAGATATTCCCTGCACCATCTTCTGTTAACCCCAGGGAGATAATAATTCCAGTACTTCACATTGTAAAAGTATCGCACAAGGATATAAACATCTTTTGGTATTYAGTGCTCAGATCCTCTACGATTTTATAGTTTTATACCATATCAGCAATGTAAGTAAAACTTTGTTTGCGTAACGAGTATGATTACTTACATGTGAGATCTGAACACACAACAGCATATGGACTAACTGCAATTATAAAACTGCACAAGGACCACTTCTGTGCACAATACAGCAGCAAAAACCTACAGGACCAAAAATAGAGTGTAACCTTCTGCAAAATACAAATTTTGACAGCATCTCTGGCTATCTGAGACAGTTCCCAAGGGTCTCAGGTGAAAAACAGAAATCTGACATCAAACACCCAGCCGTCCTTTCATCTAATTACTTCCTCTCATTTTRTTAGCTCTCTGCTAGCTGAGTTGCATAAGCCATTCCACTGCATGAGAAGGATCTGTAGCCATGGAAATATTTTTTCTCTGAAAGCATACTTGCTCACTTTGTGAAAAATGTATAATCCTCCCTGGCAAAGCAGTGGGGATATTGGATGTTTGAAGTATGCAGACTGAGCCCAGGGTATAACTTTTACACCGCTGCCCACAGTGTGGGACAATAAAAAAATGTGCTCTAGTCATGGGAGAGTCCTGGCACAGCTCTTGTCTTAAGGCAGCCCTGACAGCCAGGTTTGCCTGGAGGGAAGGGGGAGTGCCTGGTTTTCCTTTCTCTGTGCTTGGCAAGCATTGGGAGCCAAGGTAAAGGATCTGGGGTGTCCCACAGCTGCTTTTCTGCCTCTTCCCTTTTGGAGGAGCTGACACCTGGAGGCAGGTGAAGRGGAATCAGTTGCTTCACTCACCCAAAATTCAAGGAGTGGCATCTCCAGAGGAGTATGTGGAAATGGCACCTGCTGCCTTCATGTGAGGGAGGAACCTAGTCCAGGGTCTTTGTCACTTAGTTCTGTGAATCTGAGTACCAACTATGAACTACTACAGTTTTAGATATTAGTCACTTTTTTCTCCATTTTACTAGCAAAAGAAAAAACAACTAATGCTGTCCTTTATGTCAACTATTTTCAAGCAGCAACAAAACACACATTACATTTGATAATCTTATTGTTTGTGTTGGTAGATTGACTCTGGCAGGAGATGCCACAATATGAGTTATGTGGCAATAAAGTTGCAAGCCCTCACAAGACCTAGTTCTGCTCTTGAAATCAGGGGGTATAAGCCTCTTCACAGCACCCTAGGAAAAGAAAAAGCAGTGACATTTCCTCAGAGTTGAGCCAAAACATCTGCATGCGTCCTACAGAAGATTATTTTTTTCTTTCCTTCCACAAATCGCATTCAGCTGCACTTGGCTGTCAATATTGGGAACAGGACACTTACTGCAGTTGAAACGATGACTCTGCAGATCACAGTCGATCATGCAGATTCCAGACACCCATAAACATTTCTGTTTTGTTTCCATCACTCCAGGTCGCCCACAAATTCAATGATGAATTTATGGAATGAGGCACCCGTGACTTGTCAAAGTTTACTTTTCATGGCAGGCAACACAGATAAAAATCATTCTTGCCTATCATGATTGGGTTGCAGTGAAGTGCCACGTCAGGTCAGGCTCAGCTAAATTCAAGTGTCCACTGAAAAGATGCAGTATTTCACCTTTCAAGAGCAATTGCTAAATTCTGGGCTTGTCGCAAGCTCCAAGGAAGCAACAACTAATTATTTAAGCAAGTATTGCAGTAGACTAGGAGTCAAACTGAGATCCCAGTTATTAATTACCCTGCAGCTTCAAGGGTGACAGAAAGAAAAACTGTCAGTACTAAACCATCTACGTTACACATGAGAGTGAGAAAAGAAGGGACGAATATCTACCTGAGCCCTACTTCTGCTCAAATGTCTACTTGAGAATGGAAGTGAGGACCAACTTCCAGTTTACCCCCTCTCCCAACTGAACACTCACAGTATTGATGGCCAGTCTCCGACAGCCAAGGGCTGTCAACAGCCACCCCTAACCTGAGGGGAGATCTTTTGGACCTGTAGAGTGCACCGCGACTCCCTCCCTGCACTTGTACGTAGGTTTTTCCCCCCTTGGAAGTCACTATGGGGAAGCGATATTGCACTCCCAGGTCTTGCCCCAGCATGGAGTCAAGCTACGGCCAGRGTGGACATCTGGATCCCAGTTTATACATATCCAATGTAGGGAGCAAGTGAGATACCGCGACTTACACTAGGTCTATGACCTCCCCTGGATCCGAGTCCTGCAGTGATGGAGAACACATCGAACAGTGTTTTCATTTAGGCTGGAGTGGGAAGAGAAAGGTCTGTGTCCACTTGAATGCTAAGATAACACTATTGCTGTTTGAGTTTAACTGCTCTGAGTGAAATACACATCATGCCTTCACCTCCTCTGATAAGGGCACCTGGGGAACTAAACAGTAGTTTATCACAAACCGTGGATATTTGGGGGTTCAGCCCAGAAAAAACGTGTGATTTTCCCAAAAGGCCTCAGAYTAGTGCTGGGCAGGGACTAATTCTCTTCCTTCTGACAGGCAGGAACCATCCACGCTGGGGAAGAGAAGGGACAGAACATGGGCTGAGATGTCGACGCATATTTTCAGGAACCGTTTTAACTTCTAATTTCCTATAGATCCAAAGAAGCTCACAGGTCTTCCAAGCAAGTTGCTGCTGGTAAGCTGTGATTTCTCCTCCCCCAGATAAACAATTCTTCAACTAAACACAACTATAAGCCAAAAGTAGTTGAGCATAGGTAAGATCATGCTAAACATATTACCAAAGTTTTGTGTTTGTTTTTTTGTTTTTCTTTTTTTTTTCCTCCCCCAAATCTTTCAAAGAGCTGAGAAAGTATTCAAGAAACAACATGCACTTTCCTTTAGCATAATTTTCTCCCATTATCCCTCAGCCTTTGTCCTGCTAATGGGGATGCCATCACATGGAGCGACAGAGCTCCTSCTTTCCCCTAGCTATAACTTCTGAGAGGCTGCAGTTCTTCCTGCAAAGTAACAGTAAGTCTAGTAGGACCTGCTAAATCCTTGGCTGAAACAACAAATACTCCTTTGCCACATGCAGAGATTGTGAAATCAGTAAGGACCGATGTCCATTCAAACACAGCACTGAATGGATTGCTTTGCATTCTGTAACCTAGCAAGCATACAGCAGACACCGCATTTGGGAAGAGCAAAACCTCTTGTAGACTCTACCTTTTTGACTACTGAGCTGGCAATTGGCTAGAAAAAACACAGGAGCAAAAGTGGAGAAGGGAAAAGAGGTGCAAGACAGAGCCAAATGTGATGCCATAGGTGGTACTTTTGTAAACCACTCCTGCCCCTGTGAGACATTTAGCTTTAAGTGTACATAGTTTCTTCCCCAGCAGCATTTTTTCTGCATTCTTTTGTCCTACTGCATAATATCTAAGTATCTGACTCTTTTGTGATAAGCACTACACACTTAGTACTGATCGCGGTGGATTTTATTCCCTTGTTCTTTTTTGAACTTCCCTTAATTCCTTTTCTTGTTTCTGATTGGATCAACTATAATTGTTATATTGATTTTATATTTTTCTATCTGCAATTTATCAGCAGCATCTTTTCTATTTGCTACTGCTCTTGACTGCAGAACAGTCTGAATGAATCAGAATTAGGTTTAGTAGCAGCTCAGCTGTGGAAACCTGCTGAGCCATCATAGCTAGAACCCTGGATCCCAGAAACAGTCATAAATAAAAGCCATTATGAATAGTACCTCATGCCATTTCTGACTGTGAGCATATGGCAGCAGACTCTTTATGGCCAGGAAAACAGTAACTACTTTATGCACTTATTTGAATGTTAATACAAGGAGCTTTTCTCTGATGTTACAAAAAACATCAGAGTTCCTAGTTATTGAATAGTATGATTTTTAAATTCTGCTTCAAAGATTCAGTGAATCTCCCTCCTCCTGTCTGTGAACTGAAAAGCCGGACCCAGTGCGAAGGAGAATTTCTTTTCTATTAGAAAAGCAGGCGACATGGCGAGTATAGCTCCAGCGCCTGACTCTACAGGGCTGAGTGAAGTGCAGGAATCTTTGTCCCCTTTCTGAGGAAAGTTTATCCCTGGAAAAACTAGCTAAATCACATGCAGAATAAGTGAGTGATGCAAATAAAGTAAATAAAATATATCTGCATAAGTCTGAAGATGGGAGGAAGCAGGGAAAAAACAAGCAGAGAGCAGGAGCAGTGGAGGGAATGGGGATCTCTAGAATGAAGCTTGGAGCACAGGAGCGAGAGGRGTATCTGCAATCATCTACCTGCACYCTAGTGCTGTCCTAGGCAATATGGTTTAGTAAACTCTTAATCAACACATCAATTCCTATCCTAGAAAGACAGTTACAGGAGCTGTGCTACCTTTACTACAGGAAATCTCTCATAAATGCTCTGCCTCTTTTCTAATATGAAAATGCTGTTKTGCCAGCCCTGYCATTTCTGCTCAAAGAGCTCTTCTSCTCTCCTSTCCTCCCCCCTTCCTTAGAGTTTTCTCCCCTTGTAAATCTGTAGATGACAGTCATATTGTCTCTCAACCCTTGTTTTTTTCTCACCCGAAGAAGCCCACTTTCAATTTTCTTTCATAAGATAGGCTGCTAAGACCATTGTCCCTTTCTTCTCACTCATTCCATCTTTAATTAATTTTTGAGACATTATACAGAGATCCACACAGTATTTCAGATAAGGTCATACTGGAGCCTCCTACACAGCATGGAAATCACTACACTAAAACCAGAACATAGTAGCTTACGACCCCAAGGAGCTTTTTCGCAGCTACGTYTGTGGCTGACTGAAACACATGACTTCTCCTCTGCTCCCAGCTCAAGCACCAGTTAATGCCCGAAATTCTTGTTCATGGTCCCAAAGTGCATAACTTTACATTTTGTACTATAATGTTCCATCACATTTATATAATTCCTGATCTCAAGGTCATCTAATTACTTCTATATGATATAGTAATTCACATTTTTATTGTTAGTATGTCCCACATTTATGGCACCAGAAAAAAAAAATATCATTAATTCACCCCTACTTTTGGTATTGAAGTCRTTAATGAAAATATTAAATCAGATCATGCCCTAATCCGATAATTGTACACTTTCTAACAGTTCCCCTTTCAGCATGGTCTTTTGCCAGCTTCCTCTGGGCCACCTTCCACCATCACTTTATAATTCTTATACATCAATGCCCATCCTAACTTAATTAAGTTATTATAAGTTTAACTAATATTTTCCCATGTAGCACAACAGTAGATGTTTTACAGAAGCCTAGAATACTGCTTACACATGTACTTTCCCCCTCCCCCCACCCCCCGCCCCCCCATGTTTTCCATACCTTAGAAACGRGGAGGACTGAGCCAGGTCTGAGTAGCCTGCAATCCTCCAGATGTGTTGGAGCTATCCTGCATCAGGAAGATGCAGCAGCTCAGGGGGCAAAAGGCTGAGAAGATCAAAATATCATTGCCCTCTGTGCAGTCAGCTCTGCCTCTCAGCAGGCTCAGGGCATCAAACAGGTTTGTAATTCAACCTTCTCAGCATCCTACATCATGAGGTTGGGAAGGAAGGCTTCTCCTTTTTTTCCTCCTCCTTGATGGGATGACAACAGACATCACTGCAAGAAGATGCCTTTGAATATTAACCCCCTAAAATTAGTTTGTCCAAAAAGGGCAAGAGATTAAGGAGTTCAGCTGGAACAAGATTTCTTCCCATGCATACACATATATGTTTTTAAAGCATCTTTCTTATTGTGCACAATAGTAATTCCTGAAACATGATTCTTCAAAATTGTCTGTTCAGTGCAAATGCAGTAAAGGAAGTCCCAGGTGCTACATCGTTGTCAATTCCTTCAGTGCTTGCAGCTTTCTTGCAGCCTCCTAAGAAGTTCAAACTTCTGTTCTAGCCTATTTCAAGACTGTAGGAGCTATTCAAGATGATGAAGTAATATTAAATGCCTTTGCAAAGCTCTTTTTTTTTTTTTTTTTCCTTTTCTTTCAAGAAGTGTCAGAGCTAAGACTTGCCTTTTGTGCTGTTTTCCTCTGGTATTACACAAATCCCGGGAGATTTTCGTATTAGACCTGATGACCAGATRCCTTACCCCTGGTAATAAAAGGCATATCTGTGCATGAGTCAGAAACAACTGTTGCATTTCTTTGCCTTTCTGTTAATGGTGGATTTCACACTCATTTAGGCTTTTTATCAAAATCTGTATTGGGACAGTAATGTGGATGTTAAAGGGAAAAATAATGGGTTTGGTGTATGCAAGTGCATCAGAATAAGCCCTTTTTGTGTACTGCACATCCAGTGAACTACAGAGTTTGTGACTGCTGATTTTCATTTGTCAAAACATTTAGGATTTATAGAGTCTTGTTTTATGCTCCTATCATACTCCCATCTATGACTCAGGCTTACTTGTATTCTTTATTGCAGCTAATGTTCTCTTAAGTCAGAGCATGACATGAAAAACCTTTAAAAAGATAGCATAAAAAAAGATTAGCTTTTTGTTCAAGGTAGACTATCAGCTCCTTTGGAGCCATTTACAGTTGAGACATTGGAGTGTGGGGCCAATCTCATGTTACCTGTGTCCCACTGGGGTCACAACTGACACTTTGCCAGTAAATATTAACTTATTATGAACTACAGAAATATCTTCCTGTTCCAAAACTCCATGTTCCCCTTTTACCCTTCCTGTGTYGGATGACTCAAAGTAATACAAAGTCCTTGAACACATCCCAGCTACACCTGTTATACTCCCAGCAAAATTTGATCCAAACTTTGATAGGATGGGTTTTTGAAGTGCCATGGGTTCAGAGAGTCTGGAAAGTTTGAGGTCCTTTATTCCTCTTTTTGTTTTATGGATGATGCAGTTGTTAGCATAATGTAGGCTCTAATACAACAAGAACCAGAGAAAGCTGAGAAGGTGAACTTAATCTCAACATCGATGCCTTTTTCATTTCATTCTTTATTAAAAAGGTCAGCCATAATTAAGGTGCTTACTTATTTAAACACCTATAGATAAGGACAAATGATCTCATGGAGAAGCACCATGAATATTTAGATAAAGATAAGCTAGGTGTTTTCCAAATGGCTGGGTCTAATTAAATCTGTCCTAAGACACATTTACAGAACTGACTGAAGCAGTCTCAGATTGCTTAGAGGTTATCTGTGAGAATTTCAGAAAAACGGGTGGACACCCAAAAGACTGCAAAAGCATGAAAACAGTGTTCCTTTACCATAAGGTAGAAAAGAGAATATTATAGACCACACAATTTCAGCTCTTAGAGAAACAGTGAAACAAACAGTCAAAGAATATATAAGCAGTTAAAAATAAAAATAAGGAAGACTAGAAAGAGTCGACAAGTATTCATTAGGAACAAATGATGTAAAACCAATCTAGTTTCTTTCCTTGGCAGGGTAAAAGGCTTGTATTTAGTGAGAAGTTRCAGTAGATACTATATCTTGACTTTAGTAAGATTTCTGACCTTCTCTCCTATAGCATCCTCATAAGCAACCTAASAGACACAATCTAAATGAGACTAGAGGATGGAAACCAAGATGTCCAGAAAAGCATATCCAGAGAGTCTACGCTGTCAGAGTACAATCCCATGCAATACATCCCTCCACAGAGATGTATCCTTTCAACGTTTCATTTATGACCCAGATGATTAAATACAGGATGYGTGTTGAACTGGCAGGTCTACAAACACATTAGGCAAGAGACGAATGCAAAATTTTACATTTAGGTTGGAACAACAGGCTCCACAGCAAGAGGTAGTACGGGCTAGCCAGCACTCTCACAGAGCGCAGTTAGGAGGCTGCAAAGAAATACAGGGTGAACAAGGGTTGGAAGGGCTATGCTCCTGCCAAAAAGGCAGTCATCACCCCAAGAGAGAAAAAAGGACAAAGTCATCCCTCCCTTTTCCTCGGGACTGGTAAGCCCTCCGTGGGAACAGTGTGTCCAGTTTTGGCCAGCATGCTTCTCATGGAGCACTCAGAGAGAAGTAGGGAGTGACAAAAGGATCTCAGTTTTCTGCAAAAATTGGGGCTAGTTGGGTTTAGGGAAAATGCTAAGATGAGGCATACGAGAACAGCGTTCATCTATGCAAAAGAACACTAAAAAAAGCTCTTAACCCGTGTCAAAGGTAGACAGTAAAAAAGCTAGTGAACTCCAACTAGAGCAAGGGTAGATATTACAAAAAGCTTTCAGCAGTAAAGGTATTTAATTATCTACGGAATTTGTAGGAACTCCATCTCTGAAGATCTTTAATAACAAATTCGGATAAGTAGTCCATTACAAAACTCCAATTTAACCTTAGAAGGTAAAAACCACTTTTCCTCTCCTTGTCCTTTCTAACTCCAGACTCTTTTTCTTCCCTTAGCCCCCATTAAACTCCCCATGACTGCAGCTCCTCTCCCCTGACTGAAATTCTGCAATGCTTTCATAGCTCCTTCCTACAGCAATTCACACCAGCATCCCCTCCTTCCCCCTTTTATTGTAACATCTTAATCAGATTTTTAACATGCCACATTTTTCCTTCTGCTATGTTAACCCACTTGCTTTAGCAGGCCTCTACATCTTCTTTAATCCCCATACCAGCTGTATGTTTGTCATCTACTTAGCAAGGGATGATACAGTCCCTGGGACACGTTTGACCAATTAGAACATGCATTCCTCCTGCCAGTTTCAAGCCATAGCTGTATGTATTGTTTCCTCACTTTTCTGGTGGAAGGGTGGCACATACGTATTCCTCTGGGCAAGCCAAGCAACACATGGCACCTCTGAATTGTCAGCAGTCCACAGAAATTTCCCCACAGGCTGGGTTAGAAGACCTACTCTGAGCAATAGGTGCATGATTGGTCCTGGTTGGTAAGGGGATGCATTGTCTGACTTCCTGAGCTTCCTGGCGCTACTTCATAGAATCACAGAATCATTTAGGTTGGGAAAGACCTTTAAGATCATTGAGTCCAACTGTAAACGTAACACTGCCAAGTCCACCRTTAATCATGTCCCTAAGTGCCACATCTACACATAGATGTGTCCCTCTCACGCAGATGAAGCTCTATTCCAGTAGATCCAATCCCACTTTCTTTACCCTACTCCTTCTCACTACTATTGCAAGAGGAAGAGGTGGTGGTGAGGCAGCAGACAAAATAGTTACAGGTAGCACAAGCATGCTTGCTTTACCAAAACATGCTTTGCAAAGCAAAGTCCACTGCTACCATAAAAGGAGCAGCAAAAGCCTTTAACTCTCCAGCAGTGGCTGAAGCTGCTGTGGACCAGCCTGATAAATGCAGTCTTCTGAGGAGCAAATGGTCATACCTACTCGTGATACTGAAATGCAGATTATCCTGTCCTCATTACTGCACAGGAACAAGACAGACTCCACACACTTTCTTCATCAAGCAGACTTATTCAGCTAATGTACAGCAGGCTTTATCTCCAGGTTTTACTACAGCTAAACTGTTATTAAGTGAATACGGACTACTATATTGGATTTGAGGACCAACATTTCCACATGGAGCTTTTACTCATTGATTTCAAATGCCTGCACTGAGATTGCCAGGCCTGAATTTTTAGAAGCACTGGATTTTGGTAGTTACCTGTTATTTTCAATGAAATCTATCCCAAACATGTCTGAAGCTTCAGTGCCGAGGTGATCACTTTTGATTAATATGAAATATTTTAAATGTGTATGCTTCCCTGTTAGTACTGCCTCACTTCCAATACATGCATCCAATTGCTCTAAGCTTAGCAAATACAAGGCACATGTTGGAAAATCCTGGGAACGTTTCACCAAAGCTGTACATTTTAATTAAATAAAATGTGATTGCCAGTCAATTTTTTTTTTATTTTTATTTTTTTAAAGGAACCAGTAAGTCTTATTTGAGCCTCAAAATTACAGGCACAGGTCTTGAACTTATCAATATCTATTTTAGGAGCTTTTGACTATGGCATACTTCATTTTGACATGTCCATCATTTTTCAATTGGATGTATGCTGCTATCCAAAATCCATTACTTGTGCCATGAATGGCATAATGCTCTATTATTTACTTTAGTGTGGTATAATCAGACACATGCATCCTTGTTGGCTTTGTTACTAGCTTTCACTTTCCAATAAAGGAACCTAAATACATTAATTTAACATATTAATGAATCTGTAACAGTAATGGGCACTTAGAGTATAGATTGCTTTTGTAACGTGCTACTGTATTGAGAAGTATACTGAAGAGTTGTCCAATCTTTACCAAGTAGTTAAGAAAGCATGATTTATTTTGGACTAATTTTATTAGGCAGTTATTGATAGCTATATAATGAATGATCAGAATGCAAGGAAAAGCATTCGACTGCTGCTTTCAAGCCATTCTTGTCATGYAGTGTAACCAAAATAAACAACCTCCTTTCAATGATTGCTTAAATCACAGAAGAAATCCCTACCAGCACTAAATGACTAAATGAAGGGCCTTTATTTTTTTTTCTCCTCTTAAAGCAATCATTGTTCAAGCATATTACAAAATACTGGGTATTTTTCACTCATATGTCCATGACTCAAAATTMTTCTGCAGTGTTGTGAAGGTGGTAGCATCCCTTCCTCTTTATTCCTTTCATATGAGTGCAGCACAGTGTAGCGAGRCAAAAAAACCCCGTACTTTCTTCAGAAAAAAATGCAGTGGTTCAAGCTGTAGTGAATCTAGACTTTTTTTCTAGCAGTAGTAATCCTCCATCCCACATTACCATACTGTTCAAAGCCATAGCAAAACCATGGCTGAAACTGAATTTCAAATAAAAGCTAGAAAGTAGTTTTAGTCTCACCAAATGCAAAAAAACCCAGGGAGATACATGTAATTTTGAAAAATAAGACTGTGATATCTGACTACCTGCTCTCCCACCAATAGCTGCTGTCACCAACTAGAAAATTATTAATCAATCACAGATTTATTCAAATTCATATTTTGAACAACATCTAAGCATGTTTGTGAAATGCATCACCAAGAAGCCATCTGTGCATTTTCAACTATACCATTTATATTTCATAAAACCAAGCAGCTGTTTTGCTGTGATTTTTCTGAGCCTTTAAAATTGGCTTTCAAGATCCAAAGCCATTGAGGTTATAGAACATAAACCACAAAGTGTCTATTTCTATGTTTGCCTGGAAGGGTGGTGATGAGAAAAACTTACAAGATGCATAGAGAAATTCTTAGTGCTGTGTTATGTCTTCACAATCGCAATTAGAATGAAAAGTAATTGCCAGCATTATTTTGACCCTGCAGCCTAATTGCCCAAAGTCTCTCCTTCCATTAGAAAGGGTTTGATACTAAAGGTGGGAATGCAAACCTGAACTCACGRTAAGGAAAGCAATCAGACAATATGTTAAAAATAATTATTATGTCTAATTCCATCAGAGTGAAAAGCTTAGGTTAATACTGAGCCTGTGTAATATGGGTAAATGATTGGAAGAAATGGCATTTTATCTGCTGTGTACTGTATTTCTAAGTGCAGATGAGTTGAATTTACAGGAGGGCAGCTAATATTTATGCTGAAGACAGAAAGTAGCGGAGAGTCACTGTTCTTTATCTGAGACTTTGTTCACTGTTGCTGCCTGAACCAATATGAGCCATTTTGATTAAAATAGTAAATGGTAATGCATACCTCAGTCCAGGCAAGTATAACATACACTTTAAGTTGCCTATATTCTATAGGCCTGTATTTTATGCCTTTATTGCCTATGCCCTATATACTGCGATTAGTTACATTTCATCTAAATATGATACATACCATTGACATTATTACAGAAAGGAAACTCTCTAATATCTTTGTTGTTACTGCTTCATAAGACACAGTAGGGATGCAGCTTTAAGAGATTAGATATAGGTAGGAAGATTAGGAGGAATAAAGAGGAATTGTATCTTCCAGTAAAATCACAGAATAATTCCAGTTGGAAGGGACCTGGGAAGGTTTCTRATCCAACCTCTTGCTCAAAGCAGGATCAATGCTGAATTCAGACCAGATTGCTCAGGGCTTTGTCGAGTCAGGGCTTGAAAGCCTCCAAGGATGGAGACACCATGACCTCTTTGTGCAGCCTCTTGCAGTGTTTGTCCACCTTTACAGGGCAAGTGATCCTGCCCCAACCATCTCAGTGGCCTCTCCTAAACTCCCTCCAGTTCACTGATGTCTTTCTTGTACTGGGGGTCCCCAACTTGGATGCAGCACTCTAGGTGGGGCCTAATGAGTGGTTACTTCCAACCACTTTCTCCTTCATATGTCCAAAAATGTCTTCCGAGAGGATTTGTTCCTAGATACAAAGCAAGCGCAATTGAAACCTGTAGTTTCCCTGATCATCCTTCTTGCCATTTTTAAAGACTGGTGAGACACAGCTGTCTCCCACAGGATCTCACCTAAAGCACAGCGTCCTAAATATGTCAAAGCCTGCTTCCCTCAGCTCCAGGGTCTACACTGCTACTTGCCTTCCTCACTCTTGTCAGCATCTTGATCTCCACCATTTCATGATCACCACAGTCAAGGCTGCCATTGATCGTCACATCCTCAACCAGATCTTTGTGAGCAGCAGATCCAGAAGAACATCACATCTAGYGATCTTATGTAGCATCTGCATTAAGAAATTACCCAACACACTCCAGACACTCCTCACATTGCTTGACTCCCAGTGTGCCGCCTTTCCGGKCAGGGAGGTTAAAGTCTCCCATAAGGAAAAGGGTCTGTGATCTGCAGACTTCCTTAGACTGCTCAAAGAGGACTTCACCCTGCCCTGTATACTTGCCATCCCAACCTGTTTCCTCATTTCATTGCAAGCTATTACCACCAACCCTTATRTATTTAGTTTAAAGCCCTCCTTACCAGGCTGCCAAGCCTGCTGGCAAAGATGTCTTTACTCACCCCCTCAGCTGACTATGCAGCCACTTGTTACCTTGCAGGATGTGTCCACTCTTATCCAAACTTTTCCGTTCACCTGTTGGATCAAGGAGGACTAACCAGGTCCTTCACTTTTGTCCCTAGAGCTCTGCAGTCATTCTTGATTTATTCCACACCACCGATAGCAGCGTCATTGCTGCCCATGGTTGGATAAGCAATACAGGATAATAGCCCAGGGACCAGAACAGAAAGTGAAGGGGTACTTTCAGCCTTTAGTGTCCAAGCAAGCTGAGAGCAGTACAAGCAGGGTGAAACCTGGGTCTGCCGACTGAACAGCAAAAACTGCACTGACTAGAGCGAGGGACAACTTCCCTCTGGCCACTTGTAATTTTGGGCCTAATCCCAGTTGGCTTTGACTGTGCCAGGTATCGTCTGAGGTTATGCCCTTCCTGAAAAAGGCTGAGGCAGAGCCAGCACCACTGGAAATAGGCAGCCTTGTCAGAGCTCCCCAGGRCAGGGCTCAGGGCACTCGCCACCAGCACTCTCGCCACGATCACATTTTGGCAAGGTAAATTACTAACCCTGAAGTGAGCTAACACTCAGCTAAACTTTTTAGAAATACTTTGTCATTTAGTTAGTCTCATATGATGCCTAGAAGAGGAGCAATGCCCAGGGGCTGTACAATAATATTTAAACAATCAGGTTTATTACCTGCTTGTTTTAATTAAATACTGCTATTTTTTCCCTAGAGRAAGAAAATTTTTAACATTAAACAATTTAATTTGTAGTAAATGGGCTCTAAAAGATATATCTTTTACTCTGATTTGATTTACCCTGCACAGAAGATTCCTATTCACGAACTATAAATATGACTTAGCCCAATCAGATATGTTTCATTTGTGTCCTACTTCAAATCTTTAGGTTCTCCCATCTGTCAAAAATGTTCGGGCTGCTGAATGATAAAGCCTTGTTGCTATGGCAATTAGTTCCATTACCTAGGTGACAGTGCTGGCATGTCACCACACTAAAGCAATCTAACTCCTGAAATATTTTTGGTGTCTATTGCAGATGGACCACAGTAAAAACACCATTTATCAATGACCCAAAATACCCACAGGTGATGGGAAGGAAGGTGCATCTTGACCACCGTCTGTACTACCTGGAGAAGGGCAGGTAAAGAGCAGACTGTACAAGTGGACCATCTGCATTCTGCGATGCTACCAGAGAAAGACAGGGAAACATAAGCAAGAATAAAAAAAAAAAAAAAAAAAAAAAAAAAAAAAAAAAAAAAAAAAAAGTAAAACCTACAGCTTCCTTGTTTGGGCAACAGCTGGATGAACGGCACCACTCTGCTCCTGCCACATCGCCCTCTCCTAATTCGCTTGAGTGACATGAAGACACACTCTGCAGATGTGTGCATTTGCATATTTTAAGCCGTGGTATTAATTTTTATATAATATTTCGTCACACTCCGAAATCCCAGTCAGGGGTCAAAGTCCCATTGTACCAGGAACTGTACAGGCAAGCACAATACTTGGTAGCCTCTGCCCTCCCAGAGCTTACAGACTTGCAGAGGGCTTCAGGTGATCGCGATGCAAGAAGCAGCTGCTGCGATTTTCCTGGTTATCTACAATTTATGAAAGCTTTTATCTTCTGGTCATAACAATTCATAGATCCCAGAGTGCAACTGAAGCCCACAAGTGGCAAATTCGGCAGTGATTAAAAGGACAATGATGGTAGCATCTGTTATGTTTTGGGTTTTTTCTTTTCCCTTGTCTTTGCCTCAGATTTCTGGGGCATGCTCAAGTGAGCTGGTGCTAGCTGCATAGTCAGCAACTGGATTGCACTGCTTTGACCAAGAAATCTGCATAAAATGAGACAGGATTTTTCTTCTTCTTACTCAGATTAAACTCCATGTTTTGCAAACTAKCCAGGGAACCAGTAGTTACAGGAACACCCATAGCTGCATTAATGCAGATGAAGGACTTCATTAATCTTTAAGTGYTCAGGCCGATCAACCAAAAAAATGTTATTTTCACTGTCACATACACTAGGTCTCTTCTTCCCCCTGCCAGGCTAGTATATAAGCAACTAAATACAACCAAATGAAGAATTTGCATCAAATAACCAATGAGAAGAATCGTCTTCCCTTTTTCTGATGACAAATTGCTCCTAAAACAAATAAATTATTGGTTTATTCATTATTTGGAATTATGAGGCTATGCTTACAGCAAGTAGTCCTTGATCCATAAATCATTGATAAACCATTAATTATACACACTCACCGCTTGCTGTCTTGGTTAGTCATATAAATCATACAGCACCCTGAACAGGTGAGTGATAGTTCCTAAACATTGCAATTTGTTGCTTTTACATTACTTCTCCCCCCCCACCCCTGCCCCAACTTTGTCAGGAGCACTACATCCCTCCTGCACGTCAGCAGCCTCTCTTTGTTCATCCTTTCTCTCCAAGTATTCATTGATACAAATCACATTTGCAGCAAACTTCTGAACTTGCCTAGTTCAAAATGCAGCTCATGCCTTCCTTGGTGCTCTCTGCCTGACCAGCTACCATCGTGAAGCTGAAAAAAACCCCATAGCCATAATAATATCACTGTGGGTGAAAAAAAAAAAAAAAAAAAAGAGCTTTGCTAATGAAGGTACAGACTGACTTCACAGTTGTAGGGACTGTACTGCCCTTACTCCAAATTGTCAACAAACCACCAGAGAAATCCTACATGTGGACACACTTCTGATGTGGTCAAAGATCACATCAGTAATATCAGTAATTTGTCTCTCACGGGGATTAGTATTTCATGTTGGTCTTCTGCTGGGATGTTCAAGTAAATTAACGCTGGTGACGTGCCCTTTACTTGCTGGCMTGTGGGCCTTCATTAGGGCTGGAGAAGAACATTGTTTTCTACCAGAAGCCACAGCAAGCCTGTCTTTTGCTAATCTGCCCATGCATTTTTTTCTTGCATTTGATCCCACATTGACACTCTGCTCTCTGAACATTCATTTCTCTCTTGCTTCCTACTTCACTGAGTATGAGCACAGATGACGGTGTCAGAAGCCCACATCCCTGCGGATCCAGGTATGCAGTTTTGCAGCATAGTTCAAGAGGTGAGAAAGGTCACACACCATGCTGTTTATCTATTGAAAACGTACATCATTTGACTAAATGGCTTTCTATGAATTACTGAGAACTAGAACAAGGATTGCCATCTGCAGCTGAGAAAGAAGGAATATTAAAGCTCATTTATGAACAGTCACAGGACCCAGCTGAAACTATGGCAAATATAATAGAAGTTTACCTAATCTAGCTGCTCAGTTGACAATTTTCTTACCGATACCCTCCGAGATACCCTACTTCCTTCCATTTTGAGAACATCAGCATTCACAGAGGGAATGGCAGTTCTTGATGCCCCAAGATGTGTGTACCGTATCTTCCCCTTCATTCTGTGGAAAACCTGTTTTGGACTCGTGACAGCCTTCACCAGATTGCATACTGGCAGACAGAGGGAAATGCTCAACTTAGCGGTTTATACAGTAGGTAGAGAAGGACTTTTAATATCTTATAGATATCTTTCTTCAGTTCCAAGGAGGCATCTTTGGCCTGGGTACTTTATGATGATACTTGGCTCCAACAGCGCAGCCCTGAGGCAGATACTGAATGACTGCATATATTGAAAATTAAGTGACTGCCTCAACAGGTCGCAAATCCAAATAACCCTTTTGCACTACACAGGAAAGTACACAGAAACTCAATAGGAACTGCTAAGTCAAGAATAGGAGATGAGTACTTTAAAGCCCACCCCAAATACAACCTTTGTCCCTGTCCCAGGGCTTGCTCCTGGGAAAGCTGAGCAGACTTCTCTGCATCCGAAGTTAAGCAAGTGCACGTGTGCTTTGTGAACCAGGACCTTTCCAAAGAAAATGCTCAGACTTCACTTAAGTGTGCTGGTTTTGGCTGGGGTAGAGTTAATTTTCTTCATAGTAGCTAGTATGGGGCTATGTTTTGGATTTGTACTGGAAACAGTGATGATAATACAAGGATGCGTTCRTTACTGCTGAGCAGTGCTTACACAGAGTCAAGGCCTCTTTGGCTTCTCACCCCACCCCACCAGCAAGGAGGCTGGGGGTGCACAAGAAGTTGGGAGGGGACACAGCCGGGACAGCTGACCCCAACTGACTAAAGGGGTATTCCATACCATATGACGTCATGCTCAGCATATAAAGCTGGGGGAAGAAGAAGGAAGGGGGGGATGTTTAGAGTGATGATGTTTGTCTTCCCAAGTAACCGTTACGCGTGATGGAGCCCTGCTGTCCTGGAGATGGCTGAACACCTGCCTGCCCATGGGAAGCAGTGAATGAATTCCTCGTTTCGCTTTGCTTATGTGTGCGGCTTTTGGTTTACCTATTAAACTGTCTTTGTCTCAACCCACAAGTTTTCTCACTTTTACCCTTCTTATTCTCTCCACCATCCCACCAGGGGAGTGAGCAAGTGGCTGTGTGGGGCTTAGTTGTCAGCTGGGATTAAACCATGACACTAAGGATCATTTAACAAATAAATAACACTCAGCTACCCAAGGTAGAGCCAACAGCAACACATTGTATTGTGAACAGGTTTAGTTTATGAACTGAAAATTACAGTACCCAGTCAAAACTGTGGAAAAGCATCTAGGTAGGCAGGAAATAAGCACTCAAGTGAGAACTGGTTGCGCCATCATCTATGAGGACTGAGGGCTATAAAAGATTTAACTGCAAGTGGTCAGGGACTCTATGTCATATCAGTTGTCAGTGAGATAACCAGTAAATGCTGTTATCACTATTGTATGTATTTGAACCTACATATGCTTCATATGTGACAAATTCTGGTTTACAGAAAAAAACATTTAAAAGGCTGTTAATTGTGTAGGACCATGTGCCAAATTAAATCCCTGCTATTCTTACATTTTGCCATGGTGACCTCATTAAAAGCAATTGATAGTACTGTCTAGCTCCTGTCATGAGAAAGACATTGAAATCACTGACTTTCCATAGAAGATAACCTCAATTCATCCAAAGAGGTAATATTCCATAAATAACRGCTTGTGCCAGTCGTACCTATGTTCCAGAAATAAGTATAACCAATTTTGTACACTGTAATTTACATATAATAGCTATAATATAGCATGTTCAGGCTGAATTTTTGTATAGATGGTAAAACTGGAATAAAGATATTGCCCTGTACTGGGGTAAAGACAGCTTTCAACACAAATCTTAAAAACATAACTGACTTGCTTTCAGCAATATTAAGATTAGGCAATCTTTCAGCTTTTCCTTAGAGACATCATAATTCAAGCTCTGCAGTTATCATATTAGCTCAGGTACAAGTATATCAGGAACTATTGGCTATAATATAGCCTTGCTTTATTTATTTTAAACTTGTGTTAACGTTGGAGGGATACCAGGGGAAATGTGCTGGTATAATTTTTTTATTAACTGTTCCTGATTTTCAAAGCTGCCCAATTAACTCATTCATTCTTCCTTTAAAGGGAACGTGTCAAAAACTGACACAGTGCAAACATTACGTCATCTAGTATCAACTGAGCGAGAATGTAAAATGCATGCAATAGCAACAGAAATGCCTTTAAATCCACACTTCATGTTACCCTTGGTAGCCAGGAAGACACACTGCCATGCTGTAACATATTAGTGTTTAAGGCTCTTTAGAAAACTACAGCTCTGGCTATTTAGGACATACACACATGTGCACAAACCCATTATCCTCAAAACTGCATTCTTGCAAATAGCACTTACATTTTTAACTATAGCCATTTTATTTCTTACTTATTTGAGGAAAAAGATTTTCCTTTAAGTTAGTAGTCCTACAGGTCGGTTTATGACAAGCGCCTAGAAACACACAAATGTCTTATTTAGGGTACAAACTCACAAAAATCCCATTTTTCCCTAGGGAGGAAAGATTAAATATTTCAGTTGATAATTATCCAATTAATAGGAAGTGGTCAGCTCTGCAATTACCATAGTTTTGGTCTGTGCACATTGCTTTCTTAACGACCGAGCACTGCTGTCAACGGTGGCGGGTGTGCCAGCCATTCGGGGTTTAGCTTGGTGCTGCTTGCTCCAGAGGGGACTCGGAGACCCAGCTTTTTCGGAGTCTGCATCTTTTTTGGGTTTCATTTACAAAAATAGATTGCTTCAGCAGGACAGAAAAACCAGGATGGTCCAACATAGCAGAAGGAAAATCCTCTTTTCCCTTCTCCTCCCTGTGCTACAGCCCAGAAACCAATACGCTGATAGAAGTAGGACTACTTTTCAAGGGGAGGGAAGGGCTTGTTTTTTCCTTGACCAAGCAGACAAACAACAGCTAGCTCTCCCTCCCTCTGCTTCCTCATTTCTTTTTCAATTGTAATCCTCCTGCACAGTACAAATTGCTGTATATTTGCTTCCCCACCGCCCAACAGTCACACCAATTATAAAGGGATGAAAGACACACACTGCTTTTTCTTCTCTCACCACAATCTTCCACAAATCTCAACTATTCCTGCTAGTAAGACGTGCCTTGGCTTCCGTGCACTTCACTCAATACCATCTGTACACATCCAAGGACAAAAAACGTCCCTTTTGTTACTAAGAAGTGGCCTTGTATAGCTCTCAAGTTGCTGAGGGAGTTTGGCTACACAGGAGATTAGTTTTCTTGCTGAGGAATATCCTATTGTGACAGTTGTGTTACTCCTGTCTTTTTAAAATGTAGAGACAAGCAAGAGGCAACGCAGAGATTACTAACTACGCCTAAAAATAATGAAATGTTGTTCAACATATTAATACGTATCTTTAGAAGTGAGCACTGCTGCACAGTACTCACAAGTATTCTCACGCAGATTCTCTCACTTATACCACTTGCAAGACACTTTAATAACGTAAGACCCAAGCCCAGCGACACCTATTATTTTAAAAAAATATTTCTGACAGTCTGCCTCACTCATATCAGCATCTTTTCACAGCAAAAGCAGCCTAAATGACTTTAGGTATACCCACTGAATTGTGGTCTGAACGTACTGTGTTTCCATGAAACATTACCCAAAAGCAGCAGAAAGATTCAAGAGGGACTCGGGCCACGGTTGTTCTGGAAAGGTTCTTCAAGGGGGGTGGGTGCAGCTCTGTGTTTTCTTCATGTGCACAACACATGCATGGAAAAGCATCTGCTTGACCTTCCCCTGGGAAAAAGGGGATCATTCTGCTGGTATTACAGAAGGAAAAGGGGAAGCCTGACCATTATTTGGTTTTGATCTGGAAGGAGGAGTAGGACTTGGTTTTAGCTCACTAGTATTCAGGAAGTCTGATCTGATCAGCTGGAAGACTCCACCTAACAGAAAGGCTTAAGAACTATGAAAGGAAACTTAGACCAGAAAGAGGATAGGGATGGCTAGAATATAAACAGCATGAAGAAAAAAAAAATACACTGAAATCCAACTCTATATTTTATTGTCATATTCGCCATGACTTCGAGGAGCGGAAAATTAGTGGGCACAGCTTGTCAAAGGGTAACAGTAAAATCAGAGTATTGGTGGCACTCCAAAATAACCAGTCCAAATATTTTAACTCCCTTTCTTCATTCAGTACAAGTACTTTCAACTGACATTTTTGAGCACTCATTTCCCTCTCTCTTGTCCATCCGGGATACTTATAACTAAAGCATGAGAGAATAAAAAAAATTAAGTGCAATTGAAAAAGGCCTGGGTAGGTTTTGCTGGGATGACTGAGCCTTGCTCATCAACTGATGCTCAAACATCAAAGCATTCAATAGCTTATCAACACATTAAAAATATATTGACTGTAGTTCTTGCCTATGACTCTTGTTAGAGTCTGGGTCCATAATGTTTGKKTTTTTTTTTTCATCTCCAGAAATACCCTGCTTAAGCTGTCTGACTGATCTTTAAACGCATAACAAAGGAAAAAAGTCCACTAATGCAATTTCACTGTCATTATTTTCAAAACAACTGAATTGTGAACCCTGTGTATTAGGTAACGGATTATGAACACCTCATTTGGCAATCTCTCTTTAAATAAAATATTTCAGTACCTAAATTTAGTTAAACTGTATATAATTAGAACATGAAAAAGAAACTTATTTCATGGAATATATAAGACTCCTGATATAATAGTGTTATATGGAAAACTCAATTTCTTTGCTGTATTGGGTCTTCACATACATACAAATGTATACAGTAGTATACATGTTGACAGTATTGTATATACTTCATGCAAAAATTGAGTTTCTCCCTAAATTATGCCATGAATTACTCAGCTCACTCTATTGAGATAGTCTGATATATGCAAAAAACAAAGACCAAGCCCTGAATCTGAAGTTCTTTGTGCTTAATTGTGAAGCCCACAAGAATTACTGTTATATGTATATAACTTAGATCAACTATGATTTTTGGTTATCATTGGAATCATTCCTTTCTCACCACTTGTAAYGTGTCATTACTTTACTGCTCTGCACAAAAAGACATGAATTAACACAAACTTCTGAAATCCACTCAGTACACATTTTCAGTGACATAAAGGGGTTTTCCTTGTAATTTATTTTTCAGTTAGTTTATAAAATTCAGTATGTTTAATATTAAAGAGGAAGACATGTAAAATAGTTGATTCACCACACTTGCCAGTGATATGGTGGCAATTATGCAAAAAATCTTTACATCAGCATTTTTTGATGTATTAGCTGATCATTAGTATTCATTTATTAAAAAGGGATTTGTGAATTATACACTAGAAATAGTGACACAGATGACAAAATAGTAGAAAAACTGGTTCAGAGAGCATAAAATTAAAGGAGAAAATGACAATATAGATTCTGAGCTAATTGTTACAAAAAATCCTACACACAGAGCATCTGGATTAGTCAGTGACATGAGCTGCTTTAGTTCACTTGGTTATCTAAATATTAGACAATGTCCAGGTCTAAGTAAACATTCTAGAATTTACAAATACATTAGATAAGGAAAAAGTGTCCTAAGAAAGTCATCATTCAAGACATTGTCAATATTAACAAAGACAGCATTCAGCTGGTAGTCAGCACACTAACTGGTAAAGAGATTTGTCCTCTTCAACCCAAACTCTGTCCGCAATGATGTATTAATAACCTTCAGCTGAACCTTACCTTAGACACACTGTACTCTCCAAATCAGTTCTCAGCTTCCCTAAGTTGACCAAAATACATGAGGGACAACACAGTAAAACCAGTCTGTAACGTCCCTGATACCCAGGCCCATTCAATTAATATCCTTTGCTAAATGTTCTTTTTCTATCTACACTCCTCCCTCTCCCCTCCCCACCCACCCCCCCCAAAAAAAAAAGCAAACCCTCTGATGACTTTCCAACAAACTCTGAACTTTGATAAGCTACAAGAGTAGGCAAGTTCTCATGAGATATTTTATCATCTCTGTTCATTTCCACAGAAAGGAGAGGAGGTTGTCTTCTGTAGAGTTTCCACATGTGAATGATTTACATTCAGAACATGAAGATGTTTGAAGATGTGGAAGGAAAGGACTACTAGAAGTACAGTAAGTTAGCACTGAAGAACATATTTTACAGTAAAACATAACTTGCAGAATGTCACCAGGWATTATATTTATTTTGTGGAAACGTGACTCTAAAAGGAAGACTTCAGAATCATTGTATCTCACTTACTTCAAAGCACAGTGTTTAGTTTACAGGTGAAAACATGGGTTCTTGCAATCAATACTGGAATCTAAGTAGATTGGAAACCAAATACTGCAATTAAAACTAAAAAGGCAGGGTCTTGTGKTTTTTTTTTTCCTTCCAAGTGTCTATTCTATCACCAATAGTGAAGTCCTTCCTGATTATTTTTTTGCTTTGTAACAAAACCAGACCAGTTTTCTACTGATTAGTTGCTGCTGGCAGAATGTGTTCTGTGACACAGCTCAGCACAGAGACAGCTTCCTCCCCAGCCCGCAGGAGAACCACCACGCTGGGTGAGACAAAAGTCTCATCTAGCTCAACACCTTCTGTCCAGCTGCAGACATAAACAGATGCCTAAGAGTCAGAACAAGGCTTCAGTATAACAATATATGATGCTTCCCTGTAAAACTCTCCCAAGCTCCCACTCGGGGGACTTCCTTCACTGGATGCTGGTTTCTTTGTATTTAGCAGCTCCACAACAGTGTCCAATTTCCCTGGAACCCTCCTATGGTTGTCCAAGTGCTGCAACRTTAGCAGGTGGAAGGCTACTACAAACTGCGCTTTGTCATAAGAAACAAACAGATATGGTTAAGTTTAAAAGGGACCAGAGCTCTCAGATGTTTTCCTTTAAAAGAACTGCTTTTTAAAACAGAACTACAAAATAAACCCCCTCTCTTGGTGTTTTTAAGGTCTGTACTTTTGGGGGAAAAGGGTTGGTGKCAGGGTTTTTGGGTGTGGGTGCTTTTTCTTTTTTTTTAAAAAAAAAAAAAGCAACAAACCACATCTCAAGAAAGCATTGAAGCAGTGATGAGGAAAAAAACCCATGCTTATCAGAATTATGAAATCAGGTAGCAAGTGACAATTTAAGACAATCTATAATATGGTACAATAGCTGTTAAAAATTTAGAACAGCCAGACAAAATAGTCCAGCAAGATGTTAAAGCTACTCCAGACCGTAAGGGGGAAGTGAAGACAAATAAACAGTCAACAGGAAAGTTATGAAAGACAGAAGGAAGGGAGGGGAGGAAGAAAAACCAACCCCCAAACAAAACACTGTTAAGGAAAAGTAATACCTCTCTCCTTCATCTAAACATAGGTTGGAAAAAAAATATTGGATAATAGCACTACACCAGTGACCACTCCACTCCCTTGTGTACAGTCAGAAGAATATGGGACTGGAAAGAATCTCCCGAGATCAAGCTTATATCATTGCAGGCACCATGTCATATAAACACTTGAACGAATTCCCCAATCATCTTCTTACAGATAGTTCAACTTCTTTGCCTCTACTAGCCCAGCTGCAGGCTGCTCAGCATGCTTTTAGGCCAGCATTTTCCTTAAATAATTCCCCTTTCTCCCACTCATGTCCCTCTCCAGGTATTGTTTTGCTGGGCAAAACAAGGAAAGCACTTTCACTCTCCTGTTATAGGTGCTCCATTCCTACAAGCCCTTCTTCTCATCTTTTCCATCATGAATGCATTTCTAATGAACACTCATGACAAGCTTCACATGATACTCCAGATACTGAAGTTTCTTCAAGGTGGAAATCTTTCTCCTGACACACCTTCCTATTACATTTGTCTTTTTCGCACTTGCTTAGTGTTATTAGTGTATGACCATCAATGATCCTGTGACCAGCTAATGCACTCCCAAATAACGCACCTGAGCTGCGTTCCAGAGATGTCCAAGTAGCCCAGAGATGCGTCTAACTAGATCACTGAACAAACCACATAAGAGRCGGCTCCTTCTCTCTCATCCAGCAAGGTATCATTGTCTGATGAGTGACACGAGAACAATACCTTATGTAAGTGACTTCCAAGTGAAATTACTGATTAGTGCAGACATTGTGAAGGAAAAAAGCCATCAGAATTTGGCAGGAAGAACTTTGTCATTAAGTAATTCAATCTCTAAGTGACAAAATGATTTGTAGATCACTGCACTGACTTCTCTGCCTTTCCTTCTCGCGCTCCAGTGCACTATGAACAGGAGCGTCATCTGGGACCTTTTTCCCCCTCAACTATACATGTTTCTCATCTCACATCACAAGTTTACCAGAAATCTTCTGTCATCTTTTAGCAAACACAGGAGTAAGAGTTTTGGATGCCACCTCTGTTCAAATATTCTGGAATGCAGCAGAAATGGAGCTGTTAATCATGGAGATAAAGCACAACACAGAGTAAGGAGAAATGAAATGAAAACATACAGCTCAGCTGGAAGTCTGGAGATATCTTAAGAAGACAAGTGGTCAAGCAAGAATGGAGTAGAACCTTATGAAGAGTGTGAGGTTAGGATAAAGTCTGGTGGCATGGGCATAAAGCATTTTCAAGTCCTATTCTTTCTGTTTGGCTTGGTTGGGGATGAAGGTCAACTTGTCAGTTCACAACCACACTCACTGTGGTGAAGGCAGGCCCTATAGGAGTCAACAGAGCAGCTATAGATCAATATAGCAAAATTTATTAAATGAGAACCTCACCCAAACTGGGTGAAGAAATTTCAGGAAAATGTGAAAGCAAGCACAGGAAAACGTTCTCCAAATGGCGTCTTATAGTTGTTCAAAAAATACAAAATAAGCTCTCACCCCTGGAATTCAAGGGTCTTGTCTGCAACTAGGTCAGCTCTATGTGGGCAGATAGCCACAATTCTTGCTTCAAAACGGGCTGCAGATATCTCTAAGGTAAACACCATCCCTTTTGTTGCGAGCATCACGCTTGTCGTTAGACTCCACTGCTGAAAATTCTGAGCTAACTGATGAGCACCGTTGCACTTTCACTGAAAGCATCTGCACTGTGCAAGTACTGACCCAAGACATAGTATTTGGCATTCACGGAAGCAAATGTTATAATTCTGAGCCACAAGTTATTTGGGACAATGATTAGCTAATTAGAAGAATTATGAACCACCAGTACCAGGATATAAAGCTTGAAAGGGACAAATAAACTGACAGCAATATCAATATTCCAAAGGTACTGTTTAAAAAAAAAAAACAACAAACACCACCAAAACAAAACAAAACACCAACTAATTTTTCCCTATAAGAAATAAAAGGGAGGCTAGGAAATACTCTGGTTCATACAATTATGCAGTATGTATAGTGAGGGATGTTTACATCCACAGCACGCCTCCAAGGGAGAGTTTCCCCCAACGCACATGCACGACTTTACTGCAGTCATACATTTATTAACCTGGAGTGGCCACTTCTGCTCTCTCTCCACGGCTATGATTAATGTGCCTGCTTTGAAAAGCAAGCTGCTCTGTGCCATCAAAACTCTGAAGGTGTGCTTTAAAAACACACACACACACAGATAGACCTTCAGTCTTCAATTGGATCAAGAGTTCCCAAAAGCTGTGACAGCATATTTTCCCATACCGGCCTGGTAGTGYGAGTCCACGTGCCCGTACACACCTGCCTGTTCCTATTGCCATTACACACGCCCTGCTTCCTTCTCTGAAGAGAAGGGGCTTCCACTGTTATCCTACAATTCAGCCAACTACACAAACTCTGGAAATAAACATAGGCATCAACTTAAGCAGCCTTATTTTTAGATGTGTTAAAAAACATACAGCTCACAGAGTTACCATATAGAAAAATCAGGACTCTCTCTAGGTGCCCAACTTCTGAGTGTCTAAATATGAATTATTTTTGGCTTAATTACCTGCTGGAAAGCCATGGATCTGTAATATTATTGTTCCAACTATATTGTAAGGAAACTCTTTCCTGTCTTTCAGATGATCATCTCTCTTCTGCAAATCTGGGCTCAGCTGCATGTTGGTCCCTGAAGAGCCATTTCTGTATCAGATTATTCATTTTCTGCAGATGATAAGGTACAATAAACGCAGCCACCAATAAACCACACCCCCTCACAATTTAGCTTGTGTAATTGCTACATTTATGAGTTTTGCACATGAAAAGCTACTGGTTGTTTTCCACACAGGTGCAGACTCGGTTTCTCTGCAGGCAGAGAATTCACATGTGAACATGAGCAAAACATTGCTCGTTTTAGGTTTGCTTGGATTCAAATACCACCAAGGAACCCATCTTCCTGTACTAATTGATGGTGTGRGACTTCGGACAGAGGAAGAACAAAACCCTCTTTGTGGTCTGTACATAGAAGGTACCAAAAAAATAATTGACAGCAAGCTTAACTGGAGGTTAAAGGTAAACTCCAAATGAGTGGAAATTCCAGCATTGCCCAYAACGGTTATTTTGTCACTATTTGGATTTTTACTCTGACTGTAGTCTCTTACAAATAAAGCTGTTTACCAGCAACACATCAAAAAGGCATTATCAGAAAAATCAGTCAGACTACTTCAGCTATAACAGTGCATAAAACGCTACCTATCTTAAAGGCTTAGATTTATGAGGCAGAAACATTGCTTCAGGCAGTTTTCAAGAATAGGTACAGGAGGTGGAGATTACAGAGAGGAGGGTGTTGTGTTGTGGTTAAAGGTTATAAAGCTGCATTTACACAGCGCTCTCCAATAGCTACAAAATTAACTTAGGTATTTCAGGAAAAGGACACGTACAAAATCACTGGTGCTGGAGAGACAAGAGGAGAAGTTTTTTTCCAGTGAAACTCCTGTCAAAATGGAAAACAGGGGATTTATGTAGAGGTATCCGAAACAAAGTTTCATCTGCAGAGACTTCAATTTAGAAGCAGACTGTGGGAGAGGGGGAGAGGATGAGGCGTAGGAAATTTAACATGCTTCCCAGGCACATGCTGTGACAGTACGATTCTCACCTCCTAAAGCCCATGAATCAAAGGTATTGAAGATTCAAGCATTTTTCTCCTGGCAGTGGGTGGCCTAGTCCCAAAATCCAGCTGCCTTTCTGTATGAGACAGCTGAAATCATCTTCACATACACTAGATTTATGTTATTATGCAGATTATATCAAACATACATATTCTGGTGAGTTTTTCTCCCGATGTAATTGCACCCTTCTCCAAGCTAAGCACATGTCCTGTCACAAAATACCATAGGCATGCCCCAAAAATCAACCAAGTTATTAGATGCTTATAAATAGCCATTTTCCCTCTCTTTTTTCCTCCTYCTTCTCTCCAACTTTCATCTACTTCAGATTTTTTGCAGTGCCAACCTGGAGCTCAGCTCTTTTCAGAGAAGCAGAAGAGGGCTAAGCTGAAGAGATGTCACCCTGAGTACCTACTTGATTATTCGACTTAAATAGGATGGATCTCTCGAGGTATTTGCACATTTTTTARCGCAAACGCTTGCAGTTTGCGGGGCAGTTGGGGCAGGACAGCCAACGCCAGGCCCTGGGAGCACCCCTGGCTTCAAACGTGGCTCTTMCCATCTCTAACCTACTGCAGGGTGCAGCCCAGGATGCTCAGATGAAGTCACAGAGTACGTCAAAGACTACAAGCAATGATTTTTTTTTTTTTTTTTATCCTCAATGCTGTCAATAACCTCTTCTTCCCCGAGTAATTTCAAGTCACAACGCATACAGGGAAGAATTTATCAGAGSACAACAGGCTTCACAGCACCTTGCTATATATTGGGAGGGTCCTAAAAGAAACTCAGCACACCTTACAATATTTATCCTGGAGAGAATAGATAAATAAAACTAAGGGCAAAGCTATTGAGAGTCAAAGCCACAGAGCGAACACACAAGCTGCCAACATGGCTGAGAGCAGCAGTCCGTGCAGTCAGCCACCTCGTCCTCAACACTGACCAAAACAGGTTCCTTCAGGGGAAAATCCCCTCGTGAGGTGTTACATGAGAACATGCGTCTCTTAAAATCTCTCTTTTTATGCCAAGAGGTCCCATGCCGGAAGATTTATATCCCTGTCTTCGCCACTTACTTCTACTGTCTGCTAGCTTTCAGTCTGGAAATCCTTGCTGCCTAAACCATGCGTGTTTGGTTTTTCCTCTTGAAACACATCTGGGATGAGCTCCACAGGCTGTGAACGCTTTCCCCCACACCCCTTTTCACTTGCATTATTTTGGTTTCACAGATTTCACTCTTGTTTCTGTACTGTGGAAGAGGGTAAACAAAATAGCATCAAAAGCATCGATGAGAACTGCTGTGTACTATCCTAATGTCCCCTCATTTTCACCTTTTCCTCTTCAGTAAAGAGTCACAATTATACATACAAGASACTTTTCATAACACTAAATATTCTCATTGTCTGCCTTGGCAGACCCTCAATTTCTGCTGCAACCCTTCATCTCTGGTCCCTTTTGCTAGCCCAGATTTGATCACTGGCTATGCCTTTACTGCTCAGGAAGGTCTTTTCACTTCCATAAAGAGAAGAGTCTTTACACCAAAAAGCTAGTGCACCAGCATTTAGTTTTTCAAATTATTTCTTTATCATTTACTTAATAGCGTGAGAGAATCAGTGCACAGGCTCCCAATGCTTCTCCTAACATTCACCTCTCAACGCAGCGGTTCTGCAGCGATTTAGTGGAAATTGCTTATTACCTAGTGATAGCTGGTATTAGTCATGTTAGCTTTTATGCAATGATAATCTAAAATGGGTACGGTATGAGTGCTGTATCTCCATCTGCATCTATATGCATGTGATTTAAAGAAGGGTGTCTAAATAAGGATTTAGGGGACTAATTGTGGATACTTACTTTCTAAAATGGCAGCATTAAAAAGCTGCCTTTTCACTTTGTAATTAGCACCAGGCTTTTTAGCAATTCTCCAAGTGCAACTTACCATTATTCTTTCAAATATCTTCAAACTTTGAATGAGCCCAGCACCTAAAGATCCCAATTTAGACACCACGGGGGGAAAGGAGTTCTTATTTGGGCATCTAGTCCTTGGGAAGAGCAGCTGGAAGACAAGTATTACGAGAGCTTCATTTRGGTGCTGAAGCAGGATCCAAGCTCTTTTGAAAATGAGATATTTAGTGGCAAAATCTATAAGCGTTCAGTTCAGTACGAATTATTGTCTCTGTTGGGAAGGACACATTTGTTTTACTAGATAAAGCAGCAATCATTTAGCTGGTTTTCTCACAGCAAGAAATCCCATGTTCCATGAATTTATGAGTGCGTGGCCAAATCCTGTATGCTTTATCTTCCCTCTATATTTGCTGGATGAAGGAAACACGTAAGGTTTGCAATAGGTCAGGGACTAGGTGAAAAGCTAATGTCAAGCTTGCAGATTTCAAATAAAACAGATATKCTGGAAGGGTCTGTTAATTCAGCAGGAGTAACTGACATCTGAAGACTAAAAATATCAGCTTAGAGGAAACCCTATGTAAGACCTGTGCTATTCTTTTAAACTGTTTCTACTCAACTGATGCTATTAGCATTGTACTTTAATCATTGCTACTAAGATCGTAAGTGTGTTGAGCAGTTTCCTTAGTTAGGGAAACTTATTCAACATCTGTGAATGTGCCATTTATATATTACATGCATAGCAAGTAAATATTGATTTATTGGCATAGCAGGTTCTTAAATAGAGTAGTTCAACTGCATGTATATTCAACTCCGATTTATCTACTACCCTGTGGGAGGGGTAAGAGGGCATAGCTTGTGCAGTTGAAGAAAAGTAGTATTTGCTCCATGCTGTTTTTGAAAAAAGCTTCTGTTTTTAAGCTCTGCAAATAATGAACAGAATTCACTGCTGAAAATTTCTCATCACACAATTTCTAGCAACAAACTTTAATCGTACAAGGTTGACCATGCTCTGCCCATACGTAATACCTGCCAGTCTCGTTTTTGCCAAGATACTGTCTATCCTATTAAGTAACACAGTTTTACTTCTTTAGGGTGGTACATAATCCTTGAGGAACAAAAAAGCCAATGCTTACCATTTTATGGAGTTTCATATGCTATTTACTGTTTCGTCTTAAGGCCATAAGCCTGAGAATATTACACGCCCACCCACACATACAAGCACATCTTTCCTTTTAATTATGTTTCTAGCCCCAGAGATTACGGATCAGCCTGGAACTGTAAACTATGTGCATCCCAAAATATCAAAACCAACCCAAGACACGCGTAATCTTAGGAACTTTTCACATGCTGCTCATGATTTTTGGGGAGGGGAGGAAGAGAAGACTTCTGATTTGGGAACGTTTCTGGTAGGCAAAGTTTACCACCTTGCAGTTTACGCAACAGCTCTGACTCACTGGCTGCAACCCGTCTGCCGGGACGCCTCCTGCTCCCGCTCCCGGCACGGCGGCACTCRGCCGGCAGCCGCACCGACGTGGCACAGAGCGGGGCTGCCAGGGCGTCCTGCCCCTGCCACCCAAGGATGGCACGGGTGGGAGAGGAAAACGCCACCCCGGAGGCAGAGGCTGCAAAATTAACCTGGAGGTGGTGCACATACGAAAGGTGAGGAGGACCTGGAAGCCACCCAGGAAGGACCAGCCTCTGGCGAAGGTGAAAGACAGCAAGCCTTTCTGGAGGGTGTATGCTGAAACACCGCCCGTTTCCTCAAYGTATTTGCAGGTAGCATCAACTCAGATGAATTCAGAGCCCCGAGGCTGGAAACACAGCCTGCTAAAACCATTTGTGGTGACGGGCCAGCTGCAGTGTGGATGCCATTACAGCCAATGTCTCCACTCGCTTAAGCTGCCATTTATCTCCTAGCATAGTAAAATCATGGTAAAATTGGCCTTTATTTTGCATTTATTGAAATGTAATTTAAAAGATTTACTTTCACACCATTTTTCTGGCAGCAGACCAAGTTTTGGAATTTCTTTTTTTTTGTGTGGTTTTTTTTTTTTCCCATTTTTAATTCTTTTTTTAAAGCCAGAGCCTTTAACAAGTTAGCAATTTTAATGAGGAGAGGAATGTTAACTACTTGAATAAATATAAGCCATGAAAGAAGTGAAAAATCAAACTTTCTCCCCTCTTGGAAGCTGGAGATAATTTCATATCTGTGGGAGGTGCTGACTGCCCGACTGTTTACTTAAACATGTTATTTAAAGTATTCTTAAAAATACTGTTCCCTCATAACATTGAGCATCCCCATTACCCTAGCCATGAAAGTTATTTTCATCGTGAATGCAGGACAGCACATGCATTCTCGCTTGATTCATTACAGGAGACAAGGAAAATACAAAGCGGACAGAAAATCATGAATGGTTGTGCAGGGTTTCTGGGATGCAGACAGAGTATGAATGGCCAGAAACRCCAAGTTAATAATTTCTATATCTCCACCATTCTGGACCATCCTACTTAGGTACTGCATGAATCAAAGGTACACTCAGTTCTTCATTTCTTGATCATCCCTGAAAAATAAACAAGCACCAGTAGCCTCAGTATATGATTRTCAGCCCTCAAGTTCTAAGCTAAAAAAAAAAAAAGAAAAGCTCAAAATATAATAAAGAAGGTAGGACTACATCTGCCTTTGTAAACAAATCCACTGATGAATAAATGGCATCCATGCTAATACTGCCAAAGGCAAAACTGTGACCTAAGGAAAAAAACCATCACTCTTCTACATTGCTCTAACCTCTTTGGGATCACTGTATTTATTAATATCCAGATTTTTCACATACATCAACTGCTACAACTACTTCATACTTTCTCCTCTACAAGGTCAAGATTTAGCCCATTGAGGCTTACCATTTTTTAAAAAAAAATTGTTTCCCAGTCAGCCCAAAGTCACCACGAAAGACAAACCTACCTGCACACATAGCAACCTAGAAAGGAGCTCCAAACTAAAAGAGCAGGGATGCTAACAGAACCACACTGACAGGTCAATACAGTTGAGGGAGCAGGGGGAAATGGTCAGAACCTGCCCTGCKCTTCCTTGGATGTTCACGTAGGTGTGAGGAGCACAGCTGCAGCCCAGTGGTGGTACCCAGGCACCTGCGATAGGCGTGCCACTCTGCAGCTCCTGGGCCACACGGCATGTCCTAGCCCGGGATGCTGATGCTGGAGGCAGACAGGGTATCTCAGTACTGCACGTTGCCAGGACCCTATCCCCTCCCTCTGTGCGCCCTGGTAACTCAGCCCCCAACAAGTTTATCTTGCAAGCAACTCAGTACTGCTACCTACAAGGCTGGAGATGCCAAGAGCTCTGCTACAGACCACACCATGGGGGCTGTTCTGGAGCCACCCACCCTCTGCGGGACAGCTCAGGGCAGTGCTCCAGCCTAAGCAAAGCCTGGGGTGACCACAGCTTATCCTCACCCCAAAGCGAGCAGGGCGGTCCCAGCCCTCACCCCCCTGCCCAGGGCTGTGCCTGGGAAACAGGGATCCATCCAGCCCCACCAAAACAGAGCACCCCTCCTCTCCCCAGTGCCATGAGCTGCRTGGCTGCGGGAACCAAGACTGTACAGCCACCGCCTTCAGCTGCTGGTCCAAGCTTTGGTAGCAGCGTACGACAACGACATTGCCAGAGGAGGTCCGGCCACCTGCGGTCCCACTCGCAGCCCAACTGCCCTTCAGCAGGCACAGCCGTTCCCCCTGAGCACATTAAAAACACCTTCAGTCAAGGGGCACCGACAAATGACTGCGAGTAGATGAAATTGCAGCAGCTAATTCCTCCCGGTGATTTCAGTAAGTGCTAAAAGAAGATAATATCTCTGCTCTTTATCTTTGTTCACGGTTTGTTTTCAAGTGCAAARTAGTCAAATTAGGTCACAGCCATGGTGCACCTTGTACAAGAGTTTATTATTACTGAAGCCATGCAAGCATCACCATTCTGGTTCACAGGTGTTGTGATAAGCAAGGTTTTATTTCTCATGCATTCRTGAAGCTAAGTTCTTTTTCCAGTGTAAATTTACCCCAGATGCAAAATGGACTCAGAAACCATCAGGTCTAACAATTCAGTCAAAGCCATCAACTAAGATTGCCTCAATGGTTAACAGAAAAGAACTAAATTTAGGATTTTAACAAGGTTCAGGCAGGATGAGTTGTGTTTGTTTTCAGATGTGACAGCAAAATTTAAATACTCATAGCTGTTTGTAAATTTAGGCAAGAGCTATAAATCTTTCTCTCATTTGTCAGTTCAGTTAAGTTCCAGTTCTGCTGCTCTACTCAAATATTTGGCAGGATTATACTTCTGTGTTTTATTTCCTAATCTGACCATTATGGCAACTAATTTATTTGTATGTAATTTAATTACCTTTAGCTGTTCTGCATCCTTGGTGCTCTCTGAATACTTCATCTCCAGCTATTTAATTTTCTTTTCACTCCTCTCCTGCATTTGAATGATTGTTCTTTACATAGATTGCTGGCATAGAGCTGTTGCTTAACTTGTAGCATCTGCTGTCAGAGCTATTATTTTATTTCAACACATTGTCTGGCCAAGGGGATGAACCCCAGGACTTTGATCTTCGGTCCTTAGGGCTCACATTCAGAAGCTGTTATTTTCTCACTGATGCTAATGAAGCTGCTCTGCTCTTTTCTTCTATTGATTCCTGCTCCTGTTCCACCACCAGGTACTATTTGTAAAGCGGAAAGTTCCCTTGGTCCTTGCAAGTACACCTTTAATTCCTCAATTGCTGTTTTAAAATCCTGCCAGGCTACCCCTGGAAGATTCAAGCTAAGGAAGAACCTATCTCCTTTCCTTTCTGGTGCCACTGATGTTAACATGAGTTTCACAGCTGAACTGTGTGGAGTCTAGGTTTTACCCATACCTGCAACATACACTTAAGCAACCTCCAAAATCCTCATGGGAACCACAATACCCACCTCAGCAGTGCAAAACAGCAGCAGGTTTGGCCTCCATTGGGCCAGCCTTTCCACTGAGCTCCCCCCAGCTCCTGGATACTCCCCTGCCACATAAGTCCTTCTTCCCAATATATAGCTACTGCAGAGTACAAGCATAATTTCTCTTGTTTAGCATTCTCCCAGTATCACCTTTCTTACATCTGTTCTGCTGCTTCAATATTTGTAAAAGTATAACCACCTAAGAAGTGGCATTTGGATAACAGGCATTTCACATGAACTTCTTGTCTTCAATTTAACCACGTGTATTTRTGCCTTAGAGGAAAAAAGCATCCCCCACACCTTTCTTTTTTTAAATTAATAAGCCTCAAAATAGAACAACAGCAGATAAATTTACTTATTAGATAGCAGGTGCCAAAATTTGCTGCTAACAGACTGGAATTACTGTGAAGAAATGCATTCTGCAAAGAAGAAATTCAGTCTGCAAAAGATTTCATTTGGCACTAAGACAAAAGTTCTTTATTCCAAATACACGTTTACAAGGTTTCCATTATTTGTGGTATTAAAAAATACTTCATCAATTAACATGCTGTTGTAAAGCCAAACTACAATTGCCAGATGATATCTTAAATAATACAAACCTCAGTCCAATTAGTTACTGACCCTTGAGAAAGCCTGCACACCTCTCCCCACTCCTTAATTTTTCTTTTGACTACTTTCTTTCTCAGCTGGATTCATCCAAACAGACTATGTAATACCCCTTACCTGTTTTGCTTCAAAACTAAACACCGCCCACTCTCTGAAGTGGGAACTTAGATGCCACTTCCCAATTTGAAGATATTTCAAGAGTGAGAGGAAGCTGACGGAGTATGTAGTGAGATGACGGGACACAGGATTCAAGCTGGGTCTGGCCAGACCGTCTAGCAGTTTGAAAGAACATTGTCAGCTATTCTGGCTTGCTCTGAATTTCTTTCTTAAAGACTTCAGAGAAAAAAAAAAAAAAAAAAATCACACCGCGATCCCTCAGTGTGAGTTTACAGAAAGCATGTGTTACCCACACAAATGAAAACAAAGTGAATTTAAGTCATCCACTGAGAAACTGGTAGGCTTTGGGTGAAAGCTGAAGTCTGATGAAGGAGTTCAGCAGTGGCAGGGATGTGCTGGCTGTACTGACCCTGCTCCCCTTGCACATCGCTCCCCTGTGGCAGCCCTGCTGTGCATACATGGCCTTCCCTGAGACAAGATTGCAGGACAAGCACAATTTATACTGCAAACACTGCTCCCACCTGTTGGAGGTGGCSGTGGACATGATTCAGAGCAGGAAGAATAGTCTATATATAGAATCACAGAATGGTTTGTGTTGGAAGGGACCTTAAAGATCACCTAGTCCAACCCCCCTGCCATGGGCAGGGATACCTTCCACTAGATCAGGTTGCTCAAAGCCTCATCCAGCCTGGCCTTGAACACTTCCAGGGAGGGGGCACCCACAACTTCAATTTACACCTGATTTAAAACTATCTGTTTGACATGCCAGGTCATACAGGGGAGAGAGCAAGCTCTTCCAAGTCCTCCTTCTACCTCCATGGACAGAGACAAAATAAAATCCACCGCTTGCCACCTAGCTTACAGTCCTGAATATCCTCTACACCCCACTGCAATACGAAGAACAATTTATACTTTCTCCTTTCCCCTTCCCTCAAACTTCAGAGGGCCATGAGCAAGAGCTACTTCAGAAGAGCACTGCATCCCAGTGCAGGGAGCACATCCAACCAGGCTTGCTCTCAGGCTCCAGCCCCAGCTGCACGCAGACGATTCCCATCCCACTCCCTGGACACCGCATTATCAGCACCTTACCAGGGAGAAGGTGAAAACGTGTGTTCCTCAGTGGTGCCCATACAGATCTGGGAAAGTTAGAAGCAGGAGATAAGTGTCTGCAGGAACTTCAGCTGGTGCTAAGAGCTGACTGCAGACACAGGAAGAAGAAGAATAAGCAGGTAGGTGAGAGCAGAAAAGTCAACAACTGCAGAGCGCAACAGGAGCCTGAGAAGTTATTTTCTGGCAACAGAGAATAGTAAAGTCAATGCTTCATCCTGATCCAGTAGCCGGCTGACATCTACGGCATCCTGCCACAGGTACCTTCTACTTTGGTTGCTCACGCAACAGTTTTGCACAGTAAATCTTTCACACTAATGAACCCTACAGGAAGCAGAACAGTTTCCACAAGATGTATTGTGTTTGTGTTTTCAGAAGCCTCTTGAAACCTTGCCAAAAAAACACCAAACAGCAACACCCTCTCCCCCCCGGCCCCCGCCGCCTACAGATAGCTGGATAGATGAGGTCTCAGAAGTAAGGAAATGACAGAATTGACTCCATCAGTATAACCTTAATTTGGTTTCTTTTTATCATGATATATACACTGTCTTTAAATGCAGGAGAAAACATTAGACACATTTTAACAAAATACCTAAAATTATGACATACATCTGGGATCTGTTTTGGTGGTTTTGGCTTTGGGTGTTGGTTTTGTTTTTTTGTTTTTTTTGTTTTTTTTTTTTTTTTGTTTTTTTTTTTTAAACACACAATGGCATGCAACCTTTCTACTACATCTACATACTACAAATTATACACCTGTATCCCAGAAGATGCTTATTTGGGAACCTTGTATTTCAACTACGTAAGAAAAACACTACTTTACAGGCTGAAAATACATCCCAGAAGGCACACTCTGATTTGCTTGGCACTGCCCCTCACTCGAGGCTCTGTAAATGGCTCTACAACCAACTCACTCGCCCTTAATGTCAACCAAGGAGCAATTCTGTTGTGCTTTGAGTACTTGTTCTGCTTTCCTTGCTGACACTGCCAGAAGCAGGGACAGAAACTGCCCTAAAACACAGGCTGTGGTCCTTGGACCTTTTAGTCTAACCCTCAAGACATAAAGAAGGGATGAGTCAATGAAGCTCTGCTTTTGACAAGGTAAATTGTGAGCAAGCAGATATGAAAACACCAAGTACGAGTTACCTGTTGTTTATGACAAAAATCTCATTTGCTCCATTATTGCAGGCAATATAAATCCAGGGCATCACACAGCTTCCTCACATATGTCCAGTGCAGAGAGGATTTCTTACAGGGACACGTGCCTCCAAAATCATTGCTTCAGTGCTAACAATCTTCCCCTGGCTCCTTTTACTTCTCTGCTCAGCGCCCACACTCAGCCATGAAACACTGTCTCTTTTTTTAATTAAAAAGAGGATTTTTTTTTTTTTTTCAGCTCAGTTATTGGTGGAGCTTTGTGCATATTTACAGTCAAAACTTCAGGACTAAAAGGTACTATAAATTTTGCCTGAAAGACACCCTTCAAAGCAGAGATCTGGATGCTATAACCCCAAATTTTGTCAGCAGTTTTCATTTTCTCTGTATACCCGTTTATGTTTTAATATACCAAATGGACACTCCTACATATTGCACAAAGACTGGATTTTGTTGCAGATGATAGACCATACCAATAAGAGYCTGGTGGCAGCATCAGTGTCTGCCATGAGGAGTCAGTGGCTGCAACACACTCCAGGTTCAGTACTTTGATATTTTTCTTAAACTTACAAAAGCAAATTGGCACTACTCTGTACTTAGGAATCTGGGAATACTAAAAAACTTCCCAGGGTACATTTAAACAGGTAGTATCTGCAAGTGCTAATTTTGCATAAACACTGAAAATGCTTATTAAAGGAAGAGACAATATAGTATCAATTAGGAAGTGTTCAGCAACCATCTAATAATAGACAAAATAATCACCTTTGGCTCTTCAGCTGTCTTTACAAGTGTTCAGTGATAAAAATATCTAAGTTAGATGAGCCTAATTAAAGAGACTTCTTCTCTTCACATGCCTTTCTGTCCTTAAATATTTAAATCATATATAGAGATCAGATATTTAGACCTACAAAGGTACAACCTAACTACACCTCCCCCTCACTTCTGCACTGTCACAATATGTCATCAAGGTCTACCTAATGGCAAAAGCATCTCCAGTTCAGGGGGAGACCAGGACATGCAGCCCTTGCTGTGCTGAAGGGGTGACTTGCTACTTCTTGATCAGCATCTATACATTGACTTGTGGCTGCTGCACCACAGGAATGCCACCAGCTCTCATGGCACCTCTATTTTCTTCTTTTCTCCTTTCCCTTCTACCCCTGTTCTGCACAGTCCAGGCCTGGTTAGCACCATCTCTTACCCAAACTCTGAGGAATTGCAGCTCGAGATGATTCAGGAATCCAGATGATGCACCTGAGGTCAGCCAGGTGAGCATGCAGGGTTAGCAGCTCGGGCAGGCAGCAGTTTCCCGGAGCTATCACCATTCCTACCTTCCTAGCAGCTTCTGCAGTAACAAAGTCTCCATATCGGCTCTCAAGCACTGACACTGGGAAACGCTGAAGTCACTGCTGGGTGCTGCAAGAGACTCAACAGCATCTCTTCAGCTGCCTGTTTCTGCTCAGCAAGGAACTGCCCGGAAGGAGGCTTCGGATGGTTACAGAACCTTTAAGCAAAATCCTCCCTCTCCAGGAGAAACACCCTCCATGTCCTTGCTGCCTCTCACTGGCATTTCAACTCACTATCCAGCACTTCCGCAGAGACACTGGAGAATCACTCTTCCCTCAAGGCATATTTAGTTGAAATTTGTTGTCATTTACTCACACTATGGGAACAACAGTATTTCACTACTGCTGCTTTCAAAAATTAAGTGAATTACAAGAAATACTAACATCACTGAGATCTGTTCTCCTCCCTCCCCCTCCAAATCCATAGCACTAAGAGCTCCTTTTCTTTAGAGTCCTTCCCACAGGCTCACACGTCACGGAGATTAGCAGACAACGCAGAGTTGTCTGAGAGCATGTTGGCAGGAAACAGTTAGTGTCAAATTAGCCAACTTAACATGATAGATTGTGATAAATTGAATGCTTGGGGTACTACGTGCTTGAACTATGTGGTGCTGTGTATCACAGCAAATCTATTTCCTAAAACCTCTAACCAGGTAATTTCATCTATATAAAAATGCTACTAAATATGCCTCTGCTTGTTCTCAGACAGTTTCCTCTCCTTTTCAGCTGCTATAACACATATGGGGTTTATTCTGCTAAGAGCCTTTGTAAATCATGCTGTAATACCTATGGGTTATACTTAGCTATAGACATGTCTTCAGCTGATGTCAATTGCTGTAGCTGCCTTGACGTCAGAGCCAAGATTATTTACAGCAGCTGAGCATCTCTCCTGCTGTGCTCAGCACTTATAAAGGTAGGCAAATGAGATGTGCTTTTGATTTAGGTTTAGGAGGACTTGTAAGCAGAACTTGGTCTTGACAAAGTAAAGCCAGACAGTCACTCAAGTCTGGCCCTTGTCTGTTTGAACTTCCAAAGAGTAGATCCCTAGATATCAGTTAATCTTGACCCTCCCCTGCTCACCACTGTTACTGCCCTTTACCTTACATGGCACAAACCTAAAGAAACATCTCTGACAATAACATGAGTACATACATATATCAATAAATATTTTTAAAGGTGTTTACCATTTGTCTCACCCTCTGAAAAGAGAAGACGACAACCACCTCTAGTGGGAGCAGCTAGGACAATGCTGAATCATCTCACCAGCTTYCCTATGCAGTCAGGAAAGAGGCCCCTCCACACTGTAATTCACCCCACCTGAGAAAGGAAGCTTCAGCCAGCTCCTACCTCCCAAGGAAGGGCAGGAATGCCTCCTGGACCGTAACCACAACAGGACTCCAGACCTCTTCTTCCCTCCCCTGGGAAAGGTTTGGTACGAGCAGGGGCACCACAGCTAAGCCGACTGCTACAGATGAGGGGTGAACCTCCTTCACAGCTGGGTGATGGGTGCAGGTGCACAAGAGGGAATTTAACCATCATGTTAACCCCTGCCCCTCCCTGAAGCCAAGGCTCCTTCTCAAYTACAGACTTGCTACAGGTGCCTTTGACTACTGGTGCTTAAAAAATTTAATCTGGATCCATCCCCCTGTGTCCTTTTGAAATCTTTCTTTATCCTTCTCTACATACCAATTAGCAAGTAATTGCTGAAAATTATGAAACAGATTCAACATTTTTTCTACAGGTTTAAGTCCATTAATTAATAAAAGAAGAATAGTTCTAACTATCAAAATATTGCTTTTATATTTTTAGTTTTCTTATAAGGTTTATAATTACAGCTGAGCTGCTTTCTAGAGACAGTTCTTAAGCAAAGCTCTAGACAGCCCTCACAATATTACAAGCTTTGCACTGCTTGTACACCTCACTGCTTGTAAACCTCACTGTAGAGGTTTTTGCAGCTTCCACACTACAGTTTTATAATAAGGCAACCCAATAAAAAGCCGGGCAAGAAAGTAAAGCACATCATAACAGGCTGGTATCTAAACAACCTAAATCCCTACCTGCAGGAAGCACTAGACCTCACAGGGTTAAATATTATTTTTCAGTCAATCTTGTTATGCATCCCACACACTAGAACTTATCTGACATGAAAGGGGATAGATAGATACAAATATAGTACATAAAATACAGTATTAATTTTAGTACAGACAAATTACGTTAAAGTGTCAACATTCAGTCTGTCACAATTGCTATACAACTACAACATTTGGGGAAAAAAGAGGGAGTCATGATAGTCTCATTTGTCTCCTGCAAATGGGTCATTTAAAATTAAATTCTGTGTTAACCCCACCCTAGGTTTTGGGGAGCCTCAGTCAAAAGATGTTTTTTCTGAAAGTGCTTATGCAACATTTCAGAGCGACTTCATCATGATTTCTGCATCAGGAAGCGGCATCACTTTGTGGGAGTGCAACGGCTCGTCTGGGAGATGCCTATACTGCGTCATCCACCGAGGACAGCATCTCCTCCTCATGTAACACTGTTTTCAGARGGTATTTGCAGTTTAGGGGCTTCTTGGTTTTGTTTCCATTTTAACAATTCTAAGAGCTTAACAATTCTTTCATTTAAAGGAGAAAAAGCAAAAGAGAGAACCAGAAAACCTAATTTCCTATTTATTTTTAGTGCCACTTAATGTGCATCCTGCTAAGCCAACAATCATCCCAGTGTGAGCTGACTAGAAACAGCAGCAGGTAGCTGCCTGGCTGGCTAGCAGGGATCAGATTGGAGGAAAGAGAAATAAGACTAGGCTTACTGTGTAGAGTAAACCCAAGCAGGGGGTCTTGCTTGCACCCCCACCCACATTTTTAAAGATCTTCATTTTTGCATGGCAGGGCCCCTTAGGTCAGGATATAAAAAAACCCGGTGGACCCTTAAAAGGGGAACAAACCAAACCTCTCTCCTGGGCTCTGCACAAGACCAAATAACTGCTCCCAAACCGCCTCTGGTACCAGGGCCTGACTTACCCTCCTCATCTCTGCTTGTTGCAGGCACATTTCAGTATCACCTGGGGGGAGCAGCAGGAGCAGCTTCTGCCAAACAGGGACAGGAGGGGGAATTCTGCAGCAAAGCCCCTGTGCCCTGCAGATATGCTTCCCGATGCGCCTCCGATCTGCCTGCTGGCTCACCAGCAGCTGCTCGCTAACTTTCAAGCCAACACTCAGAGTGGAGGCTTGGGTTTAGTATCCAATGCTCAAACACTGCCATAAAGCTTTTTCTTTTACAGATACCTACCCAGTGGAAAAGGGTATTCTATTACCTGCACATACGTGCATCAGCTTTGAAACTCTGAGGTCAGGTCTCTAATCAAAGATAGACATACACATATATGCAAAAGCAACAAGGAAAAAAAAAAAGTACTCAAAGGCGACGTTTATTTTTATAACAGCATTTTCAAGTTTTCCCAACAAAAAGAATCTTGTATTAGTATAAGCTTTGTCTGCTGTGGGAGAGCTTGCTAGAAAAACTATACTGACAAGCGTTTGTGGTATAAATTAGGCTTCAAACCAGGTACTTGTCAGCCAAAATAATGCACATGCAAATGCCTTACTATCCAAATCAAAATACAGAGCTATGTTTTGGATATAGGACTTTGGAGAAAGCTAGATTTCAGATTCAAATTCCATGCTCTATTTTGCCTTCAGTCTTTCAGCAAGAAATCCCACAGTAGTCTTTTCCAAGGAAATTCCTTTATCAGTGTAGTTTAATGCCAAATTTACTGTCCAATTTTGCTTTACTAACCTACTGAAGACATTTTGTGAATTTTGTAATAAATGACAAACAAGAAACAGGGGAAGGGCAGAAAAAAATTCCTGTGGCTAAGGGCATAATTTCTTTCAAAAAGCATGTACTTAGAGCTATTTAAGCATAAGTCTATCTGCAAATTAGTGAATCTTTTAAGAGATAATTCTGGACAAAGGAAGTCAAGTAGTACAGACAGGCCAGCTGAATCTGACATTAACTTTTTCTTGAAACTCCTACTCCATAAGGTATATACACCTTAATATTAAGTTATGCAGCTCCTAAATAATACTAGCTTTCTTCCTTTCATTAGGAAAAGAGAGTTATTTGCTAGCAGAATAAAATTAAGTGCTGGTGACCCACTCTGCAACCTCTTTGCGTTCAGTAGGGCTCCTGAAGTTCTCTTGTAGGTTTATGTCAGGCAATAATGTTATTGTAGTCAACCTTTCTACCTTGTAAACAACACAGTATTTAAATTATAGGACATATATTACACTGCAGTTGTAATAAAGTGCCTATCCAGGCTATTTTCTGGCAACTGCAGCAGGTTCAGAGGAGAGCCCTGCCATCAGGCCAGCAAGTCACTGTGGACTTGTGGGAAAAAAGAAAAACCCCCAAAATCCAAACATCATCAGTTTTTAATCCAGAACAGTGATACTGTTCCCAGGACGGGCCCCCTTCCCGCTAACTTGGGTGCGGACACAAAAGCACAAACCCAGGAACTAAGGAGGAAGGGAGGATCACCTACACCCTCACCTCCTGCCAGGAGAAGCCATCACACAACATTATCCCTTTTTCCACACCTGGCCTACAATCCCCTCTGCCCTACGTTCAACACAGATTGCTAACAAGCTGTTATTTAGACTCAACGCAATAACCCATTCACAAAAAAAAAAAAAAAAACGAAAACATGTTTTGCCTCATGTTTTATCATTTTAGGAGAACATATGTACTTCAGCTGAGGCTTTGGGGTACACAGCTGAGACTCTATACAGATAGTCTTTAAAAAGAACATACTTTCCCCACAGAGTTTATGGTCTCTACTATCCAATAACCCATCACAGGCACAAAACAAGTATAATAGGGCAGGTAAGGCATGACAAAATGCTGGGACAAGCATAGCAGTATCTCACAAATCTGAGCTCCTTAAGGATGGAGCAGTAGAAAGTTACAACCATGCATTTTTGTTACGAGCAAGTACACAGTCCCCAGACACACAATTAAATCTTTTCACTGTAAATTAGCATCTTGGGACCAAAGACAGCAAAAGAAACCACACTTTGAAAGTGAACTTACAAATCACAGTAATTCCTACAGTAGCACACAGCAGGCTCACAGTCTGCTAAGCACACTGCCAGATAGCAGGTCCCAGGACACCAAAGGAAACACTCTGCATTTTGGTAATAGGAGAGCTAGTTATGACTTTACACCTACCTCAGAGGTACAACAGCCTGCAGGCACCAGTAAGCAACTGCATGAAGAGAAAAGCAGAAGAGAGGCTTTTGTCCTGAGAACCAGCCTCCTGCCCTCCCCCAAGGAATTTAAAAAGCCCAGAGGTACCTCCTGGGAAGGCCATCAGGCTGGTGGTGGCAATCAACAGCATCTCCAGTTCTACTAACGCTTTGTTTAATAGGGTTAGGTTGATTACAACCTTGCACTTCTCTTTGACTAGTTCGATATCCCCCTCCCTGTGGAAAAGCTACAGCCTCCCCTGCCAGGAGCTGTGCATGGGATTGCAGTTATCCAGACAGGATTCCAGCCCTTGGTGATGGCACTGCTCACCTCTCTCGGTGCGGCAGGAGGAGGCTGAGTGAAAGGCAGATGTGAGAAGCCATTTCAAATCATTTGCTTTTTATCCTGTCAACAGAATAACACTCGGAACTTACACTGACAGCAAAATACAGGAGCAGGGTAATCCGCTGAGCCCTTTTACCTTTATATCTCAGTTTAGTGTTAAGATTAGGTGACACAGAGGTAAATCCCCCGTCTCTCTCTTCTTCCACTCAGGAGGCAGAGTCTGCCCTCAGAAACCTCAGATTAACCCCCTAGTTCACCAGGGAGCTGAATAAGAGCACCGATGGCATCTACCCACGTGCTCTGCAAATCTAGTGACAGGGTTATCAAGAGCAAGGGGACACTTCTCAGCACCAAGGCCTATGCTAGGACACTGCACACAGCCCAGCAAACTGACAGCAAGATTCACTACGGCTGTCAAACGACTGTTGCAGGACCTATTTTGCACAGCTCCAGTCACAGCGTGACACCTAATGTCAAAAACCATCTGCAACTCTTYGTTAGTCACCAGAGTCAGCCTGACTTAGAGGCATGTGCCAAGCTATAGGCAAGAAAATGAAAGGATGGAAAGCTGCACCTGCTGGGATGCTCAAGAAGATGAGATGAAGAAGCCAGGGTGCATCCCAGGATATCAGGTTCAGCACTGGCTTGGTGAAAGCCATAGATAATTTATGCATTAATTGCCTTGCTCGTGAAGTGGAATAAATACATCACTATCATGGCCATGTTGTTGGGCTAAATTCATTCATACGCACATTCCTCTCTGAGGCGATGAGAGTGAGCGCATCCAGTTCAAAGTCTGTACGGCAGCTGTGGACGAAAGGCATCTGGGCATTGTTGTGCTCACACACTGCTTAGAAAATAGCCCAGCCATGGTGACAAGTCCTGGCTGCCAGCAGGAAAAACCCAGAGCCCTGTCATTTGCTGAGCAAAGTGTTTGGAGATGCGAACAAAACTCTTTCACAGAGCCAGCATTAAACAGAGCATTTGCAAGCAGGGGGAATAACCTGCGCCCCCTGAAGACCAAAGCGGTTCCTCCCTGGGGAGCACAGTGATGGAGAAGGGAAGCTGGGGGTTCTTCACGCTTGGGGTTCTTCACCAGCTTGGTCAAGGCAGGCAGATACAATAGTACTTCTAGCTTCCTGCTGAGCCGGTACAGAGAAGGTATGGTATTGCTCCTAGGAGATGGCTTACCCTCTACAAGGGCAACAACAGCGGGCAATAGCTCTCTCCCCTTTCTCCGGCTCGCAGCAGTGGGTCAAACACCCGTTTAATAGACGTGCACCATAGTCTGCAGGCCAGCACAAATTGTCTCCAAAATGTACCACATGGCTTCATTTAAGGCAGGTTGCAAGGGCAACCCATTAGAGAGAAAGACTACAACATAATTAAAATGCTCTGTTAATTTTAATTAAGCTCATCACACTGGCAAACCTGCTGAATCTAGGGAAACATTTGTTGTTGGGATTCCTGTGGGTTTTTTTTTTTTTTTTTTGCTTTTAAGCAAAAAAACCACCCAAATTGAAAACCAGCAAGCAGCTAAGTCCTCCTGGTGAGCTTCCCCTCAAGTTCCTGCRGTTTGCAGTGAGCTCAGCAAGAGCCCATCTTAGTACTGAATATTGGATATAGTTTCCAGTTGGTCATGCAGGGCATCAAGACAACAAATTACCAGGATAGGAGCCCTCCCTGTCAGYGCTGTCCTCTACTGCAGGACTGGCTTTCACAGAAATGACAAGTGAATTGCAAACCAGGGACACAAAGGATGTGAGACAGCAACTCTAGACAGGATTTGTTTTGCACTGACTAACTGCAAGGCTAGCCTTTTTAAAACCAGCGTCCGGCTCTGTACGTACCATGCTGCTGTAGGAATTACAAAGATAAGGAACATTTTCTCGGGCACACATTCRTAACAGAAAACAAAGAAGTAGCACCAGGTACAAAAACTTAACAGAAAATGTAGGTCACATTCAAAAATATCATCAAGAGTATGCAGAGTATATCGTACCTCTACAAYAAGCTTTGCTTTCATGAAAATTAATTAGACCCAGATTTCAAGTATTACTTTTCATTTCTGTTGTCTCAGCTCTTTAGTGTTGCATCTGAGACAGCTTGGTCCTGATATTCGTGAGCACTGATCACCTCCAGCACGACCACAACGATCAGTAACTGCCCACTGAAATGAAGCCTTTGACACCTCAAGGCAGTACCTGATAACTATGGTAGCCAAATCAGGTTGCTGCTGTTGAAAATTTAACTCCTCTGGAAATTGAGCTTCTCTGACAAAAAAATGCAGTTCATCTGTTTGGCAATCAGCAAAGGGYTTAGGCAGATAAAGGTGGCAGAAAGCCACCTTCCTCCTCTACTACCTTCCTTGAGATGGATGCAATCAGCCAGTAGCACAACCAAGAGCAGCCTTTGGGTTATGTTGGGTGATGTGCACTGAAATGGCTTGCTGGGACTGGTGCTGGGCTAGCAAGAGGTACATGCCAGCAGTGCTGCACCTGGAGACTCGGCTTCACCCAGTCGTTTCTGAGCTCCATCCCTGGCAGTTTCGGCTGGGGTCAGCTAGTTTGCACCTGGTCTGTGGGAGAGACTGTCCCCAGACAGGTATGAAAAGTCCTTGTCCAGGGGAGGGCAGAAGTGACGTGAGTTTATTTGTACAAGTGGAAGGCCATATTCTGCCTCTTGTCTTCAGGATGAGAAAACAGGCAACAACTGCAGGTATATCTGTAATCTCCAATGAAAGGGCCAGCAGAGACACAAAAATAGTTCTCCATGGGTGGTAGCAATGAAGGGCAATTACAGAAAGAGTCTAGAAAACCACTGCAAGCAGATTTTTTTTTTTTTAATTTACATGTTAAATGGGATTTGACATAAAGAAACAATTTCTCACATTAGTTTCAAAGCAAAAGTTTCATTTCATCCCCTGAAGTAGAATACTGATTGCTCAAATCACATATTTTCCAATACATGGCCCAGCTACAGACTAGCTAAATGTTCACAGGCATCACTCCAACGTCTCTCAATTTTCTTTCTCACTTCTCTCACTGTCTCCTATTTTTGCCTTCAGGAATCTCAATACTGCTAGTATTTCTTCTGGATTTTATCATCTATATTCCAAGATCTATTTTGTACAACTAAGGAGCATATTTAGAACAAGGAATTTTCAAAAGTTTATTATAGGAGAAAACATCACAACAGATACGAGAGTCAATTCAGAATATATTTTATGTCCATCTCAACCCCATGGTATCAAAAGGTGTAAAGGGAAGGTGAGCCCCTTTTGCTTGGCAAAAGATGAGCCTCTTTTGCTTCTACCTTTTACATACTCTTTAGGCCAAGAGCCTAAAAGAGGTTGGAGCCTAAAGAAGATTAATAATGACCAGGCACATGAATATCACTGGAAAAGGAGTTTTCCAGGAGGCCAGAATGGAGGAGGTAATTTTGTTTTAAAAAACATTGAGGGGTCATAGATAAACTGCAGGGGATGGGGATGCAAAAGTCCTACTGTCCKGTACCAGTGGCTCTAAGTGCGTCACGTGTTGGAGCTTCTTTCAGCTACCCAGAATCTCACCCAACTCCTACTCTCTTATATTTGGTGAATATGGGAAATTTGAGACCTCCCACACCTATATTTATGCCATGCAAAGTCATGACTATGCAGGTAAGTAATTCATGGCACTGAGGAAGTCAAATCACAGATTTCCTGGGCATCAGTTTTTGCAGCTCCCAGAGAACAAACAGGGATTCAGCTGAGCCCCTGAGCATGGGGTCCAGGGAACCCCAGTTTATGTGCTGCACCTGCAGAAAGGGAGTCCTTAATAAAATAGTATTTTTCTTTCTGCAATATTTTCTCTAAAAACATAGGGTATATAATCATAAATGAAGTCTTGCTATACCTCGCTATGCCAAGTGAGACAAAAGCCCCAAATCTCTCATAAAAATTAAAGCAAGACAAACTGTGCTGCAAATCCCCAGAAAACAAGAAAAATGTTGGAACAGAGAAATGTAATCCATTTGGATCCTGTGTTGGTGCAGCACCAGGTATTTATGTTCTGATGGAAACTGATGGTTCATAATGTCAGCACATGATAGATACAACTTCTCAACAGCATGAAGGGTAGCCTGCAATAACAGCGTCACTGTGTTACTGCATGATGTTTACTGAATTTCTGCATGTTCATGCGCCTGAAAGTTTAACATGTGATGATTTGAGTGGGTCCAGTTAAAATTAATATATCCTTTCAAAACTTGAAACTACACCTTTCACTTGCCTTTGCTCCAAAATACTTAAAAATGCAAATGCGGTTTTAAGGAGTTACCTTCTAAATATTCAGCTAAAATAGTTTGTTCTGAACAGAGACACAGATTTTTTGATGGGACTGTGCTAAGGTGTAAACATAGCCTCATATTATGTAAGCATAATTTCAAAGCACTCTCAACATATCTGTTATACCAGGCTGTTTTATACTATAAGAAGAAACACTTTCTGTTATTTCTTCTTGCTTTTCCTACAAAGGGATACACCAGGGTTTGGAGATATATAGTTATTGTTTCTGGAATAGAGCACGAAAAACTGCAGCATATAAGTTACTTCAAGCAATTGATAACAGGGCATTGTTCATACTGCACTACCACGTATAAATGGAAGTGCATGTTCTGTAAGCTAGTGGATATTTTATATCCACTGACTCCTTTGCCCCTTCACAGCTCTTCCAGCAAACTAAAATTAAAGACATTTCACACTAAAAAGATTACACAGGAAAAGACACAGATAATGATATAGCTGCTCAGCTGTTAGTACTACAGCAGTAGTCATAGCTCAGTGTTAGTTGTCAAATTAAAAATACTTCACTGTTAATTACTTAGGCATTAAGATCAGTTTATCACCTCTACATTATCTAGCATGAAACCCATTGACAGCTGGGCACTTACTGTTGCTGTTTTGCAGCTGTGGCATGGCATTTATTAAGGAGCTTTGTCTTAGTGCTTGTTGCTAGTTACATAGCTCCTTTGAACTCTTTTACTTGTCCCTTTTAGCCAACTAATGGCAAACTTCACCTTAGTTGTATTTTTCTTACAAAGGTCACTGGACCTCGTTTCGTCCCCTCCCACAGCACACCTGATGACAGATTGCAAGCAGAAAKTTTCCTAGGATGGTACTTTCTCTTGGTGTGCACAGAGCCGAGGGACTTGCAATATGGGATAACATCCCTGACTGTTAACAAATCCTTGCACTCGACACAGAATCGGAGTGGAAAGACCTTGAGACAAGGGTGTACTTTGGAGAGGTTCCCTGCTCTGAACGCAGCAGTGAAGAAACCCAGTTAGATGGCACGATACTGGCCATAGATGAGCGATGCGTGTGGTCCTCACTGGAGGACTTAAACATCACAGATGTAACACATCTGGAAGTGGGCAACCCTTATTATTCGTTTTACAAGTGGTGAACTAAAGCAGAGAGAGATATCACTGCTTGTCTAAAGTCAAGCTGGGGGGCTGTTGGCAAAGCAGGGGACAGCCGCTCGGACTCCCAGCTGTGGACACAGCAGCCTCGCTCTGCCAGGCGGGTGGCGGTAGCACCTCGCGCCCAGGTTTTCTTCACAGCTGCAACGGGCAGCGTACTGAAATGCCTCTTCGCATGGGTTCAGCAGTCACATCCACAGTGCTGGCTGGACACCCAGTTTCAGGTGGAAGGGCTGGCCTCATTGTATTTGTCCAAAGTGAGATTTGCGCGAATCGCTTAGGTTCATGTTCCCAGTTTTGGGCATATTTACTGAAAGGAACATAATATTGTCAAAATGACGTTGTTCTGTTAGACTCCAAGATATTTACGTCACTAAGTTGTATAGCCACTATGGCAGGTAGCCACACATACAGTCACTGAGACAGCTATTAACTACAGATATTATGTCCTGAATTATGAAATTATTATTACTTCTTTGGATTTTGATTGATCATTTTTATTATTGTGAAAAATTCTGTAATCAGCCTCATAAATACTGTTACACTGTTTTTGATGAGATTACACATGTGAGGAAAAAAAATTGCCCTGCTGGACAACAAATGTAGGAAACGAAAATAGCAGAGCTTTTGGTTTGGTTTTGCAAATACTTTTTTTTTTTTTTAGTGAAATCCCCCATGGAAATTCATGACAAGGAAGTTTCTGGCAATTCTAACAAGGTATGTAAATAAACTCGCAAATGAAAAAAATTGAATTTAAAAGTCTGTGCTTGCCAGCTGCTCGAAGAAACGCAACTCTCATGATCCTTACACAGCAGATTATAGTAGACAGCCCTTCATAGTAGACAGTGTTTTTATTTAATATGGCTGCCATCTAAAGTGGTGTGGGGGGTAATTTTCCCTAGAGATTTCAGTTAGAATTTACCTGCCAAAAAATAATAATAAAAAAAAAAAATCGCAGCAGTTCTTTGCAGAGTGTAGCAGGAAAGCAACGCTAATGCTGTGAAATCAAATAGCCCAAATGAGGGCTGAAATCTCAGTTCTGGTCCTTCACACTCCCCCTTTAATCTTGGGCATGCTGCAGTCCCTCTCTGTAAAGCAGGAGTAATTATATTTGTTTACTTTGCATGAGGAACTGGATAACACTCAAGGGGCACCATGCTACGCAAGCAGAAATGTTTGTGAAAGCCAGCCGGCATGGGAGGTGGGAGCAGACCTCTGCTCCGGGGCCCCGTTCGCTTGCTCTTCCCTTCAACCATGCGCTGGTGAGTAGAAAGCGCACCCTTGGCTGCTGGTTTCTGAGTTTCAGTAGGGCTTGTTTGATGGGAGACCGTGATCCACCCTTATGAACAATAAAAAGTAACAGGAGTTCAAATCTTTTACCAGCTGGAAAAGATTGAGCAAGCTACAGCTTAGTTAAAAGGCTCGCCTCAAGGCTAATGACCAGCCTCTGTTGAATGGTAAATGCCAGAAAGCCTGCTGGGAAAGAAAAGATCCTACAACAGGGAACCCAACACCAAAGACACTTGTTTTCTTGGGGAAAGAGTGTCCTCAGGATCTGTATGGCTGCTAGCAAGGTAACAGCAATAATTCTTACAATTTCAAGTCTATTTAAAGGATCTCACAAAGGCCCAGATATTTTAAGCCATTGAGTCAAACACCTCAGTCTCCTGTGTATATGCGGGGAAAAAAAATCTGGAAAAAAGATGTGTTGTTTTAGCATGACAAGCAGTTTATTTCAAAATTGCACCGTTTTTTAGTTCTATTTGTAAATCTTTTTAAGATTTACAAAACAAGACAGTTTAAATGACTCAGCTCACCCATTTTTATGTTACTACAAAGATAAACAACAACATGCTGTGTTTTGGGGGGAATATATGTCATTGAAGCACACACAATTCAAAGATCGTTGAATACGTTTTACTTCCAGCTTCCAAAAGCTCTGCCTATGGACTGAGTCCAAGTATGCAAAATTTCAGCCTGAATGTATTTGCCAAAATTGTAAGTACCTAAATAATAAGAGCTTTGTTGTGATAATAATGCAAGACACACCTATCTGTGCTATAAACAGTAAGTAAAATGAGTTAGGACTATTCATAAATTCTCCTCTTGTATATATATGTACGTGGACAAAATGAAGACAGTTATCATCTCAGGCTGAAAATGGAACCTGGAATTTGAACACTTTAATTTAATGGACCTGGCTAATGACAACTGGTCATATTCAGATGCATGATTCAAATCTACTCAAGCTGCAAGCCATGTGTTTACTTTTGGGTTGCTGTCTGATGCTTACAAGCTGCTCCCAATGCAATGAATCAGTAGGTCCTACTCCATTTCCAAAAACACAATGATGCCCACCACGGAGGCGACGGTTCCAGCACCAAGGGCTCCATTTCAAAGCCTGCCAAATTCCTCTGAATCCCCTCTACRCTGCTGTCATGCACACCCGCCACTTTTGCCCCTGATTCCCCCCAAACACATTAGTCTGTATCTGGACTCTGCTCTGGGACGCACAGCAGGTCCCTGGCGAGACAAAACTGCGTGCAGCGAGAGCATGGTGCAAGGTAGGCAGCAAAGCCTGCCCCTCCGGGCTTTCCTCCTTGCCTTTCAGTCTTGCAGCAGTCGACCTTGCATGCTGCCTTCCCCCATCACGCCCTCGCGCCTCACCCTCTGGCCACACAAAGTCTCACAGTCACTGGACTGTGAAATAGCTCTTTTTTCGTTTGTGTCTCCTTGACGAGCTGTGATGCAGGCACCGAGAAGGAGGCAAGAGGCTGTGCCAGCGCTGGTGAGAGCTGCGCTTGCTCTCCTGGCCTTGMTGATGGAAACATTTGCCAGCAGCAATGCAGAGGGGGAGAAGGAGCAGGCCATGGCCAGCCCCACTCAAACCTCGGAGTAACACAGGGACCCATGAAAGAAGGCGAAAGCTGCATGCTCCCGCATGCCCGGCCCAGGAACAGGCATGCAGATGCTGTTGGGTGCAGCCACCCTGTTGTGCTGCTCTGAATGCTGCTATCTGGAGGCAGGAGTCTCCTGGACCTGGTGAGGCTGAGGACAGTGGTCCACATGTGGAGTCAGCTCTCCCGCTTCTCCCACCCCACTTGCTTTGCCCACCCAGGCAGCTAAGGGCAGGGGAAGGGTCTCTCCCACCACTGCTCACCTTGTGTTCTTCCCTTCTCTCGGGAGAGGAGATGTGCTGGCCATGAGCCCCAACACCATGGACACAACTATTTCTAGGCAGTGCCTTACCCATGAGAACAGTACTACCTTCAGGACCGGGGGAGGTGGAGGAAGAGTGCTGTGCTTAGCTTCTCTCCATTTCCCTCCCACACAGCTGCCCTCTCTTCGCTCCCCGGGCTGGGTTACACGGCCAGGGGAGCGCAGGCGGCCCCGGCCCCATATGAACRGTTATTCCCAGGGGGATGCTGCTGGCGTCCTGGGTGGGAGAGCGCAGCCGCCTGCAGTCAGAAGACAGAATTAATGACCTTTTCTTGCCTAATTAGTTGAAGGTTTAGGCATCTGGTTTTGACAGAGTAGAAAAAACTTGAAGCTTCTGTTCAGTATCTGATGCTGAACAAGGGCCTTGTGTCTACAGGGATTTTAGTCTAGCACATTTGATGAGCCCTATATTCACCCCCAATAAATATATACCTTTGCCCCTGTAGAAACCATTCTAAAAGGAACTTTGAGGAAACCTTTGATAACTCTTCCCTTGCTTAAAAACATCCCCTTTGGCTTTGGTTGACAGGGTGATATCAAGACTTCAGACGGGAGCTGGTGAAATGTTCAGATCAAAAAGGATGAATTTATCTTAACAGTAATCTATATCTGCTATGTCAGACACTGTACTGCAGTGTGTCCTGCTGTGTGCAGTATGCCACTTATAGAGCAATGATAAACCTTTCTAGATGGTGCCTAGTGCAACGTGTTTACCAAAACATAGATTGCTGTGAGATATAGTTAAAAGTTGCTCAGAAATAAGAGATCAGGGAGGCTGACCATTTATGAAGAGGTCAGTGATGTTTTTTTTGTTGGGTGCTGGTTTTGGTGTTTTTTTGGGGTTGTGTTTTTTTGTGGGTTTTTTTTGTTTTTTTTTTTTTTTTTCCCCAGCAGCATCTAAGTGCAATAAAATGTCAGAGTGAGAAAGAATTGCTATAGCAACAAAGTATGTTCTCCTAATGGAGGCTGTATGTAACAGCCAACCGCCGCTAGAACTTTAAGGGGAAAGAATAAAATCCATCACAAAAGCAGGAAAAGGAAAAGCATTAAAAATTAAGATTTTATTGTTCCATGATTTATGTTTACGTACTTCACATCTCCAGATGATCTAGAGTACTTTCAGTACTTCCCTGCTCCTATTTACTGTTTCACACAAAAATTTTCAGGAACTCGGAAAAACAATGGTGTGAATGACCTATTAATAGTAATATAATGATACAGATTTGCATTCAACAGTAGTGTTATCGCTACAAATATGAGGAATTATGAGCACTCCAGCACTGGGAGATCACAGGTAAGACAGGAGTTAAGACTGACATGATGCCAATACACAGCAAGAGGCCATCCTTCCTGTCAAGATTCACAATGATAAAAAGACAGAGAGTGAGGGTGAAACTGCCCCAGAGAGATGAAGTGACAAGTTCAGGGTCACTCAGCAAGCCAGTGGCAACATCAGGACCAGAATGCAGGTCTCCAGTGCTCCTCTCACTACCCATCAGCTATTAAAGCTGTCCAGAAAGCTAATCGCAATATTCTTGTGCAAGTACGATTGCCACATACCTTAGGGTGGGCTACGTATACAGAGAAGCTGGTTTGTGTCAGAGTTTACTGTGATTGTTAAACTATCCTAGACAAGTACTGCACCCATGCTCCTCGTGGAGTCCTAACCAGCCTTCATCCTCACCAGGGCACTAAGACCATCTTTCCCTTCCCTCCTTTCTTCTCTGCGGCTCAGACTGTGGTACCAGTCACAGCAGGGAATAGGAGGACTGCAAAACAGGGGGAAGCTTTTGCCTTCCATAATCGTCACAAGGTTATCTGAAGAAAGAAGAAGAGAAGATAGGTTAAGGAATCTAACTTCAAGTCACAAGTAGTTTTCTCCTCTGCTTCTGGCATGATGAAGCTTCAAACAGCTTCAAAGATGTTTTACACTGATGGAGACAGCCCTTGTCCTGTGTGGTAATGCTACCTCATGCTGGCTCTGCACAGGTCCTCAAGTTATAATCTAGGTTGAGAGAAATTCCTTCTTCTGCAGGTGAACAAACTGAAACACTGCATTAAGGTCTGTGGCAAAGCAGGGGAAAGAAGCAGCAAGTTCCGAAGAGTTGAGTTCTACCACTCTGGTTGAGTCTTTGGRTACACAGGACAGGGAACAGCAGAAGTATGTACCAAAGCAGGAAAATTGAAAGGCTCTTTTAAAAGATTCTCTCCCCACAGAGAAAATATTTTCTGGCATATCTTTGCAATGAAGCTCGTTATATGTTGTCCTATTTATAGGACAACAACTCACAAGTCTCCCTAACAAGCAAACTCCTCAGAGGTAGAAAAGCGAGTATGATTTGAATAGAGCTGTACATCACAGTTCGATGTTCCTACTCTGGCTATGATTTATAACAAAAGCGTAGCAGCATGGGTCAATCAGTGAGGGACATTCTGCAGCAAAGAAAATTGAATAAGTTCAAGTTTCCTTATGTGTATGAAAGGCATTTTTCTTTAAACTTAAAGAGAAAAGTGTTTTAGGCTCACATCCTACTAGACTAAGCAGCAAATCTTCCTCATTTTACAATACAGTTTCTGCTAATCATTTCCTCCTCTAACATTCTTAAACAAGGCATCGTATCAGATAATACAAAAGTGAGAAAAAGAAAATATGACTGACTAACCCACAACCAAGGATACAAGTTATTTCAAAATTATAGAATGAAACACTTTAGATGTTTGCCATCTGTGAAACAAACAAGCAAACAAAAAAAACCAACACTGGCATTTACCATAGACAGCAGAGGTCATCTTAGGTTAAAGTCATGCCAACGAGAATCAGCCCAGACAGCAGCTCCTTGGGTGGGAAAGGGCAGAGAGGAGGCAGATGTGCACTCTTCCCATGACTGCTCTCCTAAACCTAAGGCACAAACTGCTGCATAATTTTTTGTGATGGACTGAGAGGAAATGGGTAACCTTCTCATTTGGAAATCTCAGAGACAACTGAAAGCCAGTAGGCAAGCCTGTCTTCATGTACACTGTAGTCAGTTTTACAGGCTGCAGCAAAATAGTGACATATCCAGGTGATAATGGAGCCTAATTTCTTCACCAACATAAATGCACAAACAGGGGAGAGAGCAAGGTTCAGAAAATCAAGGGCTACCATCTCCTATTCACAATGCTGCCTAGTGATCACAGTCATGCTCTATTTTAATCTTTCTCTGGTTCCATGAAACTTCTATTGTTTTCTCATCTGTGTGCAGCTATTATCACCTCCTGCTCTTCCGGATAGTCATCTTAAAAAGAGAATTGTGCTACTGGGCTATTTCAAAGAGTTTTTGTACATGCTGATTCTCTGGGAGGGGATTCAAGGGCCCTGTTTGGACACAGGGCTTCCCCAGAGCCCTGCTGCAGGCACTGACGGGACTTATGATGCTCTCCCAGTTTCCTGCTGGTCCCCAGCATCCTCACGGTTTTGGGCATCATGGTGAAACACCTATTCCTCCTTAACGTAGAAGGTCAAATGTGGCTAGTGAGCTCCAGTTCGGGGGCCAGACAAGTAAACCGTAGGCTGTCCAGCAACAACTTTTTGGGTTCAAGCTATTGCACAACAAAATGAGTTTTGAAAAAGTCTCTTGCTTGTGTTCATTTACCTTAAACTGACAAAACTATCTTTGTTAAGAAACTGAGCACGTGCTGCATTTCCACTTGAAGGCTTAGCAAGTTTCTACCCAGCTGGGAACCGTTTTCCCAATCCCAGAAGACCCAGCTTGCATAAATGGTTATAAATGAAGTTACTTACATTCTGGGTARGGGAAAAGCGGAGAAAGAGTAAGGGGCTTGGAGAGATGAGGAAGTGACTCTACATGCCTTCCACCAGCTTTTTCCAGTTGCCATTGCCTACCAAGCTGCTGTCTAGGTGCCACCAGGACCTGGGGAAGAGAGCAAGGGCTCTAATAGTATTCAATAGCTCTTGTTACAGATTCCCTATTCCCAGAAGAAGCTGACTGACCCTCGCCTCATCTTTCAATGCAATATAACTTACGTACATCATGCTCTAGCATAGTCCTTCCCCGAATATTCATGGTTTTGATATATCGCTTATTCCTTCACCAATCTGTACACAGCTGGCTGAGCATGGGTTAATACATCAGCTCTCTCCCACTTAAGAGCTTCCCTCACTGGAGAACACACTGATGGAAAGGACCAGCTCTTTGACAGGGATGCTATTCAGGTGCTGTAAAGGTGTTTGGACTTGCTGGGAAGAACTTTTATTGTCCTAGTATGACAAAACATTAAACAAATTGCAGGGACTCCTCATGCTATCATTGACAGAATTCCATAACAGACATTAATTGGAGTTACACCATCCTTTAGTGTTTTCCCTACCTGCTCTACAAATGTACTACCGTGACTAGTGATCAGTCAAGTTTTGCTATCTTATTTTCCTACTCAAACAAAAACTGTTTTAATTGAAGAGTTATTATACACTGAGTTTGCTTCAACATGAAGGCATATGAGAAAAACAGAAACTAAAGACTAGTTTCTCTAACAGAAAAGTTATAAAACAAAGCCATAAAAAGTGTCTCTTCCATTTACTTTGTTTGCAGATGATCTCATTTGTATTGCGGGCACAGATTTACCCTGTTCAGATCAAATTTCTATGAATAGAAAAAAACTGTAACTGTGATAAACACCCACAATTATAGCACTTGATTTTCTCTTCCATAATTTAGCACAGCTTCAGCCGGTAAACTCTCTCTTCTCAGGAAAGGAAATTGTAAACCCTGAATTTTTGCACAACAGTTTGCAGGGTATATGGTGTGCTCCTCTGACTCATTCATGTTGCCCAATGGTGCCTGAAGCAGACACTGCCAGTCATATAGTGATATGCCATGCTGTCATGCTGGACTGTAATGTGAAACTCATACTGACTGCAGGTCATTAGAGAACAGATTGCAAATCTTCCCTTACTGGTGAGCAGGTTACCTGAAGTCTGCTACTGTTTCCCCCMCTTATTTATTCAGTAAATAAATAATACACTGTACAAAGATGTAAACCAAAACAAAACAAAAACAACAAAAAAGCAAGTGTAGCAAACACTTGAAGACACCCAGATATTATAAGTGGGACAAATACAAAAAACAACTATCCTTTGCCTCCTTGATATTTCATGTAGCTTACCGTTTCCAGGTGAGAGACAGTGGTAGAAGAGAGAACCTGCAGATACCCCTCTGAAAGCTTTCTCCTCCTCAGAGGACCTCTGCAAACTGCTCTGTTGAGGACACGAGTAAGTGCCCACTGCATCAACCCTGTTATGGTGTGCTCAGCACAGGCCCAGCTCCTGGTGGTGTCTAAGGGATGTGCTACGGGTAGRCAGGAAACCATTCTGCTTCTCCTGCAGAAGAAAGAGAAAGCACAGGAGTGAAATTAAGAGAAACAGGCAGGAAGAAGCAGATCAGTGGAGTCTGTYTGGAGGGTAGAAAGGCCAGGACTATGCTAGTAAGGGGAAGTCCTCGAAAAGCAGAGGAAAAGAATAATCTTAGTGGTAGAGGGATGAGTTGGGTACAAGAGAGCTGGAAAGAGCAAAAATTGAAAATAAGTGAGTGAGCAATGGTCACAACAGCAGAAAGCAGAAGCCATTTGCAGTGAGTAAGYCCCATGAATATCAGCAGTCCAAAACAGCTTTAGCAGTCCTACCAGTCCTACTTATTAATGAGATACCTGAGTGCCATTTTCTAGCATTTCTGTAAAAGCAATGAGAACACCTAGGGAATGAAATCTAGTGTTTTCCTTTTTTTTTTTTTTCATCTACAGGCTACAGTACATAAAACTTCATAAAGATGATGTGTAGATTTGTGAGGGTTGTATTATAATGGAATAAATGCACACCCTATAAAATGTGGAACACCATCATAACAATTCTCATTTTCATGATGAGCCATACACTAGGATTCTGGCTCTTGTCATTTCGTTGTGGAGGAAAGTCTGCACATTTGAATTAAAATGCTGAAGACAAATTTAGAATCCTGGCTGGGGCTACACTCCTATGAAAACTGTCTGTGGTCACTTGGCACACAGTAGGATTCAATACTTTTTCCTTTCCATGTGAAATTTGAATAAGCGAATTGAAATAATTTGCATTTTTCATAATGATCAGGGAGTTGAAATAATGAAAGGTTATCATGAATTTTTAATTGAAGAATAAAATTACATTTAAAAAGTCTTCAGATTTCTTTTATGCTTTGTTAAAAGATACCAATACTATAGCAGTATTGTAATTTTTAGAAATGCATTATAGATTCACATATTTGCTATTCATAAAATTCATTTATGCCTTTTTTCAAAGATGTTTTATAAAGGATTTAGAAGCCTCTTTAATTTTTGAAAATAACATTGTAGTTTGTGATTAAATACCTCCACAGCATAACTATAAAGATATGTATCTGCATCACAAAATCAAAATCAGAATATAGCACAAGAAGATCAGTGCAAAGTTTTTTCTTAAATTGACAATCTCCATTGTTACTAATGCTTTACACAATATCCTTCAGATGACCAGATCACCTAATACTACTAAGTCTCTTACAGAGTCATATAAAGAGTCTTAACGAGTGGCACACTTAACAGCAGCCAGAAGTGATGCTGGAATCTACCTTGCACGAAAATTTAGTAGTTTAAGTTTCAATCCAAGGGTGTCTGTGCTCCTTTCATCAAAAACCTTGCAATTGCAAGGTTGCAAAAAGACCGTACAACTCAGAATAAAATGGATTTGCCTTAGTGGAAATCTGAATATCARCTCAAAATTATACCCTCATAATATTGTTTCTGTTACCTGTTTTAGTATTCAAGGTGTCTAAGTATTAGAACAAAACACAACTGCATCTTATTGATGCTCATACAAAGTCTAAAATAATGATCAATAGACTTTAAAATTTTATCCAGAATATTATTCAAAACAGTAATATTTATAAATGTATACCCCTTCAAAGAACTGCCATTATGCTTCTATGGCCTAATATCCTGCAACGACTGCAGGAAGCTCAAAGAGTTCCTKCATTGTTTCAAAGCCTTTTGCTTTTAGCATTGCTTAACACTACATAATCACTCATAACACTTTAAAAACAAAACTAATGCTCAAAAATGGAAGGATAGAGGRGTTGGCTTCATTCTTGAAATGTATATTTTTTCCAATGCTGTATTAAGGAATCTTTTATTTTTTATCATTAATTATTGTAGTCTAATTAGATCTTTATGTTTCTGCTACCTAGTTATCTGAGAACATCCAAAGACACACTCCCTTTTGACCGTGAGATACAGAGAACAGACCAGGAAGTCTTGTCAAGCAAAGCAGTTTCCACAATACTCTTACAGATGACAAATGCATACCATTTAGGAGCCACGTACATGAATGTATATTCTCTACAGTATTTCTCTGACTGCCAGAGGTCCAGGCCTAATGAGTGCAGAACCCTTTAAATCCTAACTAATTATATTTGCAGAGAACTGGGGCACTGATATATGCCAATTATAACTTTTAAAAATGCAACAGGATTTCCACAAATTACACTTCTTTCAAAACCTATCACTGCAGAAGAAATATTGGTCTCAGTAGGAGTTATGTGCACCATAACTGGGAGGTAAATACTGATTTACCTTTAAATGCAACAGGCAGGGATTGCTGCAGCCTTGACCTAAAAGGAGGGACCGTGACATCTCTTAGGTGAGCACACGYTCTGCACTGGCAACTCATCTTGAGGGAAGCATGGCCCTTGGGTGAATGGTGGCACAGCCCGACCTTTGCTGCTGTACGAGTAGCCCTGGGCTCATGCTGTTCCCTGTGCCTGCATCTGTTCGCCCACGGTACGTGATGCATGATGCTGGTGAACAACTGCAAGACAGCAGCTAATATCACACTCCTTGGAAGGCAAAAGGGAGGGTGAAATAAATGCGTGAAGGACATTGAGGTACCGGCACTGCTTCCTCTGTGCTCTGCTCTCACATATATTGACATGATCATGGAACAACAGAGAGAAGGTCTGCATAACTGCTTCTTCTGTAAAATGACTTAATATCTGATGCTAAGTGGCAATGAATGAATATAATTTTTGGGTTGATTACACAGTACTGATCAAAGGGTCTGGTGTATGGTGTCCCTAAAAGCAGGCTACTTGCAAGCAAGCAGTGTAATTATATGTCAAGGGGGCACAGGGGCTTTCTTTGGAAATGAAGAGGAGCTTTTTATCTGAAAGGAAAAGCAGGCAACACAGAAGGGATTTTTTAGAATCAGCATTCACCTTCCCACAATGACCAAAAAAGCTTCTCCCAAAAGAATAATCATACCTAAACTCCTAGCTATCCAAAAAGGCACTTCTCCTTATCGCCTTTAGTGGAATCCCACTTTGCTCTGTTCCTCACCTCAATAAAGGAAACAGCTCAGCTTTTAATCACTTTGCAAACAGAAGGATTCATTTGAGAAGCAGGTGCTTGTGCTCATCTCACTTTATTTGTACCTGCTGCCTGATGCCCCATTCCATTGCCTCAATTCCCCTGCCTTTGCTCAGCATCCTCCACGATGGAACCTTATCTTCACAAAACAGACAAACAGCTCCCTCCAGATGCCGTGCCAATGCCACTGCTGCGGCAATAAACTGGCAAGTGGGGAAGGAATGAAGGTACAGTTACTGAACGAAGAAGTAAATGCTTCTTCCAGAGACTGAACACATCACCTTCACCACCCTAAGGTCAGAAAATAGCAAGTTGTTTCTGAACTTCCCTCCATCTGGAAGTGCAGTTATGCTAGTTAAGCTTAAAATGCAGCTGTCATCTCATTTTTTATATTATCCTTAAAACTTTTCTAATGGTAAATACACATGCAGTGAGAAATAATAGCCCTTTGTGTTATACATATACTTTGTTCAATACACATACACATACTTTGTTCAATTCATTTTTACAGTGTTTTTCTCTCTTTCTGAGGTTATTGTCACAGAAGAGATTGAAAGCTGAGCCATCATACCACAGCTTAAAAGTAGCAGTGAAACGTACCTTCTTTTTCTCTCCCTTCCCCCGCCTTTTTTTTTTTTTTTTAAACCAAAGGTGTGCAGGATGCTAATGGTGACCAAAGTATACTATCCCTCAAGAAACCTAGCGTAATCCCAGCTCTGATCTCAGGTCACAGCCTGTGTGGCCCTTTCAGGCTTCAGCCAGCCCCCAACACAGCAGTCATCCCCTGCCATGGACTTCTGCTGATGCCACAGGTTAATTAGCACAGGGAAGGAGTCAGATCCTGCATAAATAAGAAATAAGACAGTGTCTGCCATTCAGTTTTGATGCCAGATAAAAGCTGTGGGACTAAGACAAGCGAGGAGCCTGCAGACCGAGACAGGTCTGGAAGCATTGGTAAGAGAAGCTTACTTTGAGACAACACAGTTGATGTGCTGAAGTGTTCATCCTCAACAATTTCTCCTTGGTTTAACTAGGAACAGGCAGGGACAGACTGTATATTGCAGGAGAGAGGGAGCCTTGAGATCTTTGTCTCGGCACTGATCTCTGACTTGCTGTGAGATCCCAGCAGACCCCAGAGCTCTCACTATGCTGCATTTTCCTGGAAGTGCCCAACCTGTAGTGTTACAGCAAAAGTTTTTAAAAAAAAAAGGAAAGAAAGAAAGAAAGAAAGAAAAAAAAATCCATTGAGAAACTGGTTTTAGTACCAACATTGTCTAGTGTGTACCCCCAGTGTTCAGAATGGGAGATGCTTGAGGCTAACTGAACACAGGTTCAAACCCCTCCAACCTGGTGTCATACAAAGATTGTGAAGAACATTGAATCCAAAATGTGTCAAAGACGTCAACTCTGAATTCAGGCAGTTCCTGATTTTTTAAACTTCTTTTATAATGCCTGATTGATGAAAATACTCACAAAATCATGATAATAATCCAGATAGGATCCTGGATTAACTCTCAGGATCTGTTGACTTTTCTACAACCTGCCCTGGCACTGCAAAGGTTGGCACCTACCTTCTTCTGCCTGAACATCCTTCCTCCCTGGTAAAATGCAATCTTTTTCCAGAAAGAAATGTTATTTCAAATTCAGCAAGTGTTGCTTAAAGCAAAGGTCACCATTAGTTCTGGATGTGCTAATGCACTGTACTTATAATAGTTCTATATCAACATTGTATTTCAGAAGATGAGGCCATTATACTTATTCCACCTAGGATTCTTAGCAGGCATTTAAAGCTACTACTAGCTTGTAGTAGCCCCTATATATTTTAACAAAATGTTCAAAGGATTTAGTCTTGGACTTTTCAAGGTAGTTTTATTTTATGATATTACCTTTAGCCTATATATGTTATTTGATATTTAAAATTTTGAGCCCCATCAGAATATTTGTTTCAGTGACTGAAAGAAATTAAAAATGTAAGTCCCAGTATATGCTGTTGGAAGAAAAATTGAAGGTCAGATAACGTTGGACAGCCAGAGCTAGCAAATGATCAAAGAGTAGTAGGTAACTGAGCTCCAGACTGCGGCCTGTGACTGCATGCTGCTGCTTGAACAACAGAAATCTCTCTGCAGTGCACAAAGGAAAATAACTACTCATCATATATTAAGGTTAGGGTAATGTAGGATATGTGTATATACTCACTTGCAGTTGGCTGACAATCACAATACACTTTTTATCAGCTGGGAATTTTTGTAGTGATCTTAAAGCAGTGAAGCCATTTATAAGGTATTCCTTTTACTGAGCATGTTTTCATTAGAAAAGTAGATAACAGGAATAACTTGCAACAGAAATTGAGCTTAATATTTCAAAGCCCTTGAGACCCTGATTAGGCCATTGCTCTGTCTGTACATAATCTCTTATTAAACTAAATTGATGGTGCTTTGTCCACATAAAAATAGCACTAAGACTTTATATTTGGAAAAAGCAAGACTATGAGCTCCCTGATGTGCAAGCAAGAAAAAAAAAGTCTTATACAGCTAACAAAAGAATGAGATAGATAGGGACGAAAAATGCAGATGTTAAAGCAGACTAAAAATTGATTGGCACAAAATTTTTACTCTAGTTGTAAATATTCTGAGTAAACTACACTTGCTGGGCAGATGACTAATTACATGCTTCTCACTCTGGAGTCTTTAGGCCAAATGCTGCTCTCAGTTACCCAAATATAAATCTCAAGTAAATCTATCGATGTTACCGTAGAGTTATGCCAGCTTCACTGAGGGCAGAATATGATGCCTTGTTTACAAAATTAAGCTCTGAAAGGTACATCTGTGTGTGCATTTTGATTTGCCAATAAAATAATTTTATGGAGCTAAATTTATGCAAATACTTAGAATTTAAATCCAAAGGAGACCTTATAGTCTTGTATTCATTAAAGATTATGCACCATTTTACAAGAAGGTACTCAAAAATACAATATGGAATACAATTAAAAGGAATAAATTCACAGAGGTTTTGTATTTCACCAAGTCTTTGTGCCCTGTGTGCATTTAACTGACTGCTCCCCTAGGAGCAAACAATATATATGCCCCAGTCATCGTATTTGACTACCTTACAAATATCAATAAATTTCTCCTCACAACAGCTGAGGGAAGAAGAGAGACAGCATTACTGCTATATCACTAATCAAGCACAGAGTCAGGAGAAATCATGAGATTGGCTAAAGGCCAGACTAGGAGTGTGAGACATAGGCAGGGAGAGAAATGCAGTTCTCCTGCACTAGCCCTTTAGTAGTACACGAGCCCTTCTTAGGAGATGTAACAGCATGCAAGGATAGGGGGATTGGGAAAAGATGTCTATGCTAACTCCCAGATCAACACACACAAAAATTAAGTCAGAGTAACTGTTGTCTTAAGGATGTAGGCATTCATTTACATCTTTAGGTACACCAGTACCTGAGTGTATGTGGCTTCTTGTAGTTTGTTTCAAGTCACTGAAGGCAGARCAATTTTTAAAGGACCACTGCTTCTTTCCCCTGCATGGAAAAATTCAACACTGCAGCTGAGGTTTTTGGGGAGTGCATTCCAGAAAATAAAAATCACATCAGTCTTTCTATATGAGGATCACCTGCAGGCTTTCACTCAATTTTGATGCTTAAACCAACCCTGTTTAAAAGAAACCTTAAGGGATGGCTGGAGATGCAGGAATTCATTTTTAAACTAGGCATTCAGAAAAAGTGGTGAAGGAAGAAACACAATTCATTTTTCTCAAAGAAACAAGATGTCAATTCCTCAATGAATGTATCTATAAATTATCATTTATTAGCTTAAAAAAAAAAAAAAAGTATTTCTAGCCTGCCTTGGCAACCCTGTAGTAATTCCTCTGCAGGTTATAGAACCATGTTCTTGCTAATAGCAGGAGCTAGCCAGCTGTCAAAAAGCAAGCTTTGCTAACATGTTGTTGGGATAGTGAAGGTAACATAAATTACATGTATTTGCTGTTGTTGCCAACCCTCATGCTACTTAGCTCTGAAGAATCTCTGCGTGGATTAAACTAAACAATAGCAGTGTAAAGAGTCTGCTGGAGCCTAGCATAGTGAATGAGTCTACTGACTCACACCCAACTCTTACAGCTTCAAGGATACTGGCCAGTGCAAGGAGACAATTGCCAAAATAAGTTCAAATCAGCTGGTAGAGAGCCACTACTACATGAACCAGAGCAAACCTCGAATGAAGCATTAGTAGCCAAATTGATTTTGATAGGGCAGAGAATACAGTAACCATTTAGGCAGACTGCAGGCAGTGGGCAAGCCATAAATTCACCAGCAGCACCATGCAGAGATCAGCAACTGAAACAGCGGTACCAAGAGTACGGCTCGTGGGGACAGCCAACTTCGTGCACAAAGCGCCTTCCACTGCGCTGTGGAAGGCACAACCATGCTCCCCTATCAGGTGAAAGCTGGTCACATCATTTGAAAAGCTATCAATTTTTCTGAGATATTATATCATCCTTTCTTCAAAAACATTGAGACAGCCTAAAAAAACCCACAGACTTGAATGTAGCTGCTGCTGGTGTAGTTAATCACTATCTCCTCACACTCAGCTCCCAACAAGCTTTGAAGATTGACATTTGTGCACCTGAGGGATGTGTGAGCTGATACTGTGTACTTTTTCAGGTGGTTCCAGCTCCTCCTGGCTTTAATAACCAAAATATTTTCAAGCTGCACTGTCCACAGAGCCCATCAATGTAGATCACATAAGTAACTCTTGAATTTTATGCACCAAACATCCATAGGTGTCTGCTACACTGCCCAATATTTTTTGTTCATTTGAAATATGAGCTTTCATAGGGAGATGCATAATGTGATCTGAATTTTTCTAAATATAGATGAATAGCAGTCAGACTGGAAGCTGCTTTTCATATACTAAATAACAAATACAATCCTTCCACACCTCCTTGCAATGTTCCCCCAATTCCCACCCAGCATCTTTCCTCACGACACCATTCTGCACTGAATACAGCCAAATGGAACACATGTAAGGAAAGCCAGTATTTTGTCTTCGCCTAAGAAAAGATGAACCCTTGACCTATGGATATAAAGAAAAGAATGAACAGATGCCTACTTAAACTGGAAGACATACAGAAGATATGATTTCATAGTYCACAGTTGTGCTCAGTGCAGTGGATCCCTGATCTCTCCATTTCTATAATGCATATCACCCCCCCCTATGTATCAGTGCAATGCTGAGACTAACAACAAGCGGTGCTTCTGTAATGGTAGGCTGTCACCATTCCAGGGAAATTCTTCAGCGAGACATTTTACATCAGGGTTGGAAATGTAAAATCTGTAAGAACAACAAGAAAAAAAAAAACAACCCAGGGAACTATAGTTCTCCTTCAAAAGGGAGTAAAAATCCTTTCTAATTCTGAACATGACAGTATTTTTAATTTTCAAATTACTATGCAAGAAGTAATTAAGTCATCTTTACAGAATGCTTTTGAAGAAAAATGATATAGATAAGTTCTCAATCCTGTTTCTCAGATGAGGAATTACACAGTGTATTCAGGCAAAGGGAGGTTTTCAGGCTCCAGTTCAGTGCTTCTCCCTCAGCACAGCGCTGTCTTTACAGAAAATTGATCAGCTGAAAACAAATGGGATGCAATACTCTTGATATTTATACAGTACAAAAGGTGAAAAMCCCTGATCCTCAGACTGTGAAACTTGCTTCGTGTGGACACCCCATAGCAGAATATACTTTTGCCACGTCACTGCACCGTGAGACCACCAGACGTGTGTTTGTGGCAAGCAGTTTATATGGATATCAGGCTCTCAGGTGCTTCACAGTATTTTTATAGCTTACACCACCAAGCTGTAGCATGGAAAGCTTGTTTCATTGAATTTCAGTGGCTGCACCTAGTCAGCCTCCCATGCTGTGGTATTAGGAGTCAGCTAGGTGGTGCTCATGGGGTGGCAGCCGATGTGCAAAGTTAGCGCTGGGATTTCGCTTCAGGCCTCTTCCCCCGCCTCTGGCATCCCACAYAATCTAAGCAAGTTGTCACAAATGAAAAACCAGGACTGGGAAGAAGGGGGATGAAGGAGGTAGGTGAAAGGAAACTGCATCTCAGATACCGTATGAACACAGATCCTTACACARCTGCGCTGGCTTTGGAAGGCTGGGATGCAAGTATGAAGCTGGGGCTGGTTATGTTGTATACGAGCCAGCTCATTCACTCCTACCTGGCAGCCTGAAAAGAGCACAGTACTGACAATTTAGGAAGGAACCATGTTGTTGGAGAGACCTGACAATTTGGAAATTGTTTTTCCTCAGACAAATAACAACCCTAGCTGTAAGCTTCATCATGATCCAATCAAGTGTGTCTTTCCGGATGTTTGAAGTTAGAATTAATTAGTAGCTTTTAGCGGTCTGTGAAGTTGCCTAGTTTTGTTGGATTAATTGCATACTACAGATAGTACCATGTAAAGACACATTGTGTTAACTCCCAGTAAATATGAAAATCTTGAAGTGCTCAGGGATGGTAGACAAAGATAGATTTTGGTGTGGACATACTGCTTAGGGATCCATTGAGTGGCAGAATACTTATAAATTCTTAAATCTGAAGATCACACTTGGTCCCTTGGGCTGAAAGTTTGTACGAAAATTTCATTTCAAAATGACAAGCCCATATATGCACAGGAATGGTTTTCTAAATAAAACCCTAGATCATTTTTTATTCATCTTATGTCTAAAATGCCCTGAGGCATAGCTCGATAAAAATTTTAAACTTTAAACAAAAGCTCCTTTTGAGTTGCAGGAAAACAAAACATTCTGAAAGCAACAGTTTGTATTATTTATTGTGATGTTTACTTAGCAAGAGAGGCTGATGAGYTAATTCTCAGTGGAAGTGCTGAATTACTTTAGGAACAGAAGCCCAATTAATTAAAGATCATTTCCTATTGATTTCACTACACTACAGACCAGACTCGGAGTACCTGCTATACTCCTATACAAGATATAAATAATAAATATTAATATACTTAGACCAGTTACTGCTGTCCTGATGACCTGTAATTCTCACTGAGGAAACAATTCTAAGACTTTGATGTGAACACAATAAAAGCCACAATGCCTCTTTGAAAGAAAGAGAACAGGAAAAACACAGAAGAGGCACTATGCACACTCTAGATCAAAGACAATAACCAAATGAAGAGACCGATTTAGAAAGTGGACAAAAGTGGAAATGAATACATTTGTATTGGAAAAATCAATAGGAAAATACCAACTTCATGCCTAAAAGTGGGAATTTTTTACTCCATAGAACACAAAACCCGAGTACACTCGGGATACACACTATGGCCAGACTTCAAGCCCAGATTCACCTCACAACTTCATTATGAGCAGAAATCAAGCCCTGGAAGCCTCCTTACTTGACCACTTTGATCAGCATCCTGCATGGCCATGAAGCACCAGGGCACGGGTTTCCTCTCTAGGTGTGCTTACCCATCCCGGGGACCTGCCGGAGCCCCACGCTGTGGTGTTCAGCCCTTCATGGCTCCACTGTTGACAGCCTTTCCATAGAAAGCAGCAAAGAAATCAGTTCTGTTGCCCAGGCTCTTATAAGGTCATAACAAGATTTGGGGTAAAGTTTTGGCTCAGTTTGCAGGGAAGTTGCACTGAAAGATTATTGCAGAAAGACAGATGTGTTGAGCTCAGTCTGGAAAATATAGCAACTATTCTATGCATTGCCAGAATACTCTATTAAGAAATTCAGAAAGTTCAGCATTCCTTTGGTACAACCATGTTTATTTGTAAACAGTGTACAAAAAATCGTGTTGCCTGAGATACAAATGCAGAGGCAAGTTGTCTGACTACAGTTTTCAGATCTGCTTCTGTTGAGGCCAATGCCTGGAGGTATGCTGCCTCTGCTTCCTCTTAAAGCTAAGCTCTCCCAGTCTTGTCTCAGTCTGCTGCCTCTCTCAACTTCCTGACTGCTTTCTGCCCCTGAATCCCACACAGTAGTATCAAGTCTGTGACCTAGCTTTTGTGTTTATACTAACTCACTAAAAAGACCACTGGGCCATAAAGATTCAATTTTTGCTAAAGGTTGCCAGACTAACTACTAATTACTGTCTTGTACAGCAGCTTCTCTTTCAGCTCTCACTGTCTACATACACTGCCTTAATTTTTCTTTTCACTTAGCCTAAAGAAATGACAGAAAGCACACCCATGAAGTTCAGCCATGTTCACAACTCACGGTGTCATCAACATCACACAGAAGAGCAATAAATGGAAAATAAAATACTYATCTTTACTCAGACTGTAAGAGTGGGCAAGTGACTTGAGCTGAGTCCCTATAGAAGGCTGCCAGTTATGAAAAATAATGCATAAAGGTTATCAGCTTTAAAAAGATCCCTAAGTACCTTAATTATCTAAAGGAGAAGGTGAAATCCTATGTTGTTATGGCAAGGAATAAAGGAAGCTGGGACCAGTGCTTGATATGTCTGTAGCCAACATGCACCCAGAGCAGGAGGAGGGCAGGATGGCTAAAATCAGTCCACTGACTCACCAGGAGAGCATCTTCCAAGGCCTGAGGTCAGGCCCACAAGAAGCAGCAGCTGCATTAGCAAAGCTCCTAGCTCTTCACAGCTGGGCAGCAGTCCTCCCAGGCAAGGCTGCAGGGAGTGGGGCTGGCAGCAATGGTCTTCTTTGGAAGCCTATAGAAAAGTGGAAAAGAAGGGGAGAAAAAAGAAGCTCTTGGAGCCTTTGACTTCTGCCCATTAACCTCAGCCTTTCTGAGTTTAGACTCAGCAGGAGGACGTGGGTAATCACAGAAAATGGCCTTTTCATTTCTTCTGCTGGTTACATTTCAGGTTTGCTTAGACAGAGCGCCACGAGGACAGACTTGACTGGGTGAGGCCATTCTTTGGCCTCAGGAACAAAAGGACTCAAGGAAGTGATCAAATCCAGTAAAAAAAGCATTTTAAATGCTCACCAATTGTTTAAAATGAGACATTATGTGAAAATAATTATTCCAGATCTGAGAGCATGTGTACTAAATGTGAACATGACATAGGAGGAGCTGGGTTTTTCAGCCTGGAAAAGCAAAGGCTGGGGGGAGTTAATTGCAGTCTTCAGCTACCTTTAGGAGGTTGTAGATAAGTGTAATGACTGTGTTGCAGCAAGGGCAATTATAAGTAGATGCAAAGAAAAAAAATTCTTCACCATGGTCCACCACTGGAGCAAGTACCCTGAGAGGCTGGGGGATCTCTGTCCTTGGAGATTTTCAACAAGCTTAACTTTTACTCCAATGTGGGACTTATAAGTCAAACCAAAAACTCAGATTGAAGTTGAGACAATTTATGGAGGAAGGCTGTAGACATGTGTCCTGTTTCTGCTGCCACTGACATATTTTTCCCCTATTCTTCCCTGCTGATTTTCACCACACTTCAGGGTGCCATGGATGCATCAGCATAACTGCAAACACAGCCACTCCTCAACCCAGCTACCCGAGTTAAATGGTTTGGATGTTTTAGCCTATTTTGTGTTTCAGTGTATGCTGAAAGGGTAACACAAAGTTGGGCAAAGTACATTTCTAATGCCCTGGTTAAAAGGGTATCGTATGCCTGACCTCCAGGACATAAACACAGGTCTAGGAATAACTAGATTCAGGGAGACAGACATTGCTGCAGTGTACATTTTGTTATTGTTCTTTCCAACTAGCAATAAACAAAAACCCCAAATGGTATAATTTTGGATAGGCACAGCAAGAGCTCCCTTCACTGAAAGCAAGACCGGAACCTTACCTGCTGGCATGCAATTATTTAACTCCCTCCATACCCCCCATCCACTGGTTGCACAGAGGGAGCACAGCATCAATATGAAAATGCCCCGATATGCAGGTGCCCATGCCTGGAACAAGGAGCAGGATCCAGAGATAAGCGTCGGTGCATGAGCGGGACAGGAGGCCCATGCACCGCGCTCTAGCACTTTGAAGCCTGCCCAGTGAGCTCTGGCTGCCTGCAGCAGTGGCCCACCTGCAACACGATCCCCGGCTAGGGCAGCTGGGTGAGGGACAGCACCATCCCTTCAATCCAGCTCACTCTTCAGTGTTTGCAAACAAAAACATCGTGGGGATAAAGTCCAGGTCAGGAGTGCAAGTAAAAGGGGGAGGAGGAAAAAAGAAAAGAGTCAGCTTCTGCACAGTGTAAATTCATAGTCATAAGTATTTTTATTATTATTAGCTTATTAACTATGTTAATAARCAATGTAAATAAACACAATGATCAAAATAGTCTATAAATTCAGTGCATAAACAGCAGTTACTCAAGGTTACTTAATAATTCATTTTACTCAGTTTCRGAGTAACTTCCAACAGAAAAAATAACAAAAGATCACGAAAGAACAAAACCCAGAACACCACCGTGTGTGCTGTGAACTCCTGTTCCTGTGGAGTCTTTAATGTTTTGGAACATGATATACAGCAGACACAGTATTTTATGAGTTTTTTCATACTTTTGTTTTATTTAACATGTGTTCCTGTCCAACCCAATTTTTGTCAAAGCAAGCCTCAAGTTTTTGTGAGAGAAAAGTCCTCATGGTAGCAAAAGAGGACAATGTGGCTGCAGAGCAGGGCAGTTGGCAGGTGCAGGATATACCGTAGCCAGGACATATCCAGTCTGCTGGGCATTCATGCCTGCTGAGACTGGGCACTGAAATGGGGACTTCAAACCCAGGAAACACCTCTGCAAACTCCAGCTGCAGCACTTAATCAATCTATGGGCAAAACTGGTACATTCACACAAGAGCTTGCTCACCTCAGACCTCACTTGTGATGCTGCTGGCTGTACGAATGCCCTCAGCCTCAGTATTTTATCTTCTTTTCAAATTTGTACAGTGGTCCACGTGCTGGAAAATAAGGTAAGGACATAATTAAGCAACGTCTGATGTGTTTTTCTTAAACCTCACTACAACCATACCTTTTTTCCTTGCAGCAAATCATGTTACAGCTAGAATTGGTCATTTTCCATGAAAAAAGATGCAAATTTTCAAGCAGTTGAAAATTGTTTTAACTTTTCCAACAGTATCTTCTGAGTGTGTTATATCCAATGGTGCTCATTCGGAACAAGCATAGGTTACAACACAAAGACAAGGCAAAATAAATAAGAAATGAAAGGAATAATAATAATAGTGTGAGATGGGGGAGGGATTTACCCCTCAGAGTTCAATTTAGGCACAGTGGTTATTGATTTAAATTCACAGTACAGGCCCACGTTGATAAGAGATAGCACAGTATACACATAACAACAGAAATAATAGAAAAATAGGAAAGTGGTTTTCTTTAACTAGTTTCATTTTGTTACTACATTGTTGCCCACATTGATGCTTTTTATTTATTAACAAATAATAAAGCAGATTTTTTTAAGAGAGAGGAAAAGAAAAATTAATTTTGAAATTTTAATACTGTAGATGGTTGAAAAGTTTCTTGTGAAATTTCACAAGAAAATTAACTTTYGAACTAACCCTTTCTTTTAGAAGTGTTTGCTTTCCATGTAAGAGAGTTGATTTTTTTAAAACTGGAAAATATAAAGGTGTGGAGATGAAAAAAAGATTAAACCAAAACCAAAAAGTATTTTTTAAATTTAAGTTATTCCAACACGTCATAAAAGTTCTCTTCCAGATAGCTCATGTTCCTTTTCATCTACACCCCTGCAGTGAGCTTCCCAGTTGAACACTGTATCCCGTCGCACGTGGGAGTCTGTGGCAGCTCCCTGGGCTGCAAGAGCTCCAGTCAGAGTCATGCCGTCCCAAGTGAAAATAAGGAAACACACATCAGAACTATAACTCTGTAAGGTACTATGGAAAACTTTTTCATTGAAATAACTGATTTTCAGGCTCAAGTTTTGCTTAATTCTACTTTCCTGCATCCCGCCTTTCCCCCCTAAATAAGAGATCAATGGAAAAAAAAAMCCAAAACATTTTCTCACCGTMACGGGCTTACTGAGCCTGGTCATTTTTTTTTCCTGTTACTACTTCTTTGGCAGTGTGGAACCCTGCACCACAGGTGGGGAGATAGGATCTGTGCCTGGAAAAGATACACAAATTTACAAACTTAAAGCCTGCCACAGACCAATCCCCCATTCAGTCTGTTACGGATCAGCAGTTTCCCAATGTTTGCCCCTCCACTCAGCAGTAACTGCCGCAGTATCTGTTTCCAGGAGGAAGATGAGACACTGAGGTAGGTGAAGCATTATGGCAGCAGGATTGCCTTCCTGGYACCTACGCAGACAGCTGGTTTGCCTCAGATCCTAAAGGTTTACATCAACATCAATTCCCAGGTTTTGAAAGATGTGATCTTTCAAGCATAGGTGTAAAAAAAGATGTTTTTAAAAAGCCCTGCCATGCCTCAATGAAGAAAATCCCACAAGCTACCAAGTTTAATTTAGGGTATGTTCCATGTTTTGCAATTTTTATTTAAATTGTCCATAAACCCTCCCCCTAGAAGAGGATGGACAAGTGGTCCCATCGCATTTTATAYAAACCACTTCAAGCATGATTTGGAAAATGTCGCAACTCTGACACTCAGCGTAAACACCGCCACATTTTTGGAAGTTTATCCATCCAAATTCAGTAGTACAGTATGAACTTGCCTCAAATAATAATAACACAGAGCAGCTCCCCCAGGGTGTAGATAATACGCATAATCACCACAGTCTCTGCCTATTCAAGTTAACGCTTCTTAACAACAGATGTAATCTTCAGTGAAACCAGGCTTTTACAGATTGYTGTTAATATGAATCACATTTAACTTGTCTAAGTATCTCTTCTAAAGAGCTTATGTCTTCCCTAGAGGTATTTAAATTAGGAATTCTTAACCACTAATTGAATATGAACTTGGATAACTGAGCAGGTCATCTTTGCTTCTGAAATGCAGGCTGAAGGACTTTATTGTCCAGACTAAGTAAGTGAGGTGAACATGTCTGACTTATGTTGTATAAAAACTTGATGATATGCTAAAGCTTTGAGGGGCACTGTTTCAACAGGTCTTGGGGGTGAGGAGTATCAGGTGATGCTTTCAGACCTCTCCCAACAGCTCACGGTGGGATGTCACTGCCACAAAACTAGTTGGGTCATTGCATTCATTTTCAGTGCTCAGGCATGTGACAAATTAGGAGGAACTTCAAGAGCTTGCCTACTTTTTTTTTTAAATGCACTAAGTATATGCTACATTCAAACATCATTAAGACAGTAAAAACAATCTGACAAAAGAAAGGGATTTATAAATTGCCTGTTGCACAAGTTTTCAGAACAGAGAAAAGCAGGCTCATTGCTTTTAGGCCACCAGATCATTGTTGCATGTCAGTGCAGTTATTGAATWTGGTCTAGTATTTTAGCAGTCCTCCAAAGCAACAGACCTTTACATCTCCTAAGGATTTTGTGGACAGTTCAAAACTGTACCTTAGTATTTTTATGCTATGATAACGCTTCAAAAAGTCATTTTGCACTGTTAATTGCATTCTATTTTGGTGCAGTAAATTTAGAAATATACATATTTACCCAGACACAATGCTGCCAGAAAACTACTTAATCAGCAGATGAATATACATTGAAACAAAAGCTATGAGTACATTTATCCAGTTAGGTATGAATACTGCCATGATGGCTCTAATGGAGGGTGGGGAAATGGGGCAGCAAGGAAGAGAAATCACACAAAGCATCACTAATCCCATAAATGCAGAAAAAGGAAAGATAACAAGCATAATAYTAACTTAAAACTCATAATGTTCTATTTTTTATGTTAAATGGTAGTTTTGCTGCAAAAGCAAATTTCTCTTCTTTGAACTCAGGGAAGACTGTGAATGCATACTGGGGTATACTGAGRTTATGCTTCCAGCTGGACATGGACTTTCAGCACAATATAATTCAGTTTCCATCCAATCCAAACTAAAACCCACCCTGTTCCCCCCCAACATCACCAGATTTCCTCAATACAGAAACTTGATTTTTTTTTTTTTCCCCCCAGATATATCGGTACATTTCGGTTTTATCTTCCTACACAGTATGCGAGATATACATGTGTGGTAATTGTGGAGTTTCTGGATATCTGGATACCTGAAGGGCAAGATACTATAATCAAGAATGGTAGATATGGTATTTCCTCACGTATTTAAGACAAGAGGTGAAAGACTGCACACAAGCTATACATGTGGTTGCTTCACAAACCCTTCCCAAAAGGTGACCTTCTGGCACCTGTGATGGAAAAGGGTAGGTTTGGCAGAGGGAGAATTACTGAGGTTCAAAGATACAGCAGGGAGAGAACAACGCAAGCAGGGCTCGCTATTTCAACCTCAGCACCACAACAGCAGCCAGAGCACAGACTCTGGCAAAGATAAGCTCTTGCAGGTGAAAAAGGGGTACCTTTTGCTAAGAACTTGAATAGTCTGTACCAGGTCACAGTGACCTTCTAAGTTGTGCTCTGTTCAACCAACTTTATTACAAGACAGGCAAAAAGGATTCACCTTGCAACAGGTGAAGTAAAAAGCAAAACAAAWGGCAACRTAAAAGGAGATCTGTCCTCAAAGGGACTATCTTYGCCTTTAAAGTTACTTTGTTCTCCTTTGAGCCTGTGTGAAACAAAACCTGAGAAATGCAAATACCTTCAGTATGCTYGCTTGAAGGGACGCTGCTTTGGCAGCAGCAGGTCTCTCCTGGCTGTTCAGGACTGCCCTTGGCTCAGGAGCCCACTCTGCTGGCACCTTAAGCCTCCTGGCTCAGTCAGCAGTAGGAGCTGGGCAGCCCAGGGAGAAAATTGCTTTGGGAAACCAAAAAAAGCCTGAAGGAGAGGCCAAGTGATAGCTGTGAGCTCACAGTGCCCCCAGGTCTTGGGTCTAGTGAGGAACTCCCCCAGGACCTAGATCCAAYCAGGCCATGAGGGACTGGCCAGACAGCTGCAGGGAACCAGTCAGGCTTTCTGTCTGGCAGACAAGAYGCAAAATGAAAATAYATTTCATAGAATCATAGAATACCAGGTTGGAAGAGACCTCAAGGATCATCTGGTCCAACCTTTCTTGGCAAAAGCCTAGCACCCTGTTCAGCCAATTCTTAAAAGTGTCCAATGTTGGGGAATCCACCACTTCCCTGGGGAGATTATTCCAATGGCTGGTTGTTCTCATTGTGAAACATTTTCTTCTTGTGTCCAGTCAGAATCTCCTCAGGAGTAACTTGTACCCATTATCCTTCGTTTTTTCCATGTGACTCMTTGTAAAAAGGGCATCTCCATCTTCTTTGTAGCCACCCTTTAAATACTGGAACATTCAGCTTTTATGAACTTTCCTATCAAAAAAGCAGCCTCTTGTTAGAAAGAATGACCTCTTCTCTGTGTTGCAGAACTCGATGACAAAATGAACAAAGTCATGAATAGATATATGCATAACATACATACCCATCCCCAGAGGAAGACAGTCATGAAGGGCAGCACATATGTGYAACAGCTTTGCAAAAGTGTAGGAAAAGGACTGGGGGAAAAACTAATTTCCCCAATTTCCTCACAGGGGTCATTTGCTTTTTTTATCTCCCCAGTGGCTAGTCAAAAGCTAGACCACGTTTTTTTTCTGTGATGCGCACAATGGACATTCCCATGATGCAGCTTCTTCTCCTTACCTTCACAGAAGAGTTTTTTTTCCCTAGACGTATCACTCAACCAGGAGATGAGGAGACACTGTGGCAACATCTTTTTAATCCAAATATAWCTGTAACCAAAAAATATTTTGTGTGACTGATTTCCTCCTCATTGACAGCTAAAAACCATGACATTTCCAGAAACTGGGGGAGGGAGCTGGGGAAGGGAAATCTGCAACATTTTTTCTATTAAGAAAATCCACCTTCAACGCACCTGTAATTAAAACAACAGAGCATAATCCTCCCACATTTGGTAACTTTACRGACACACAGAACTGTACACGCTAGCAATTTTCAGTGAGCAAAAAGTTTTCTGACTCTGCATAACCCACAATCATACACCTTCTTGAATGCTGTTTCCATCCACTCTGTCTATTAATAAACTATTTACTATAGGCATGACTGTTAATTCTACATAATACTAAGGTTGCCCAACACTTTCCATTTTGAATGTGTTTTCAGCTGCTAATAGCTTTGCCAAACTTTCATGTTCTATGCCACTGTCTGCCTCAAGTTAATTAGTTCTGTAGAGTATAGAGTATAAATATAACACACCACGCACGCACAGAGCTTTGCCCAGATTAGAAGAAATTGTAAACGATGAATTGAAAAAATTCCAGTTATCCATGTCATGCTTTGATGAGGGGATCTGAAATATGGCGGGAGGTAGTTTTTGCGTTAAAAATGTACTCACTGTCATTTTGCAAAAATCTGCGCCACATCAACCATCATAAAAGCTTTTGGACATTTTYCCTTACCCTCAGTACCAACATGCTTATTGTTAGGAAAAGCTATTTACAGTTTAGCACCTCAAGTCCCAGAGATGGGCTACTGCAACTTAGCCTGCATGCACGAATTTGGCAGGGGAGCTTTCATCTTGTGCTCTTCTGCTTAGATTTCTGCTGGACTGGTGCAGTGGAGAGGAGGACAACAAGGGGATTCCAGTGTCAGCAGTAACAAAACAGATGGGCAGGGGCTGACATTGGGGAYGCAGGGAACAGTTTGGGAAGTGGAGCCTTACAGCTGACAACTGGGAAGAAAGAGAAACGGGGAGAGTGGAGGAGGGGTGTGACAAGTTGTTCAGCGGCCTTCAAGAGACAGACTGGGAAAGAGATGGAAAACAGCAATGAGCAGGTTAGCTGGAAGCAAATGAGTGGTGGATAAATGGAAATGAGGAAAGAGAGGGAGCCCAGGAGAAAGGGCTCTGCTTGGTAGAACTGAGAAAAAATGCACGGGCACACTCGCAGTAAGTTTCGCCTAAGTATCCCACAGCACAGAGATCCACTAATGAGCGGTGTGCAAGCCATGAACTGACAGAGACAAAACTAGAAAAAACAGGATTGAATTGTGCATTGCAATTATACTACAGTTATTAGTTACACAGATAAGGAGGCATGGTCAGGAGGCTGGAGTCTGTGTGCAATGCACACAGCTTCTTGGTGGTAGCTGCTTCCTGGCCCTGGTGTCTGAGCTAGGGTGGCAGAATCTTGCTTCTGCCATCCAGCTCTCCCCACATCTTCTCTCTCTGTCCAGATGCTTATGTTAGATGGATTCCTGTTGAAAGCACTTGCATTTTGGAAGCTTCTATGTTGCTCAAATGCTGGAGGTGGATTATAAAGAGGGAAGGACTGGTTAGAATGTTTTGAGGTGTGGAAAGAAGGAAGTTGCTAAGAGAAGAGACTAATTTGAGCTCCTAAATGTCTCATTACTTGCTCATGCATATTCCTAGTCCAAGGTTGAGAAAGAAATCACTGCATATCCAGCCCTGACAGCAACTTAAAACCTGGATTCTACATTATTYCTTTCCTTCTCAGTGAGGAGGCAGGAGATCACACAAGATTTTTAGGTTGGGGCTCTGTTACTTCAGCTGTGACTTGAGCTATGCACGGACGCATTGGGAAAGATGCTCCTGCATGTGCTCACATTTTCGGTTATGGATGCACAGGAATAAGCAGGTCCTTCTTAYGTCCTTTATCCTCTCAGGACCAATGAGCACAGCTAAAAAACTGTCAGAGCCTTGAGTGCAATCATTTAGTACTTAGACAGCATATCTGAAAGAATATGGTAAAAAGGGAAAAAGAAAAGACATAACTTGCTCCAAAGAAATAACATTCTTCATTTCCCTCCTGCCTCCCCCACAGCAATCCGCTTCACGGAGGAAGTGAGTAAAAAATCATGATCCAGAGGGTAATGGCTGGCTAAGAGATGCTCCTAGGTCCACTGCAGGCTATGGTTCAAACCATAGCTCTCGCTCAGCGCTGACAATTGAAACCTCATCTTTGTAATCTATGTCCTGGCTGTGGAGTTCTCTGCTCTAATTATTCTGGATGTGTCTCTCCTCACAACCTGGAACAGGCTTTCTAAGGGTTGAGACCACTGGAACGGGGAAGATTTATGGAGCCAGTCAACGCTGGTTGCGTTCTGCAGAACCTTGAATAAGAACCAAAAGACTCTTCTGAATCTTAGGAGGGAAGTTTCCCTCTGCTTCAAGGATTACTCACTTCCTGGTGCACTGAAGTTGAAGGATTAAGTAACTTTTCCCAAATATAGAATGTATYACACCCAATCACACACACACTGCTTCCTTCTTAAGTGAGGCATCTGAGGAGGAAAATGAGATTACAAATTTAGGAGTATAATGAGATCAGGTTAAATTCGTACCATTTCCACACCTAGGCACAATCTATGTTACTAGAAAGAATTAATTTTTTTTGTTGCAATTTCTAATCTCATTATACCTTTTGACACAAGAATGATTTATCAGAATTTCAATACTTAATGCTATACATTTTGTGAAATATTATATTTTGCTCTAACATAGTACCTTCACTTGACTTTTSCAGTATTCTATATTTTCATTAGCTGGTATCCACTCACTCATGCCATACCACTCAGCACAGCTATAAATAGAAAGACCAGCCAACCAAATCACACAATATTGAAAAGGTCAAAGTAGTATACTACATTACTGTAATTTAGAGAATACTATTCACAAAGTATTAAAACTTTGACACCTTATTTATGTGACAATGAAAGTAATGAAAATAGAAGGCATTGCAAAATAATCACATTATTACCAGATATCATTGAGAGATTGAGGGACTGCAAACCCCTCAACATTATTATTATCTTTATAGCCTAATATAAATTCACRTTATTCTTTAGGTCCTGTGCCTCTTATGCTAAGTTTCTGTGTCTCTCACCAGAAAGGCAATGGTCTGTTCACTACTTCTTTGGATTTTTTTTTTGATACAAATATTTAAGAAGTTCTTAAGGAATAGTCAYAAGGTTTTTTTTGAATTGCGGCCCTCTTTTAGCTAACTTGTAAAGAAATTTAGACTGAGGAAAAAAAAWGTGAAAATCAAGCTAAGGATTAGTATTATTGACTCCCTCCCCCCACCAAGGGAATGAGAGAATTATGGCCTTGCTCTCAAAGTCTATGGAAAGGACTTGTTTGAGCTCAGTGGCTGTGCCGCAGTACCTGGACACGCAAAAGTACTTTTAGAGTGGCTGTGAGCACAGGGTGTTCTGCAACGCATCCACCATCCTGTTGCCCCTACAAACCTCCATGTCCACGTGGCAAAATGTATGTRTCCTGACAACTGCATGGTCCCCCACCTCTTTCCCCACAGCCCAGGATTCCTAAGAGATCAGGTACATACTGCGGAAACACCTGCAAGTCAGTACTTACCTCCCCAGGCCCAGGTTCAGTCAGGTATCTGATGTGCTCCCTGCATCACTGATCCTGGTTCCCAATGCTGTTTGATGCTGCAAAAGTCTCTGGCTAATGTGAAAGTCAGACTCTGTGCCAAGTCATCTCCAGGCATGCAATTTTTCCCAAAAAACACGAAGTATAGCTGTGCTCTTCAAGACTGGAAGAGCTGTCCCAGAGGGAGCAGTCATGGCCCACATCAGATACTACTCATGACTCTGCAGGTTCACAGAGTAAAAGTGGATGTTTTTAAAATTGTCTGCAGGAAAAAAAAAGGAAGGAAGAATGTGAAAGGGGCAAAGAAAGAGGGTATCAGCTAGGTTTTCTGAGATAGCTGCAGGAGAACTGGGCTTAGTACACAGCCCATAGTGCACTCTCCAATATGCTCGAGACCACTCTGAGCCCCTGGGCAAGTTCAGGTGTCCACAATCCAACAGGCTGGGGAAGATGTGCTGGAAGCTGCCCTGCTTTCTCCCAGTATAGACAATAGGTTAATCTGGGGCAACCTGTATCTAGCCAACATATGTTTGATTAGATCCTGGCATCATAGAGTTCTGTAGGTTTGGGGAACCAATAATAATGACATTTCAGGGGACTTAATTCATGGAATTGTAATTAACCTAATGGATAACTGAGAAGTAAGCTCAGCTAATATTAAAACAACAGTAATTGGTGACCTAATTTCTCTCTTATGAGTCTCATTGACTTCTATGAGAGAATACCCATTTCCCAATGAGTAAGGGAGGATTCCAGGACAACTCTTTTTGAGGACTATTCATGATTTCCAGTTTGAAACACCACAGTTGCAATAATGCATTGCAACATTTCCTAATGCCAGGCTGGAGCTGATCTGGCATCTCTCTCTCTCTCCCCCACTGAGTCCCTGTTAAGAGGTCAGAGAGGTTTGACTACAGCAAAGCTGCAGCGTCTGCAGGCAGTACAGCTGAATAGCCACATTCAACCTGCTGATGCTAGTTCGTTGCTTATATGGCAAAAAGAGCCTGTAGCTTCTATTTTTCATACATGAGACCTAAAGTTTGGTTTGGGTTTTTTTGGGGGTTTTTTTTGTTTGTTTTTTTTTTTTTTTTTTTTTTGGGGGGGGGGGGGGGGGGGACGGTTTGGGGAGCGATTTCGGGGGTTTTGGTGGCTTGTTTTTTGGTTTGGTGCTGTTTGTGCTTTTTTTTAGAAAAGCACCCGATAAGACCTTGTTTAAGACCTTGCCTACATAAAAATAATGTCTTAGAAGAAGTGATGAAGCCTCCTCCCCTGACAGTCACACCTCCAATATAGATGCTATTATTCCAATAGCAAGGTTGTGCACACCGCTAACCAGTTTATTGAGGAAGTAATTATACTCTACCTGTGTTACACAATTTTCAGTCTATCTAGAAAACTAAGACTATACTCTTACAACTGACTAAATGTCTATAGGTAAGATGAGCAAGTAATTTGCCAGGAGGGAGACTAAAAAAAACCAAAMCACCACCACAAACCAAAAACCACCAACACCAGGCTTTATCTTTGTCAGCAAAGGTTACACAGGAGAGAGCAAGCGAGGGAGAAGTGAAGCAGCGCATCCCCCCGCTGATCTGTGCCTCCTGCAGACTCCCACCCCAAGCTGGTGCCTTGGCACTGTGCTGGCGAGGCTCTGGGCCCTCTGGCAGAGCAGGTGGCCATGGGCGGCATGCTCCACCGTCCTCCTACTCCCAACAGATTTGCTGGTGCTGGGGGCGTAGAAAGCGAGCTCTACCTGAACAAACTGAACCCCTTCACTTTTGGGATGATGGCTGGAGGGATGGAGAGAACGCCTTATGGAATTTTGATTTCAATTTTATAACATATGGAAATTGGTCTGCGACAAAAGTGAGAAATATTTAGAAACAGTTGGAAAGGCTGTCATTGAGATTTATCCTGGCTATGTCTAAACATGGAAAAGGACAACAGAAACCAACGTTAAGAAAAATGTAAAGAGAACTGACTATGCAACAAGCAGAAGGCTTATTTCTTTTTAAGTATAAACAATCTGGTGAGGAGGAAGAAAGGCAGAACTATAAAAATAAGGCAAGGCAAGTAATATATAATGAGGGTAAAAAATTAATAATACTCTGCATCAGTTTGCAGAGATTTTTTCTTGTACAGCAGTCTCCAAATATAACTTTCTTAAGGGATAAAACAGTCAAAATATTTCTGTTCCAAAATATCACAGTGGAGAATGGGATAAAAGGAAGGTGTACTGGGGAAAGGGGATAACCTTTAGCTATGGACAAGCTTTTTAGACACCTTCCTTGGGAGACTAACCTTTCTAGACTTCTTATCCAGCCAATGGAAAGAGATGCTAGCCTCCACAGGGCAATTCAATATCCCTAAATGCAGGTGGTGTGGATGCCTTATTTACAGTAAGGATAAAGACTATAACAAATCACAAAACATGGGTCATTTTCTTCAAGCTTTGCCTGTTTGGAGGCCTGGGCTGAATTACAGATGGAAGAAACATCGCTGCCTTCAGGGGAAGTTAAGGAAATGGGTGTGAGGACACAGCACCCTTGTTTGATCCTTCTCCCTTTTTTCTGTTCATTAAGTGCAGCACTGTGCATGAAAACCGTGCCTTCCCACTCGTTCTCTTTGTGKTTTTTTTTCCTCCCCTCAGCTCTATAATGCTTCTTTTCACTCCAGTGCCATGGGCAGTCGCAGGCAAAGGGAACTCCCAGGCTGCAAGCTTGCAGAAGTGCAGAGCACCCCCTGCTTAGTCCACAGATTTCCTTCCCCACTGCTGTTTTCTACTGGTGGAGAGGTTGCAGCCATAGGGAGCAACCCTTTACCCAGAACAATAACTCATTTACACTTGCAACTGAAGTGTCCTTTGTGCAGCAAGTCTCTAGTACCAAGGTAGAAATTTTGTTCCCAGGGAACTTGTAAAAAGGCCGTATTACAAAGACAGTGGAAAAATTAGTGTGGAGGCAGCCTAACAAAATATTTGAAATACCAAGATTAGCAATGACTATAATCAAGGATAAGGACAGAAATAGAGAATGTAATTGCTTCTAATTTGAACACCATAGCATTTACCAGCTTTTCATAGATGCCGAATAGGCAAGATTATCTAGATTTTCAAATGAGTTTATCTATGAACAATTGGCTGAGTGGATTGACAGAAAAAGTAATACAAGATGTTGAATGTATAGCATACTTACTATAGAAACACAATGACAGGGAATGCTGTTATTACTGTATGAAGTTGCTGAATCTAACAGTATAAATTCAATGCAAAGCCTGAGTTACTTTTCCACAATTGTATTTTGGAGAAGCAGAGCAACCTAAATTGCCCTATATTTCCTTTAAAAAGAAGTTCCATTTTAGAAGTATGTACGTATATAAATTCCAGAAAAATCATAGGATTCTTCTGTTTTCCTTTCTTCCCACACTACGTTGGAGAACACCAATTTCTCCTCCCTTCTTTTCACTTTTCCCTTTTAGGACTGACATAGCTGCTGAGTTTGGCTTAGGAAGCCAACTCATTGCATTTACTCACTCAAGTCTATTACCTAACAACTTTTCATTGTGCAACTACTTAGAAACAACAGAAAAATCAGTATGTTTATGCTCATATTCCCAGAAGTATAAAAGCCATCCTTTACTTAACTTGCACCTATGAATTTCAGCTGATAACTTATTTTCAGGTCCAAACTTTCAAATTCACTGGTTACTCATAATCCTTTCTGACAGAAAACAGGAACCACATCACATGCTGTATTTTGCCACCTGCTGCGATACAGAATTTCTGTAAATGATTGCAAGCAGTGTGCAAACCACAGTTTATTTTTGGTAGAAATTTCTCAATAAGACTTCAGCATTGCTTACAAATTTCTGCAAAAATAAATTGAAGAATTTGAATTAATAACATATTGACTTGCTGATAATATTTGGCAGGTTTTAAGAATTTCTGAAAAATAGGAAAAGCAGAAATATTCATTGAATAATGCATGCTTTGTAGTGTATTATATTGATTTCTCAGATCTCTCTGATTCATAATAAAGCAAGCATACCCAGTGTTGAAGAAGCGTGGTATTGCCTGGGCTTCATTGCATACATGCTGAAGTACCATCCCGAGTTAAGCTATTTCATGACATACAAGCAAAATGTACCTGACATAGCAGGAAGACACCAAATTTGGACTGATAATGCAGCACATTTGTATAACAGAGTAGGGACATGAGCAAAACTATGCCAGGCTAGAGCTGACAAAGGAGAAAAAGGAAAAGATATGGAACCAAGTTAAAATACAGGTGAAATTCTTCATGGCTGAGGCTAACACACCCAATGATCACTACTATAATTTTTCAATTTGTTCATACAGGGAATATTTAAATAATCTCATGGTATTTCCCTCCCATCCTTCCCATCACTCCCTTCCTCTTCTTGCTAGCCTKCTTGCATCATACCTTTTGTTTCTTAAGGTCAGTTGTGAGACATCTTCCTACATGCATGAATAAGGCCACAGTGGATAAGGCACACTAAAAGATGAAACAATAATCTGTTTCCTATAAACGTCTCAACCAGCTGCCACCAGGAAGGCAAGAGAGAGAGCTCTTCTACTTTGCAAGTAAGGGTTCCTGGCAAGGTGACATATTTTTCTGTTTCTTTAGGTTAAATGTACTTRTTATTTACATGAAATCCATCTGCTACAACATCCTACATGCCCAATAGGACCATACAGTTAAACCACATTTATAACACATTAATGTGTCTTTCCATACTGCGACGTGGTAATAGTGCAAAAAGCTATTAGGACCAAGCTGTTAGGCATACACGATAGATGAATTTCCTGGTCAGCATGCACATACACTGTACCATAATTTATAAAAGAATACCATTAACATATAGCAATACAAGTAGACATAAAAAAAGAAGATCAACATTTAACCCTAGTTTTTAGCCCTTCCCAAATTTTTTGCCCTTTCAGCAACTGAATTCATTGGAGCTAGCAACAGCAAGCTAGGCTGAAAGAAACGACCTGCCAATTAGTGGCTCATTTTTTCAAGTGTCTGAGATAGAACCATCTACGGGAGCAGACACATTCAATGCAGAAGCAAAACCAGGTTGTTGGTTTTTTTGCTTGTCAAAATTAGGTAGTTGCCAAAGTTCGCTGTGTTCTCATTAGCACGATCATCTACTTGAGCACATATGTAGAAGGTTATAGTGCATGAATGGTGTGCACTTTGAGGGAAATACATAATTAATTATTTCTATCTTTTTATATTCAGAAGCAAAAAGAATAAAAATGTTTTAAAAAAAATGTGGACTTACCTGCCCTACTCAAACAAATCTTCCATACGGTAAGATTTTGTGTTATTTGGCCTTTGCTCCAGTAAGATTAATGTTTAGGGAAGGAGAATGACACTGTCCATGTAGAAGAATGAAAAATAAAAAGCACTGTTAGGAGCTTGGCAACAATACGTACAGATATATTTCCTTTTAATGGCATATACATATCAACTCTACTAGTCACACACCTGTATCTTAGTAGGTATGACTATATTTTTCTCTTGACTTTGCTATCAAATTGTTTCTTACCACATTTATATGTTTCTCAAAAATATACATAGGGAAGYGAAAGGTCTTTTTGATCAGATGAGAGGTTCCTTTATAAGTTATCTTTATCCACTTGTCTAAAAGCCATATAAAACTGGCTCTATGTGCTTGAATCTCTTTCATACTTGTTTTGCTGAATCCCTGTTACTTCATGTTTAACTGCACATCTTCTAGCTGTTGTCATTTATACACCCTCCACATTGCAGGATATACATGCTGCAGGACATAGTGCTTGCTGACATACTTTTTGTGAAGGAAATCCTTACAATCAGCTGGCCAACATATGAAGCTACATTTGACCACAGGGCATAGAATGAGGGAAGTGTCTTTATCACAAAGGAAATCAAAACATTTCCTCCATACAGTTCTGTGGAGAAAGAGGGGGAGGGGGAAAGCAGGACCAAAACCCATATCTCTGTCAGAACATCATGAAAAGAAAAATAAATCCTTTCTAAAGACCTGATGTTAAAAGCACTGAGTTGCAAAATCCCAGAGGCCAATGGAAGCTGAAAGCATTTGGCATCCATTTGGACTGGTCGTCTTACTTCAATACACTATTCAAATCAGCATTGCTCTCTTAGAAGTTTCAGCATATATTTTCTAACACCCAGAAGAAATCGGTACTAAATGCAACAATAGTATTTTGGGGGTGGCAGTAGTAACCATTACTAACTGCTAAATGCAAATCAGAGACAATCTTCAGAGTCTGTTTAGCACACTGTTTCCACATGCAGCTTGATAAAGATGGAAAACGATTCAGTCTGTTGCAACATACTCCACAAGTACTACAGAAGTGAATTGAAGACAATAACAGGTAAACAGATGATTCAGGAAAAACTTGAATTTAGACATACCATATTGAGGTAAGAGTTCAGATCTTCTCCGTGTTCACTTTTCTGAGCTCAGGCTCTGGCTCTGCTGAACTACCAGGCTTTGTCTTCTGCTGTGAAAGGGGAACATCACTGAAGTCAATAGACGTATCATCTGCAAAGAAAAAGTCAGAGTTACAAAATCACACCAAGACCCACAGCCTTAAAATGTTTTGTGTATTTCAAAGTGTGCTGGGCCCCATTTACAGTGATTTTTAATGGGGCTAGAACACGTGTTCCCTTGACAGAAAACACTAACAATACATGCTACAAAAATAGTAGTGGTTCACAAATAACTTAGTAATACTAAAGTATCTACATAAAAGAAAATAACATCTCTGTGATACGCAAAGTATTTAAGCACTTATGAAAGAACTCATCCTTTCAGAAAACACAACTGATCTATTAGCACAGGCTTATTTTATGGTTTCGTCCAGCAGTCACAATTTAGGGCATACCCAATTACCTCTTTCCAAAACACTCTACTAGGTACCTTCCCTCTAAGCTTTGTGGAAATGTGCCCAGGAACTTCCATTCACAATTTAAGAGACTTTTCTTAGGCACTGCCTTACTCTTCAATATGTAGGATTTATGTATCCACTCATAACAATATTCTGTTGTCTTATGTARTATGTACACTCTGAAGACCACTTCTTGAAGTTCCTCATTTGTCAAATCATCAACAAGCTTTATATGAGGTTCCCAAAGAGAACAGTAATGAATCTAGGAACAAGAGTGTGCATTTAATATTTCTCATTGTATGACAATGTTTTACCAGTTCATCCTCAAAAAACTACAACAGAAGAGTCTGAACACTAAAGTCAGGAAGATGCTAATGTATTTGGACAACAGAAATACGAATTTAGTATCTTTAGATRGGGGAAAAGAGCCTTGCACACTATACATAGTGTCACTGTATGCAATCACAGGGAATTAACAGTGGGAGAAAATGAAGAGGCAATTATTTTTCAAATGGTGTTTCCATCTAGGCTAGAGGAAAAAGCAGGTTTAAAGTAGGCATTGCAGCCATAAGAACAGGGAGGATGTATCTCTATGAAGTCCCCAACCCGTGCTGTTCTGGGCAAGCTGTGGTCACAGCAAGAGACTCTGAAAGAGTGAGGGGGATTCATTATTGTTGCAGACAGCCATAATAATGCAAAGGTGTTAAATCTGCGTGAACCTTTCCCATCCATTGTTGGGAACATGTTTGTATGCATAGATCATCTCTAATTTTTAAATGTTATCATAAAGCTGACTCTTCAGCAAAATAACAAAACAAGACATTCACTTGTCTGAGTGCAGGACAGTTAATAAAATGAAAGAGTTGGACCACTGCATTGGTGCCTACCATGGCAGATAGCTAACAAATGAATAAAAGATGTTGAGCTGCTCCAGGGCAACAGAGGAGCATCTCTGCTAATCTTCACAGAGTAATTGCAACTGGTAGAAAGCAGCCTGTGCTGCAGAAGCATCACTCATTGACTAAGCCTTTTCAGGTTTGGGCAGACAACTGGACAGTAYGAGAAGGTATGAAAAAATCCAAGTTGCTCCTATTCCTACTGTTACTACTACTATTAATGCTATGTTCTAAAGCTTTCCCTACTTATACACTTTCTGTGCTTTTAACCGGCTCCTTCAACTGAGCTACAATACTGCTGAAATGTCCCCCTGACATCCCAGCCCCAACCTGTGCCTGCCATGGCAGCTCTAACTCAGTCCTCCTTTACTGCTGACTACAGAATTATTCTCCCAGCACTGCCACTCCTCGCAGATGTCTTTGTTTACTTGAATATTCCTTAGCATCCACCAGCATTTTCCCCTAGCTAAATTCCTACTAAATATACTTTACTTCTCTAAGCCTCATCAGTTATTGCTCTAAACGCAGACCTTCAAAAGAAAAAAAATCCCCACCTGCTTTTAATATGTGTATCAATAAGAGGAGGATTAGAAATCAGCACTCCTAGACTCTGTTGAACAAACTTCTTTCTGCCTCAGTTTATTCGACCATAAAATGGCTATAATATTTACTACAATATCTCAAAGAATAGTTAAGAAGCTTACTGTTATTAATTCAATACTGCTGATTCTGACTTGCTACAGGGAATATATAAAAATTTCCATGCAAAGTCAATATATTTTTCTAAGATTTATAGTTTATGGTTTGTAGTCATTAGAATAACATTCTTTGCAAGGTTAATACCCCAGTCCTATGGAGCAGAAAGTAGTATCCAAATTACAGTCAAGATTATATTTTTATTTGCTAGTTATTCCTTTTAAGTAACTCTGTAGCATTTATTTTCTCCTATGGGGCAGTATTATTAATAAATACTTACTGCCAGTAAGCTTACATAAATTTATTTAGAAACCCATTGTTTTAAAGAATTTCCCTGGAACAAAATTAATCTTTTTTTTTTTTTAAATACATAGGGCAGAATCTTTTTCTTATAACTGCTTTAGCAAGGTTTTTCCCTTAGGTCTGCATATTATGGAAATACTTTCAAGATAAAGTGAAAAAAAACAAAGGGAAGAATAGGTAACCCCTATAAGTACACAGAATGTCATTGTAACATAAAGCCAAGAAATACTRTTTCTAAAATTACAGACCTGAAGTTCTTCTTTCAAAAAATTGTAAATAACTTCCAAGTTTGATTCTGCAGGCAATATTTACTGTAACATTAACAAGTGAGAATATCTGCTGTCTCGCTAAAGGAAAGATGGCTGCATTTAGCTGTACTTTAAATATTCTGTAAGAATTATTCTGATCTTTACATGGGATGCCTGTTAGCCATTTCCAGGACTAATTGGACTAAAGTATGGTACGACCTAATTTTTCAGCATATGCCACAGAGTTTTGAGATTCCTAAATGCTTCAGTCTTTTGAGAGTTTTGTTGTTTTCTATTAGCTACAACTTCATTGTATCCAACTGCCAGCAGAGGGAGAAAACGCGATATGAAGTATAGAAATATAATACAAAACACCATCTCTCATCCGCACTACTGAAATAAATATGATGCAGTTTCAACCATTTCTTTTCTAGGACAGGGTACACTCATTGTCAGTTCCCCAGTCTACAAGTAATCTGATTAATTGTTGGGGTTTTTTTTCCCCCCTTCCATCTTTTTCCCTTCTATCCCCTTTTGCCTTTCATTCCATGCAGGCTGAATCTTTATGAGATGTATAAATAGTGGAAAAATTATGCAGAGGGCTTTATTATGAAACTAGAAATCATTTCATTGACACTAATGGGAAAGTCTGTCTTTTGGAGAGCTCCACATTTCTAGATGCCATTTCCTGTTCTCAAGGTCCCCTAACGCAATGAACCAGGGCAAGGTGGGAATTGCTTTACCTCTCTTATGCTTCAGAAACATGTGTATATGAGATGGGCTGCCGAAGGGCTACATTTTTTTTAAATACTAGCAGTTAGTCTTCTATATAGACTGGCTTCTGTTTTATTTAACAATTTGCTAAGCTTATTGGCACACATGCAGTTATTTTAATTAGAGATGACCACATTTCCCCCTAAAGCTGCCCTCCCCACACCTGTGCAAGCACACACATACACACAAAGCCATAAAATAGGCTATTTAAATAAAGTGCTTTCTCATTCCTTCCTTAGGCATAAAACCTGTCAGTTGTAACAAAGGGCAGACAGCTCTTGCTGCTGCCTCATTGCCTCCTAGCTTCTGGCACTGGGAGGTTTGGCTGGCCAGGTCAGGTGTTTGGTCCTCTCTACGTGGATGCTCACACGCCAGGTGAGGACACAATTGTGACTGACAAATTAAATGCTCTCTGTTCAGGATCCCCATCCCCATCTACTGCCTGGAGCATGGTATCATGCACCACCTGCTTTAAATAAGGGGCTGGGGATGCATTGGTACAGCCAAAGGGTAGAGCTCCCAGGCATAAATTACTCTGTTATTGCTCTCATATTCCTAAAGCAGTCTGCCCTTTAGGTCGCTCTGCTCTTTCCAGCTGTAGTGTGTTACATACACAGATGATCATGGACCTAATAGCAAGTGATGGCAGTGCTAAATCATCTGGCACTTCTAGCTCTCTACAGGTGCCCATGAATCATCTGATGTTTGGAGAATTTCTGTTCCAAGGCTGAATTAAACCAAGCTATGGAGGGGTGAATGACAATCAAAAAACATTAGACATTCACTGTATCAAACACTCTCATCAATAAGACACTCACCAGAAATGGGATAAACCCCGAGTGAGGTCCTTGCTCTGCCAGCAATCAGAGATTTGGCTCCGAGTTTCCTGTACAACAGACCTCAGTTTCTGCTGCTGCAGGATTGGCTTCTCTGAAACAGAAATTGGGACAAACCTTTCTGTTCCCACTTATGTCTCCTGAGGTTAGAAGGGACATCAGAAACTTTAAGGAGAGCAGTTTCAGAAGGCAGAGAAAGTCTTGAATAGGGCTGCAAAGAGGGAACAAGAGGAAGCAGTTTAAATAATAGGATAGCACAGGGGAGAAAAGCTCTACAGTGGTATGCAGAGAAGTAGAGGAGTTCAAGATTTAATATTTGTATCACATGAGGGGATTATGATAAATAAAGTTTGCTGCCATCAAAGCCTGTTGGAACCATGCAGACACCACCTTCACAGGGGGACTGGCAGAAGGAAAGGTTATCCATAACATCAGAGAAGGGCTGTTACTGAGGCATAGCAACAGCAGCAACAACCTGAACTCTCAGTCAAGAGAAAAATGGGCCATAATAGATTCAGGACAGAACAAGAGGCTTGCTGACAAGACCATAGAGGAGAGAAGCCAGCTGGCCCCCATCCTGTTAAATGACAAATAGATTTGAAAGTTGTCCTGAGGTTTCTGTCCTCTCTACCCTGGCAGTGCTGAACACCACAAGGCATGGGGCGGTTCTGCACCTCTGTTCACAAAGTGCTATGGCTATGCTGACTGGTGCTCAGATAACTAAAGCAGTCTTTTTCTGAGCAAGATCTGTTTTGGTTCTGTTTTTCTTYCTGTAGGACACTTGCAGAGCCAGGTGTCTTCCCTGCATAAAGCTAAGGATACAGGCTACATGTGCCACTATGCTACTGCACAAAGCTTTCCAAGGCAGGACTTAAAATATCTTCATCTGTGTGGTATACGGTAACCCACTTGGGAGTGACGTCAGCAGTATATTTAGGCCAACATTTACACTAGTACAAGTCTGACTTTTGCCTCTTGCTGTGCCTCTGAGCTTATGCAAACCTATACAGAAGCAGAAGCTGATATATGAACAATGCAGAGAACCAAGAAAAGTTCAATCAGCGCATATGCGTCTCGCCCCTTCCGAAAAAGCGGCGGAAGCAAAACTACCACCTGTCTTTGGAGCGAGGATGCAGGAACTTCACTGTTTTAAAACTACATTAATCTGACAATTGCAACTTGATACACAGCAGTGGGCAATAAACTTCAAGGACCAGGCTAGTGCTGTTAGAAGAATGGTGCAGCTGGCTAAGCAATTTTTACCTGCATGTAAATTCTGCTGATTTAACCACAGCTTTCTCCAGGGATTTCTCTAGGATCCAGACTTCTCTCATGTCAGAAGGACTTGGCTACATGTGAGACATAGATTACTCCAAAAACTCTTTGCAGGGACAGTCAGAAGAGAAGGAATGTGTACACAGCTTCTGCACTTCAAACACTTGCCATGTAGGCATGTCTGTTGAATACTAATTGTCTCCTAAAAAGGTTATTCATTCAAGAAGCTCAACTCCACTACTTAAGCTAGCGACTAACTAGTAGGTTTGCRCTGTACCTTTGCCTATGGTAGCTCATAACAACTTTGGTATCCATAATAGCTTTGGTACCCATAAAGGCAGCCTATAAAGGAGTGGCTTGGATTTATCAATGTGTGCCTCCATAGTCATGCTTATACAAGTCATTGGTCATGGCACCAGTGAAGCTAACACCACTGCATATTGTCCAGCAACGGGACCTAAGGAAGTTTTATACTGCCACAATGATAATAGAGAACTTTTTAGGCATGACTSTTCACTGACAGCTACTGGGCATGCTCTGGTGTCTAAGCAGCTCCCAAATCAAAGCTGGCAGGCAGCTCATGGGCTCAGAGTGGAGGCAGTGCTAGCAGGTAGACCTGTCTGTATGGAGATTTGTGTTCTACAAAACCAGGCCCATGGACTTTAGTGAAGTCACTGCAGCACAGCAAAGGAAAAATCAGGCCCACGCTATGCTACAAATGGCTTGTGCAGGATTGTCGGTCTATTTAATTCAGCATAGCAAGGATTATTTATCCAGATTATTTATTGTTCTTTTTTTTTATAAGGCTGTGGCTTGTTTTCCCTCAAAAAGTCATGTTTCTTACTCTCATTTGTAACTTGCCAGGGGCAAGTAAAGCATAGCGAATACACAGAAAGCAAAGGCCTAGCAGGATAGTTCATTTTAGACTTACACTGCTAGTAGCATTTGCTGCTTGTATCAACTTCTACAAATGGGGTAGGCATAGAGAAATGGTTTCCCAAGTAGCAAGTCATACAGTATATTTAGAAAGTATTGATTCACTTAGAGAAGCATGCAGTCAGTGAATAAAAGTGTTAGATATGGGAATCTGCACATTTCATAGCATCAACATGCTGCAAAGAAGGCTATAGCCAGTGCTAACATGCTTATTGTTACCCATTCCCATCACTGGGAAGAAAGCAGCGTAATTAAAAAATTGATCTCCTGGAAACAATGCTTAATAAAAAGAAAAAACCCTGAAAGTAATTCCACATTTTCAAATATCATTCTCCACTTAATTTTGCCCGAGTTGTTTGTAAGCAGCTACAAATATATAAAAATCAAGCTCAGGTCTATGGACTTAATTCTGTTTCCACTCAGACCAGTATAAGTCTAGAGTAAGTTAACTGAAGTTAATGTAGAAACAAAGGAACAAAACTAATGCAAGCAAAATATGAATTAGACCTGGTCTACAAAAAGGTTTAAGAGAAAACCTAGCTTCAATTTGCTGGTTCAGTCAAGCCAAAGTAAGAACAATATTGGCAGAAACAGATATAGAAGACATGATATTTTATGCTCTGTGTTTAAAACCTCTTTTTTTTTTTTTTTTTTTAAAGGAGACATAAAATAGTACCTGAACTTGTCATTTTAGGGGGAACACAGTTGTGATCTGATAGCACTCACTGTTTGTGGATCCTAGTTTTTTCAATATTGTGTTAGATATCATCTGCTGCAGACCAAATTCTCAACTAATTTAAACMGATGTAACACCTTTAATTTCAGTGCAATTCCATTAGTTCATAGTACTGGTCAGCACTGACATTTTCATGAACTGTATTAGTACAAGCCAATGCAATTTAACAACACAAGCACAGCAGTATTTAGTAGGGATCGAACTAGCTCTATTTGTTAATGCTAAGACCAGAAAAGACCATTACATTATACAGTCTGATCTGCTGGACAGCACAGCCCAATCACCGARCCAAAAACTGTAATTAAAATAGGTTAGAATTTGATCCTGAGCGTGCACAAGAAATACCAGTCAGGTAGCTAAAAATGATGAAACAGAGAATGGACAGAGCAGCATCCATCCATAACCATCCAGGCTTTAAGTTCTGGTCTCTTTCCAGCTCTGATTATATCTCTCTAGTTGTGCATTTAAGGAGGGAGAAAAATAAAAAATGAAAAAAAAAATTAAACCCACACTTTTTAAGGCCTGCAGACAATTGACTGAAGCACAAAATTCAGTAACTAACTGAAAGTATTAACTAGCTGAATTCAAAACCAAAATGTCATGAATACACTGAGACCGAAGCAGAAAATTTTGTTTTCTTCCTCATTAATCCACACAGGTGGAACAGACTAAAATTCTTTGTGAAATGAATTTGAAAGATTCCTAGTGTCCACTCATCAGGTATATCATCTCAACATTTAATTATCATGTTCTTATGGAGTGCCTTCTTTGTTTCTTCTCCTTCCTTGTGCCTGGAAARCTCCCTCTTATTCTGAAATTGAATTAGTTCAACTTCACCTTCCAGCTACTGAACTGTGATATACCTTGTAACAGTTGCTGTCATATCACTTTCCATGTTTCAGGAYTGATTTTCATCTAATGTCGCCATCTAATGTTGTCATTGAAGAGACTTGTGCATGCAAATGATTCAAAAGTCTGTGATAAACTGCTGCAGCCAGTGGTTCAGTTACAATTTCTCTGCATCATATTACACAAGCCTCTTAAAAAGCTAAAAAGTAGTTAAGTCTCTGTACTTGCTAAATGAGCATGTATGGAACATTTCCTTTTATCATTGTTGAATCCTTCCATTGATTTCGCTACGGAAGTTTCACATTCTCTTTCAATCTCTCTTGGACATTATTTGCTCTATTAGCAGTCCTCTTTTCTGAGAAAGTCTGCAAATCACAAGATTATATCACTACCTAACATGAAAATAGAAACACTAAAGAGCATCAAGCTCCAGTTTTTAGGGGAAGCTACTACAGACCATGTCTCTTGCACTGCTAGATCTCCATTCAGTGTGTTATCTGTAGACAAGGTAGAYTTTAATTCAACTAACATGCCTGGTACATCTCACATAAGGCAAGTTTACTTGGCTTTTAATCGTAATACAGCTTTAGTACTAGATCAGCATAAATTCAAGGATGGTATGTCAAACAGACTTCTAAGATCTACAAAAAACCTGCCAACTCCCCCCCCCCCCCCCCCCCAAAAAAAAAACAAAAGAGAACATCCTCCCACCATCATTAATGTTTCTGTTAAATAATGCCTGTCTAATATATAATTCCTGCACATTTCTAAATCCTAGTTTATTAGAGCCCACGGTGCTGGCTGACATTTGTGAAGGCACCATGAAGGAAAGACGGGAGCTTTCCAAGTGTCATTTGGCTGCACCAAATGCTATGACCATCCTCACCACTACCAGCAGAGATCAGCTCACCCTCCCCCAYAGGACTGAACTGACTCTCCCTCTGTCGTATGGGGTGGGTTCATCCCCTGGCTGTGCTCTACTACCAAACAACTCCTGGCTACTGCTGCCCTAGTTACATCTCTTTTTATGATTTTAACACTTACATCTRTCAGTCACCCAGCTGACCTTCAATATTTCACTGATTTCATTGGCTTCCCATAAGGGATCAGCACGCGAGTCGCATGCTTGCGAGCACAGGAGTTGCTTACAGAGAATTCACACCAAATGCAGACAGACATTTTCACATCATCCAAGTCAGGTTCTTCAAAATGGTAAATAATAACCGTTTGCTCCACTCTTCACCAGAAGTGTATCATTTATAGCTAGAAAAATAGAATGATATGGTCTAAAAGTTTTCTCTCTTCTGCTTGAAGACTGACAGTTCTCTCTGATGGTAGCTTTGGATGTAGAAAGCTCTCAGGAAAGCAGAAGCATTAAAAATAAATGCAAGATGCTTCATGCACGTTATAACATACTGAACCTTCAGAATAAATTATTTATACCAAAGGTTGGATGCGTCATAATAGCATCCACCCAGCAGCTAAAAAATGTATAGGAACTGGGAGAGCAAACCACAGACACTAACAGAAAGAAGCCTGCTAGCTATGGCTGCAAGCCTGGTAGGAAAAATAACATAATGCTTAACTAAAATTATTCAAAGAGAGCAAAGGGATGATCAATTCACCTGGGCTTTGTTTTTTTTCTCCCCTGATAGTCTACAACAAGAACACAAGGACCAGAGGACTTTGCAGAATTACAAATCTGGTATATTTGTTCATGTTATGCACCTATATTTCTATGCAAATAAAAAAAAAAGTCATAGTTGCCAAGCCTTCACTTTAAAAAAAAAAGTATGACTCGAAATTTCCCATGCAATAATAATATACAAACTCTTTTAATCAAGTATCTCAGTTCTTACATTGCTTTTAGCATTATATTAACTAGCGCCTTCTAGTAGTATGGTATTAACAAGTACAAGATTAGCCCTGGCCAGGATACTTTCTAGAGGGAGTTGCAATCACACTGCAATCAAATCACTTCTCCCAGGATGGGGTTACATCATAAAGAAAAATCCACTCTATAAGGGAGCAGATAGGGTACAAAATACACATTGCTCAGCTCTGCACAGCACCATATTTTATCTCCATCTCTTTGCTATTGACATACGAGGTTGAAGTGTTGGAACAAAAACCCATATGCTAATCTGGGGATGCAGATCTTCTCACACCATGGCACAGAAGCAGGAGATGGAAGCTAGGGAGGTAAAATACTGGGGGAACTTAATCCCAATCCCTTGAGTAAATGCTTACTTCCACATTCTTAAATCTCTCTTTTACACCACTGGCAATCAGCTCTCTCCATACCAAGCATTTAGAATCAAGAGTTCAAAAAGATGGTGTAAAGTAATCAGTGTATCATATGATTTCTAAAGTTACCTTTATATTCTGAAAGCTCCCTCCACCACCAGAGAGCTGTTAGGTCAGAACACAAACACACACACCCTGACAAGGAAAACGTTTCAGTCTGAAGTCATTCCTGTAAGAAGGCAGTCAGAATATTACACTCTCAGCATATTGCATTTCTGTGAAATATTTTCAGTTGATGCCATGCTGACTGTGTAAGAGGTTGGGGTTTCATGTTAATATAGTTCTCCCTTCATGGAGGCTTGCTAAGCAGGGGAAGTCTACTAACTMTGCACAGTAGTATATAACAAATTTGAGAGTGCAATATTCAAGTCTGTAAAGCTCTTCCATAAAGCGAGGCAACATGGCATAAATACTACATATTATAAGCAAAGTCTTACAGACAAAGATGCTCACCAGATCCTGAAATTTTGTCACCCCTTTGCTTCAGAGAGCATCACAATGAGGCTGCAGAGGGCACACACTGCACTACCCTGACAGCGGTCCATGCTGCATCTATGAACTTCATGTTTTCTGTGATGACTAATAGCACTGCTCCACAGCTATATACTACATGGGTATGATGAGCACAGCCAGGTACACCCTTACATGTGTGTTTCAGCCATAAACCACTCTACAGAAGGGAATTGTCCATGCACCATCTTCAGGGCCATCTGTAGGCTATACATCACGCTTGGTGAAAGCCCCTGAACTCAGTAACACCCAGTTTATTGTCAAAGACTGTCACCTAAATATAACAGAGCACAAACTAATCATTTTTACTGCTGTCACGAGGCTGAGCACAGGAGGGTAGGATGAAGCTGAGGGGCATGCTAACTCTCAATAAAGAACCTGAAACACGACTTCGGGGTGTGTTTCAGAACAGGCAACAAAGAGGCTGCTCTTGCACTGTGGGTTGCTTTGTAGGCTTCAAAGGCACGAGTGTCTACTTTGTTTTTTTCATAGACCACTTTGGAAATGCACATACACCCCAGACAATGGGGTACCTCTCCTCATTTCAGTATTTTGCCAAGATACAAAATTAAACAAACACTGCCCTTTCTCACGGTAAACGGGCAGAGAGCTCCATGGCATGACAGAAGCTATGTATATAGCAACTGCTAATAGTTTCAGCTGAAATCAGGAGCACATTTAACAAAGTGCGAAGCATAGAAACAGATTTATAAAAATAATTCTACAGTCAAACTAAATATTCAAACTTACACTATATTTCTCACCAAATATATTTGCATACAAAAGTCAGGGGGGGAATCTTAAATTTGTCGTTGGAAAGAAAATCCCACCATGGTATGCTTAGATGCAATTTTCTTATTAACCCCACTGTGAATTCTGAGTAATTCCACTGATGTCAAAAATACAATGGTGTAAAAAGCATGAAAATTGTGAGGACAATTGTATCTAATATCACAACCAGAATAACAGGATGAATAGTGGACAATTTGAGGCAGAACTTTAGCTGGTGTAAAGCAACTTACGGATTTCAGTGTGGCAAGTTTAATTTACTCCGGCTGTGGACGTTGGTCCATTGTCAGCAAATCCTGTTTTCCCACACTTACATTAACAAACCGGTTAGGAACATGGGAACAAATGCAAAAGTAGGTGTAATAATTAATTTGCTGAAACTCTCTGAATTAATTTACTCCTTAAAAGTAATACAGTATGGCCTATAAATGGACAATGTTAAAATTTTTTAAAAAGCCATGAAAATCACAGTAACTACTCAGCACATTAAAGGCTCTGGCAATGATTCATCATTTCATTACAATTAAAAACTAATTGTATGCCTAAATAAATAATGTCAGAGTTTTATTCATGATAGCGGGGAAAACAGCGTTGAACAGCTTATGTTAGAGAGAGACTTGTCCTTTCACTAATGGGGAGGATTATACTACACGACAATTTTTTACCAAGACCAGCATTTATGCTGCAGCATTAAATGCAAAGATCAAAATGATCAGTTGCAGCAAAGAAATTGGAGCAATGGCATTAATAAAACCACAGAGGCCAGCCATCTTGCACACCACAGGGAAATCCAGTTTTGCGCAGTTGGTGTTTTGAGGCACATATGTGACACAATTAGTATAACAAAATAAGTTTCTCCTTGCTGAAGCATTTACTGCAAATTGAGTCATTAATCTCATTTATAAAACAGGCACGATGGCTAGCACACTGCGATTGGCCGAGGTGATTTCTTCTCATTAGTGTGTGAATAGCTTAATCTTGTTCACTTTAAATGTGGGTCATTTTAACTAAATATAAATACTTCAGCGCCGAGCCCCTGCAAGAACTGTTACTATACTTATATGAGCAATTTAAAGTTCCAACATGCTGGTGATGCTGTGGGCTAGCACCTGCCTGTACTACACTACGGCCATGGCAGCAGGCATATTGCAGTCATCATTTTAAAGATGAAAACTCAAAGCTCAGAGGAATTCAGGACTAAGTCCATTGAAAGACTTTGTCTTCTAAAAGAGGACGCGAGTACATTGAGGCTCCTAAATTCAAACAGTGATTCAGAAAATCCCTGTTGAGTTGCTGCCAAAATCAGAAGCTGCCAATGCTCACAAAATGTCTACCTACTCAACTGTTTACAGTGTTTGTACCTACACGAAACTGCCYAGACTGAGCTACTTGGTATACGCCTTCTGTCTTGTCCTGGTCATGTTTCAGAGAATAGGTCTTTTTTCAGCATAAGATCTTTGTGGCATTGGATCCAGACTCTTTCGCTACATATGCAATCTTGTAGGAGTTTTGCAGGGTCATGGCCAGTCCAGTCCATCACAAATAAAGGACTGCTGCCAGTCCAGAAGGAATAACCCRTACTTTCTGACAGCAAATACAAATCAGACACTATTTGTGTGGACAGATTTCAGCCTCCGGCTTGGATAGGCAATCTAACCCAACTCTAAAGTCACAGCTTTCCCCTCCTTCATTAGGAACTTTCTTATTTTGGTAGACCAAATACTGGGTGAATAGAGAGTGACCAAAGCTGTAACTTCAGGTCACCAAGGAGACGGTGAATCCCTTGACTGTCTTCTGGCAAAACTCCCTTTTCCCTGGTAAGAGCTTCTCCATATAAAGAAAAGCAATGCAAGGAATCACCTGTATTCCTTGTAGGTCTTTTCCTTCAAGTACTTAATTTTAAAGCCTTCCTCCTCTGTGTACATAACCACTCGGATGACTCATGCCATGTTTACTTCAATTATATCACCTAATGTAATACAGTGCCACTGATACCAGCAGACATAGAGAACAGCCCATCAGATCAGCACTACAAAAACCTACAACACATACAGGGAGAAGGGGAAAGACTACACACCCCTCCTCATAGCACAGACTGTTTTCATTACTTTTAAGTTAAAATGCACCCTTATGCCACCTGTCTGGAGTTTCAGTCCCCATCCAACGGCTGTCCCATCAACAGAGTCACTACAGGGTCAAGTGTGGATTTGGTACAATGCAGGCTCCCTTCACCTTGAGAATGCAACAAGCTCCAACATGTCATGGCTTCTTTGAGGTTCAATTCCCCTTTCCTTCCAAAGGGAATCTGAATCACTTAGAGTAATCAGGTGCTAAGCAGTGGAGGGATCAAAGTCTGGCCTTCTTCAAGTTATCAAAGGCAACCCAATGTTGGCTGATAGGATCATCAGGCTCCAAAACCTCACATTACAACTGAAGTGCCAGGTTTGCAGAGAGACTTAAAAACCTCCTGCAAAGAAAAGCATGAGGAGGTCCTTCAAAATGCCAGAAGGAGCCACTCTTACATGTAACAACTCACCAAAAGTAAGCCACCTACTTACCTGGCCAGAAAGGAAGAGATTAGCCCAGACTGCTGTAAGCCTCTTGCCTGCTTCCTAGAGACTCAGGGGTGACTTCCCCCTCTATTTAAAGGTCCAGCTACTCAAGAAGTGTATTTAAGGGGAGAGGCATCAGTAAAGCTAGGGGAGATATTTCTCCTGGGATAGTCATTGAGGAATTGCTGTTTTGGTAGTGTTAGAGGTTGGACTATAACTCCCTACCATCTGAAAGCTCTGCTGAGAGAGGACCTTCTGCACAACAGTGCTGAACTGTCTTTATATGCATACAGATGTATAAAAATTGATATCTAGAACTTATGGTGTCTTGTCCTAGATTGATTTGTTGGTATTTATAAATGAAAATAAAAGTTTAGGGCTTTTTTCACATCAAATACTTGTGCTCTGCTCAAATAGGGCTCTTCTCTGAAACATGGGCTCACAGTAGCAGCTATCAGTGAAGGAACCTGCTTCTCATATGAAACCCTCTTGGATAAGTTGCAAGACTTTTGGGGCGGAGATGGTCAGATGCAAAGTGCTTGCTATGTTCCAGCATAATGGGGTCATCTGGCTCTGTGAAGCCTCTAGACATTTCTTCGTTTAGTTAGTCATAGTAAACAATTAACCAAATAGTGCATGTTCTTTCTGAGAGTTTAAAAACATTAACATTTTGAATACTATTATTACAAATTTTCATCCGTCACTGCACTTCCTTGATCCCAATGAAATTGAAAATKCTGCTACTTTCCTTGCTACTTCCACCCTAGGATGAAGCCAAAAAGGTGATGAATCTCAGAGAAAAGGATCATATCTCACTTACTTTTGCAGACCAATAAGCCCCAGAAGACTTGACTAAAGTCTGAATCCAGGACTTTCGAAAATAGTCCTATGTTATTATAAGCAATTGTGGCATCTGAGAGTGGGATTACATTTCTTTGCAATGGTTTTATACTTTTGTGACTGAAAGCAGGGCTTTCTCATCTGTTCTTTCACCGGGCACTACTTAACCCTCTTCTGGCAATCCTCCCACAATCTTGAAAAAAAGAGGGAAGTAACAACATTAATTGACTGCCAAATGTACTGGCAGGAGTTAAGGTATAGCACTCATTGGAGGCCACGAATATTTATAATTGTAATCCACTGTGGCATGTGTTTTCTGCTTGCACTTTCATTGCATTTCTAGGCAATATACACTTTTTTTGTTGCTCAGAGTAAATACAGGAACTCTGAACTATTAACAATTAGAGCACTTGCTGTTGTTTGTGAAATATTAGCTGACCCACTTCGTTGCAGTTTTAATTAGGTATTACTCCCATGCTGTTCTYGTCCCTGTGGGGATTATACAGTTGGCACTGATATAAGTGTTCCTACGGTAGGGCAATTCACCAGGAAAGAGGCTGTTCAGAAACACATCATTCAAGGCAGAAGAGCAAAACTGTGCACTGTAGCGTTACCTGATTTGCRCCAACCTCCCTGCTCCTGTATCAGGAAGTAACAGGGCAGGGCTGCAGGTGTCCAAAAGGGAGACACAACTTATGTATTCATCTGAGATCAATCCTGAATTCCCCCTGACTACAGCTTAACCACAGAAAAACCCCGCTGTACCGAAAATACTGAAAGCCTGGGACTGTGCCCAGGGATTCGTCACCTGCAAACTTAGGTGTACTGCATTGACAACCTACAAGTCATTTTAACAGTTGTCAAAACTGTTGTTTAATTTCCCAAAATAGGTCTTTCTGCTTCATGCCTCAATAACTGAAATCATTCCAAATGAACTATTTTTAGTTTAAAAGAAGTCTGTTGAGGAACAGCAAGGCAGAGATCTTAGATTATTTTCTTCTTTTACCCATCAGTAGAATCATGATAGCACAGTTATTTTGTTGTTTCACTATGGTAGTTCAGTTGCATGCTGCTAACTGTAAAAATGTATTCCCTAGGAATTTTTACAGATTTCTTTTTTTTTTTCCCCTTTTGGCAAGATGAATAACTCTATATGCAAAATTTCACTGCTCTATGTCCAAAAATAAGCAGCAATACATTGAGCAAGCATATGATTCCATGACACATGAAACAGATACAGTTTTACACACATCAAAGTAATTTCAGAAGCAATTAAGCATGAAACACAAATCTGGGGAGCCTGTACTCCCATTGAAGTGTCCCAGGGTAGAACAAACCACTCTCCTCTAATTATACGTAATGCCACTGTATAGGACGCAAAAAAAATCGACAGCTATGGCTGCCTCAGCTGGCATTTGGAAAGAAAAGAAAAAGTTAAAAGCTTCCACAGCAGTGAAGTTTTGAATCTCAAACACATCAGGCGTATTTTTGTTAGTTTGTTTTCTTTTTCCTCTTGAAGGGGCAGCTTTTGGGGTAGTCTTCCTTAAGCTGTGCTTAAGGAAGGCCATGGTCCTCACAGATTTTCACTGACCTATAGCAGAAACTTTTCTCCCCCCTTGTTTATGAATTTTGAGAATGATTAAAATCACCCTAAATCTGCCTTTCCCATTACAAATAAAAGTTAAAAAATGGCTACAGCCAAATCCAATTAAACTGATGGCACAGTCCTACCTTTCATCTTTAAAATCAAGTCATTTTTTCATTAAAGAAATTCAGAAACCTTGAGTTTCTCAATAACAGGTGAGTGGCTGAACCTCCAATGCTTCCAAATTCAGGCTCGGATGAAATGAAACAACATCATCTCCAGTTGGGAGGCTTCACACCTAGCGCTCTTCTCCACTTGTTGCAAAAAGGGATAGATCAAGATTTAGTAGAATTCCTTTTCTACTTTTTACACAAGACACTAAGCAACAGAAAATTATGGTCTGGGGAAACAACATATAATCTGTGAATTAGCTGTTATAAACGAGCAGACAAAAAATTTTGACTGAGTAGCTGATTACATGCAGTTCTGGGCAAAATGAAGGAGTTTTCCAATAACCCTTTTGCATGGCTTTGCAAACACCTCAGATCTATAAAGGGAAAACTTTCCCTCACATCATCATCCACAGGTTGCATGTATGGTACCTCAAACATGTACAGCCTCATACCAACCCCACCTCATGCCCATCCCACCTCTTTTGCCAATGAGTGCATCTTTCCCTCTCAGCTCMCTTTTGCATGCTTACCTCAAGCAAAGTTAGACTACCTCTATATGTGGTAACTCAGACAAAACCGGATCTGAACTCCTGACAAGAGAATTGTAGCATTTCTTGCAAAAAGGTATGGTCTATTGGAAGATCAGTCCTTTTTAATAATCTTCAAACCAGCTGGACTTAAGCAGAATGGAAGAAGTGAAAAAAAAGTGAGACTGCAATGTCACACAAAGCATATATGCATCCAAGCCAGGACAGCTTGCATGAGGTTCACTCACCACTCACACTGCAGTTCATTCAGCTGTGAGGCAGCTCAGCCTGACCTCCACAGCAATCTGGGGAGGGAAAACCAGCAGAAGACAATTCCAGCTTGCTTTCTGTGACGTCTGGGTAGAGCAGGTACAGAGTCAAGCATAACGCAGCCCACTCTGCCAGCAGATTAGATATTGATGATACCATTCAAGTGCAATGTCATCTATAAGGAAATGGAAAAAAATGTCATTTTAACCACATGGTATGGGAAACAGGGACAGAGCACTCCTAACTAGTGTATGAACCAGACAGCTACAGTAATGAGTTACTCTAGTTTGGGACATACCTGTAATACTTTTGTTCACTCATTAGGCTTTGATTTGTCACAGCAGGATTGTGACTGCTCTGCTTGTGCTGTAACATTTCATAAAGGTTGAGTGATTTAATGAAGCAGTCTTTCTCCCGTCATCTATAAACATCCAGTTAAACCACAACAGACTTCATTAAGGTGACATAAAATAAGTAAGATTTGAAGCCTTTGCAGGAGGATTTAGTCACACAACTTCACAATGATTTTTATAGGACTCGTGGCAGGAACCTCCCCGAGTTACATGAAACATAGCACCGTAGCACCCTGCTTCCCCAACAGCAGTCCCCTCCTTCCCTTTTCCCTCCCATAAGGGGGTGTTGGGCAGTGTCACTTTGTCATGACCCAGGACACCTACAGGGCCACACCTGAAACATGGGCTCCTTTGAAATCAGTGGAAACTCACTACACTACTCCCAGATTTCATTGACGGTCTCTGGGTTGAGCCCAAATACACAGATGTGGGACAAAAGTGCTTCTGAAAGTTTTGGTAGGGCAGGATGCTCCACCTGGGCTATGAATCCACTTTAGAAGCCTCAGAGATGTTGCCGACTCTGTCATCACTTCTCTCCATTCCTTTTAGCTTTTGCAGGACCGTGGGACTGACCACTGGATCTGCACAGGCAAGGCTGGGGGCAAAGGAAATACAGGAAGAGAACAACAATTTTTAGTGAGCAAAATAAGGTGGTTATATTGTATTTGTACAGGCTGTAGCTTGTACAAAGAGCTCCAAGTTCTGTTCTATATATCTATATGCAGGAAGCTTTACAGTGAACCTCAGTTCTATCTGAAGGATGTGGAATTTTCTATCATAAGCATACATATTTCAGTGGAAAACACTCATATTTAGTAAAGCTCCTTTTTTTGCTGTGTTCTTCTTCACTTCCTTTTTAAAGTACTAATTGGAGACACCAAGAGGTGAAATACTGACTTGAGGAAAGTGATTTCAATGAACGTATTGTCTTGTCTAATCACGAGAGACGGTTTAAGCATAATTAATACAGGGTTTGAACGGATGAGGTAGATCTCACACAATTAAAATTGGCACAGCTTGGTTTTTTTGCAAAAGGTTGGTATGAGTCTGTGCATACGCAAACAGTTTAAGCATCAAGTTGTGTAGTTGTGTAGCAGTCAAGCCACTGCTCTCTGTAGAAAGGGTGGAATTTAATCTCTGTGACTCCTGATCATCCTGACTTCTTAAAACATAATGACAACAGTGCATATCTTTTCTACCTGTAACACACCATGCCATAGCAGTCAGTCTTACACTGATGAAATGCAAATGATTGAGTATAACAAATCTGAGTCACGATATAGGAGCAGAAAAAAAAAGACATTTGAAACACTGTATGTTTTCTGTTCTTTTTTTTCATATTTGATTTAAAAATCATCATATACAAATTTAATCATAGCCTGCTATTCCTGAGCTATAAAATATGAGCCATTTCTTGGAGAAAATGGAGGGGAAAGAAAGTAGAGATTCTTAAAGAAATGCTACCCACTAAAGACACCAGAAAATTTAGTGTAAATATTCTGCAAGGTCCTTATCCACATGCAGGGCAATAACAGACCCCTCTGTGGTTACTCCTGTTTTCATGGCTCATGAAAGTCATGTTATATTCTGTGTGTGTGGTGGGTTATCCTTTTTGACTGAACATGCAACACACCCTAATGCTAGGGCTGACTCCTTCTCCTACAAGCACATTTATCCTTACATTTAATTTTTATTGATATTTCTGATGCTGGTGTTGCACATGCTAGAATTCTGACCCAGCTGAATATGTAATGAGACAGTCATGCACATTTTGGACAGGCTTTGAAAAAAAACATCCATAAAATACCTTCAGGAAGTCAGCAGCAAGCTACTGAGAGCATAATATGCTTGTAAAGCTGGGCTAGGCACTGGGCAAGGTCTAAGCAGGGATACTTTTATACAGTCAGAAAAAAATACGCTTGTAATGAGCGAAAGACGAATATGTTTTGCTTTTGTGGAAATATGTTTAGTGAATCATGCAAGTGGGCAGTTAATTTAATTTCTATGGTTGTAGTGCCTTGAGTTATAAATTTCTAGGTAACATTCAGAGAAGGGAGTAATTTATAAATTCTTTCATTTCTGTTCATATCCTATATTAATACTTAAATTCATTTTCAAGCTACAAACAAATAACCAAAGATGACAGTCAAGAAACAGAATTTGGGTTGCTGCTGTAAGGGGTGGGTAGAGTATGCAGCTGCACATCTTCATATAGTGGAACTGTCCATGTGAGGAGAGTTACTCATGTGCATTAATGTTTCRGGTGAAAGCTCTTGGGGTATATTAYACATTTTTGCTTTATGTAACACAAGATTATTTTATCTTTCGTCCTGTCCAAAGCACACTGAAATCAATGTATGCCTTGCTTTGAGTTCACTGAGGTTTGAATCAAACTCACAACTGTAATTATGAGGGGCAAAGAGTGATCATAATGATTTGTGATCATTTTGGTGACTTATAAACTGAAATGTTGATTTACCATGTTCATAGCCCATTTCCTTTTACTTTGTGTGGATTGGAATTGATTCAAGCACACATCAGTAGAAAATTAATTTGATGCTCCTTTTTTCCAGTAAATTTGTCCAGAGCAGACAGCTATTTCCTTACTAGAGGCCACCAGCATCTGCCATTAGCRTTTGTGCCAGGTCAGGACACTGAACTGATCGTGGTGCCTTTTTTACGACTGCCACTAACAGTCGCCTAGAACTTGAGGGCACATCTTCATGGGAAATCCCAGGTTGTTACAGCATATGCTATCTGGCACCACACAGAGTAGAGGGTGAGAAGAGGGATGGTCACATTCACAATCTTGCCAGCCAGTCAAGCTTACACATAGCAGTAACTTGAAGTGATGCTAACCACCACAGGTTTGAGTGCCCTGCCAAGTTTATTGTAATTCTGGCTAATACTTTTGATTATATTTTCAAATACAGGCAGTCCCTAAAGTTCCTTTTTATCTGGTTCCCTAGCACCATCTTTTTAGTGCTGCTCCTAACAAGTGCCCCTAACTAATAGGGACAATTACAAATATGCCAAGAGTTAATTAGCCCAACACAAGAACAGTTTTTTTGGCAAGTTTCCCAGGTCCTTGACTGACATCTTGGCATGGACTTATCACAGGTGCTTCACTGGTCTGTGAATATGCATGCATATTGCAACCTGGGCAGGGGAGGGAGAAGATGGAGATGTTCCCCCAGCTGCTATGAGAAATAGCGACAGATAACCAAAAACTGAGTTTCACACCTCTGTTATTCTATATATGAGATTCACTTATGAATTAGGATTTTACAAGAATCCACATGAGCACAAGACACAAAACGCAAGGCCACCAGTGTGGCTGTGGGGAACATGGTGAACATCCCAGAGATGCATGTTTCCTTGCAACATTTCTTAAATAATCGTAAGCGAAGGCCATGYCTATAGAAATACGATTTTGTTCAGAACCACTAGAAACCAAAAATGAGGAGTGGAGGTACAGGAATGGTACCTTGCAATTAAAAGGTGTTCTAAATGTCTCTGTGTGCTGATACAGATTCACCTCTATTCTGTTCATGTCCATTTTCTAATATGATCTATCCACAGCAATTTAAATCCAGTGAAGAGCTTTAAAAGATGTAGCCTGCTTCTGGCTTTTCTGATACTGTTTTAATATGTTTGCATATATATCCTTTCACCGTATCTATCTGAGGAAGAAGACAAGACCTCTTGTTTATTTATTTGTAAACGATATAGATTAGAGAGTTTGTTTTCAGAAAGCTCCTTGATGGTATCTGGCTATTCCAATGGATTAAATGCCAGATTCTGTTCTCATTATAGGCAAAAGAATGACTTCTACCAGTTTTTATATGTTTGCAAAGCTCTTCAGACTTGTTTCATAGCATTATAACAAATATACTAGCAACTAAAGTGAAAAAGATAATCTTTGGGAATAGAAAGGGATGGCCCCAGTTTCTTTAAGTCCTTCCTCTAATAGAACAAGCTGACAAAATAAGGAAAATATTAGTCATGACATCTGGTGTCAGAGAACTTAGTGACAACATCTTATTTTAAAAAAACAAACAAACTAATAAGGAATACCAGCATTCCCAGCGAACCCATGGTCAGTTATTTTATTCYGGGATTTTTATGGCCTTTATAAATACTGCAAAAAAGGATTTGAGAAATGTAGTGGCTTTGGACAGTTGTTCCTTTATTGAGAAGGATAACGGACTGCAAATGCCATTATCTTCTAGCCTTATGAGAAGGTTTTATGGTGTCTGTCTGCTTAGGAGGAATGGAATTCTTTTCCCATATGCAAATAATAAGACTCAATGCTGAATTATGAGTCCTACTATAAGCTCTGTCTTTACCCCTACTGGGTTCTGCATTATGAATAAGTGTCGGAATAAACCTGAACTCCTGTTTTGCTCAGTTATGATGACAAGTCTCCCTCCAACTGGTGCTCCAATGAGGCTAATTATAAAAATAAAAGTAAACATACTCACTGGGAGGTACCTTTCTTTGCAGCTCATATATATCCCTGTTGTCCAGAATGAAGATTCGAAGGAGATSAGTAAGCATTTCAAAGCTGTTTCTCCATCATTTTCCCACATGTTCAAAACCCTTCTAATTCTGCATCTTCGTTTYCCCCAGTGCCAGCCTGCAGAGAGTGTCATTTTCCAAGGCCACCACGTCCTTGTTTTAGCTGAGCCAGAAGCATTTCCAGGTTCAGTTTATCCAAAATTCTGTTGTAACTTTACCTCCCAAAGATGTATGTTCCTGGCTTTTGAAGACTGAATGCCTAAGGGAGAATAAAAGAAACCTGATTAATGTGATGGCAATGGATGGGGAATCACTGAACTCCATGGATGTGACTTGTTATGCAGTGTTTGCTCTGCAATCTGTTTCATGATGGTTGGTGCTATTGGTACCAATAATTAACACTAGTACCAGTCCTTTCCCAACCTCTGTGTTCCACATCTTAATTTGCCAAACAAATTATGCAGACCAGAGGAGAGTTCCCTGGGCTGGTCTGTGAATCACAGTCGGAGAATCCCCACACAGAAAACCAAGCACGTTGTCGGAGCCGGTGACAAAATAATCATTTTCCCGTCTCAGTTTAAACCCCCCCTTAAGTATACTTTGTAACTTAACATAATCTACAAACCTTTTGATCACATTTTGAAATTAAGCCATGGTCCTGCACTGTCCAAGAATTTATGAGGGATTCAGAGAGACAATTAAGCATGATTCAAGCTCTTTGCACTCTTTGCACTTAGTTTGAATATATTTACTGTTGTGGCCTAGACATATTAGTGGGCATTAGCCCACTMCAGTTGAGGAGATGGTAAGGGTTGCATTGATGTGGGTCATTTTAGTGTGAATGAAATAACCCTCTTATCCACAATTTGTACATCTTAAAGACTGATCCTAAGCTTATTTGAATTTGCAATAAACAGTCCCACTTCCTTTGCTCCTAAAACATTATGGCAGTACCCTAATTTCTGTTGTATGAAATTATTTATCTGTGAAGGGTGACCAAGCCATTACTAGCCAAAATATCAAGCAAAGCTGAATTTCTTTCAAGCTCTTTTCAGAGCTCAAATTTTAGGAATTGCTGATCCATAGGTTAAATTCCGTAGGTACTGAATGCTTCAGTTCTAGTCAAGAAAATCACAGAAGGCTCTGAGGTTAGGACAAGAGATTTTTTTTCTAGTCTCCAGTAAAAATTACCTGCATGCTTGAAGCTGAACATCTGCTCTGTTGGATTGAAACCAAAATGCTTAGCACGTCGCCAGGCAGGGCCCTGACAGTCTCAAGGCCAATGATTTTTACAGCAGAAAGCCAAGTTATCAAAGGATTAAACAATACAGAAAGAATGCCAAAAATATTGCCTTGCTTCCTCAAGGAGATGACAATGTGTACCCTTATCACAAATTAAAAAAAAAAAAAAAAAAAAAAAAGGTTATAACCATAGTAGCTGTGAAAGTCAGGCACTCTGGGCACAGGATTTATTATGCCTCTACTTCATCACAGGCTGCATTCATTTACAAAGAACTCCTTAACATCAAGAACAAAAGAAACAAAATTTCTTTGAATGCTCTGAGTGTGCTGACTGCCTAATGCTTTGAGTGCCACTTCACAAGCTGAGCTGACAGGAAATAATAATATAATTAGGCAATAATGACCTTCAGGTCGGGCACTTCCTGGCAGTTAACCAGTCTTTAACCTGACGAATCCATTGCTCCTGCAAAGTGCCCGATCCTGAGGCTTTCATAGCTATGACAACTGCGGGAGCGCTTAAAACAAATAAATTACCATTTTTACGTGTTGAAAAGTTAAAAACTGAACTGCACATTGCCATGGAGACGGTGTGCTATTTAGAGCACAGAGATTTTCCAAGTAGTGAGAGTCCAGTTTAATATCCAACAGGAAAGAAGGCTTCAGTCTTTATGTTTTGTTATGTTTATAATCATTGTACTTTGCATGTAGGATGCACAGAGATAATGTTAATTGATTCTCTGAAGTTATTTGTGCATTCTAGAGACAAGTCATGACTACTGTATTGAAACTGTGTATTCTGCTCTGCTCCAGTTCTTACACCACACCCTTTCTGTGAGATCTTATCGTATTACTAGAGGCATCAGAAGGGACAATATTAGGCATTGTTTAAGCATCAGTCAAAATAAATACTGCAATAAACTGCCTTGAGTTTGCAGGTTCTATAGAATATATCTAGTGCCCCAAATTACAGGTGTCCAAACCTGGTTGAAATTATCTTTTTTTAGTATATTTTTGGGGAATAGAAATTTTCCACACATCTCCTGGTAAAGACAAGCCRAGTTACACTATCTGGATATCAGAAAAATGCTTGGTATTTGTAAAAATAGCGTGTCCCAAAGCATTAATGCATTTTACCAAGAAATCTTATTGATTGAAAAAGTCATCCTGACACTTTGCATTCCTTATTGTTTTATTTTAAATGTTTTTTATTGTAAATAAAAAAGCTTTTATTGTAAATATTGATTCTAACGCAACCTATTAGACAGAGACTCTGCATATAACAAATGTATGAGAAGAAAATAAAAAAGGGTTTAGCTCCCAATTATCACATACAAAGAGTTTGGCCAGTGCTTCAGTTTTGGATATAACCTCTGAATGGGAGAACTGTTTTGTTTTTCTTTTTTAAATAACCTTTTAAAATAAGCTGTGACCTGTGAGGTGGTTTACAAATGATTCAGTGCAATGTGAAACAGAACATGATTCAGCCATTGTCAGGATGCCTCAGAGTGACACGTACTTTCCTGGCGGACACTTGCAGAAAAGTCAAAATACAAAGTTAGCAAGCAGTCCTGTTGAATACCTGAAGATGGATCTGAAAGGTGGAAGGGATCTAGTATCTGAACATTCTGATTTATATGCAAGTTGTAGAGGAAAGCATACGTAAGGTCATGTGCAGAAACGTATTGCAAACAGTGCAATATAAGCTATAGCAATAGAAAATTAACCAGTATTCATCTTATCAAAAAGGTAGACTAAACATGGGATGTTTGGATTTCATTTCTTGCTCTGCCAAAATTCTTGCAAGGCCTTCCAGATCCTTTTGTGTAATCTTTCTCAACCCCACAAGCGCCTGGTTTATTTAGAACTAGACTCATGAACTAGGTATGGGCCTCTTATTATTTTTTCTTTTTTTTTTTCCCCTCTAAGTGTAGAACAATAAGTGTTATACAATAATATATTACAACTGTCAGGTCTCAGGTGAATTTTATTATATTAGTGGGTGAGAAGAAACTACCTATTATCTACTTATTGTTATTCCCTTGAAAATTTCTAATGCTATAAAATAAGCACTGCAATGCCCTGTATCTGAACAAAGATTAATTTGCTCAGCTGTGCGATAAACCATTAAAAATAGCTAACCAAAACTAACATGACAAATCATTATAAACAACAAGTCAATTTGAGAAAATCAGAAATTGCTCTCAAAGTGTCTTTAGTATCTTCTGTATTTGAAAGTGTTGGGCTGAACTCGAGAGCACCTCAGGCTAAAGCTCTCCTCTGACTGAGGGGGAAGATCTCTTTTCAGGAGGTGCTACCATTCAGGGACTGGTAGCACACAGGTATCCCAGGTTGGAAATGGGACAAGACAAAGGTGGAGATGATCCATAGTCACTCCCTACCCACAGGGGAAACCTCTATCATATTGAAGGACCTGACTTTGCACACTTAAGGTTATGCCTGTGCAGCAGGTGACTTTATCTACTCTGTACTTCACACCAAGCTAAGACCTTATAGCCACCGTTAATACAGCACCAGCCTGAGCTAATAAACTCTTTTTCTACAGTAGCAGAGCAATATGTTGGCTTGGAGCACAGGCAGAATGAGCTCATGTCTGCCCACAAAAGCCCTCTTAAATATATTTAATATCGGTATCCAAACACAGGCATAACCACAATTAGAAATCCCAATTGTCTTTATTAGCAGAGGTGGCCAGTCCAGCCTATGAAAAATCATTGCATACCTGCAGGATAAGTGTGAAGCTTAAAGCTTAGCTTGTTCTGGGACTACGCTCAGCCTGTCTTGCTTGGTGCTCTGCCAAGCTTTGTTTTATCATCATTCAAAGCTGTGTCGTCTTTGTGGAAAGGAAACAAACACCACTGAAACAGAGAGATGCAAAATGAGAACTATGATAAGGACTTCCTTAATCACTCATATTCTAAACTTTTACTCTAGTGCATTTTCAGACTCACCTTAGAGCAAGCAACTAGCAACATTTGCAAGTACCTAGAAGAATCAGGAGAGGTTCTGCAAATCTTTCAGAAAGATTCTGTCACTTACCTGCCCTTTACATTATCTTAATTTGCTTCCATTACATCAATAAGCAATCACTCGCTCACTTTCTCACACACAAGTGATCTCTGTCCCTGCAGAGCAGTAAATCATACAAGACCTTAAAGGAAAGAACACAGTTATCTTCTTGTATTTTAGTAGAGAAAAAGGAAATTACAAACACATTAACTCTCCAGCAGATATGACACATGGTATTTAATTGCTATCCTTAGGGAACTGTGAGTGCATGCTCTGGGAATGGCATCATATTTTCTCAGGTGGAACCCAGCAACAAGTTCTTTTGTAGCAGGGATGAGGCAAAGACAAACTAACATCTTTCTTTTCCCCTCATCTGAAAGGGAAGGTGAGGGCAAAGTAAGTCAAGGGAAAACCACCAGTAAAAGAAAGACTGTTTCATCAACAAGATATGAACAAAATCCTTCCCCAGGCATCATGGTGGAAATAGTGGCAGCAACACATTCACTGAGGAACAGGACAGAGTTGGCACCAGCAGAGACAACGGGAGTGCTGCGTGCCAGCCGTAAACCATTCTCTGGTCCCACCTGCCCTCATATGTTTGACTTATGCAGTGACGTTGCCACTGCTTTGGGTTGAAGCTTTTTCTCCATCTGTCTGAGCAGATGAGAGCTCTGAAACAGTGTCTTAAGGAAAGCTATTCTAGTTATAATGAATGGCATGTTTTTCCATCTTGCATTTTTCCAGGCTCATACGTACCTTTCTAGACAGGTCACAGATTCCATTAAAAGAAAAAGACACTTCAGTTTACTTGAAGTTTGCTCTTGCAATTTTCTCAAATATAACAAGTTTCACTATTTCACTATCAAACGTTCAGTGTACAAAGAGTATCAGTAACTGAAACCTGGACCTTATATCTGGCTCACAATTATACAGTAACCATTAAGATTTTTGTTATAGCCTACTGTTCACTGCAGAATAAAACAAGACAAACATTACTGATCTATTTTTTCCTGACTGAGGCTTTGAAAAATTAGCAATTTTAAAGCCAAATGTTCTTTTCATTCACTTCAGTTAAGATATGCTTCGGCAAAGTACTAATTTTGAGCCTAATTTTAAGTGTCTAAGTAGATTGACTGGTCTYGATAGGACTACTCACGTATATAAACTAGACACAGAAATAAGTATCTTGCAGAATATCAGGGTATAAATAGCTCTCAAATTGACAAAAGTGTAAATACTATCAATTTTAATGGCATGCTCCCAGGTCATACCACAGTGGAAGAAGAACCTGTCCCACCAGAACTGACATCTGGCTCCTGGGTAAGTGTCCAGGGTAAGATAGGAGAGAAACTCTGAGAAATCCAAGGTGAAACCTTCATTAGGAGGCTGAGAAAGTTGATTTTTTTTCCCTATTTTATCTTGCTTTTGCAAGCGTCTTCCTTTTCTTCTCCCCCAGAGGCAGGGATCGTCAGTGATTACAGGTTTGTGCAGGACCTCCCAACTCCATCATTCCACCATTTACTTCTTTGCATTATAAAATTTTGAGTTATGACCATTACTGCAAGACCTTTGTCACCGCTAATAGACAGCAGGATGCCACCCTGCATGTAGTTGCCTAAGGACACTTGAAGTGACACCAGCTGTATCTCCCAGGGTACTGGGACACACAGTAATCCAGAAGCAGCATAAAATTTAGCCCCCACATATATCAATAATTTTTGGAGTCATCAAATCTCCATGTCTCAGCAGCAACGACAACAAATCATATTCTTGGTGTGCACAAGTTCGCTCAATGGAGACAATTGATTTTCAATGTGTTCCAGCAAAAGAAAGTCTGGTTTGAAAACTGGTTTTCAAGCTTCAGCTCTTAGGAAATGAGAAAAGGGAGAGGAGAGGGAGAGATCTTATGAAGATGTACCTAGGTTTGTATTGATTTATGCCTGGTCCAGTCTATCATGTCTTATGGTACTATGAAGCACAAACTGATTTCTAAAAGAGAGAAGACCTGGCTGCTAGTAGTATCTGATCCATTTGGGACCTATCACAGAAAAAAAACATGAAATGACAGAATTCAGATGGACCAAGACTTTTTTTTTTAATATTTTCTTTTTTCTTTTTATAAAAACACACTAAATTGCATGAAAAACACCGTGTTTGCATTCTGGCATTTTCAGCATTTTAAAGCTAGGTGTGATCAATAAAAAAACTCATTGCCCAAAGGGTGGTAATTTTCCAATTCTCAGTAAAATCAGTGGGTGGGAGATGTTACCACTCTTTTAGGATTTGTGCCTCAGATCAACTCTTTCACATGTTGGTGCAGCAGTGCATGACCAGTTGAGGCAAAAAATACATGACAGAGAAACATCAGGTTCATATTCTATAAATGCATACTTTCCCTCACTGAAGTCTTAAAGCTCTTTAGTTCTAGTAATCTCCTTTCTGATGTCATGTCCACTGTTTCTAATAGCTTGGTAGACCACAGAGGGAAAACTCTCACTCCAGAGAACACATGAAATAAATGTTGAAGCTAATGGGGTGATTCTTGCCCATTGAAAAACAAAGAAGCCTCTTAGTGCATATCCTTGGGCCAAGTAAGCGATATTTACTGTTACTTCTTAATATTCAGCAGTGAAAATCTATTGCATGTATCCTAGGGCTAAAATGAATCAATCAGACATGTAAAATGTTGTTAACAGTGATGGACTCAACCTGAAAATAATCAAGAAACATACTCCTTTCCTTTTWTGATTTTCAGGTTATGACCTACAAAGTGCAAATAAATTCTAACTCTGGAGAGTATGCTGGGTCTGTAAAACCCAGCCCCAACAATCCTATGACTCCTGCTCACTGAACTGGCTGGTTTACAAAGGAACCCGTTTCCTAAGGCTGGTCATACTTGCTCYGAGAGCTCCACTGACTGCACTCTGGAGCTTCCCTCTGTTTGCACATCCTGCTCCCAGGCCTAACTCACTCGCCTTTTTTCCTCAAGAAGAAAAAGCTTGGCAGCCCCAAAGGTTACAGAGCATTTTAGAAAATCTTTACTTATTAACAGATGACTCCTACTAGTTTGTGGGAAGAATTAGATTATATGACAGCTAATATTCAGGCATTAGATGTCAATACTTCCAGAAGCCTGATAGAAAAATCTCACCACTTTGCTTGACCTCTTCAATTTTTCATCCTGTAATGTTTTCTGGTCTGATATCACAGCCAGTAAATTTTTCTCTTTGTGCTTGGCAAGGCTCCAGATGGTTTTTAAGTCACTTTTTTCAGGCAAAAGAAGAATGGTACATTTGGGACGAAATTATCCTGGAGGGCATTGTTGCAATTAGAGAGATGAATGGCCTTCGGCTTTAATTAGAACATTAGGTACAGGTTTCATATCCTTATTTGGAGGAATCCAGCTCAGTCAGCTAGGTAATGTAGTGCTACTATGTCAATACCTGTAGAACGGCAAACACTACTTCTAAAGGAGGGGCCGTTTCAACTCCATGTTTACTTATAAACAAAATACAACTTAGTAGGAAAAAACATCCTGATCATCATGAATACTCTTGCCTCATTCCTCCTAGCATGCTTTTAGAGCTGCTTTTAAATTCACAATAGAATAGTGTGCTAGAGAAGGATGGGCATGAGAAGTGATATTAGGACATTTATACTACAGTTATAAGCATACCCATGCCAGATAACATGCAATTACATATCTCAAATCTCATTCTAATAGTGGAATTGTTTTTGTGCTACTTGAACAGAACAGAAATCTGTTCTTTAAACCATATTGCTTTCTTGTGCTTTCCAAGCTTCATGAGATAACATTTTGTGCTACTTATCTACAGCTTCACAAACACAAAAATACCAAGAGAACATTATTAAGGTCATAAAGGTAAACTCTCTTAAGGTTAGGAAAGGAAAGAATTAAGATTGCTAGTGCTGCCTCAGCTCAGGTTCCCTTTTCTATGTGAGTTATGATATAATCTTTGATGATACGAGTGTACTTTTTCCACAGCATTTTTCCTGCCTCCTTTTGTGCATAGAAGGGACTGTGCTCACTTAATGAGCAGCAATTCAATATTTTGTTTTCTGCTTGTTGTTCAATGTATTGCCCCAGGCCTTATTTACTGCACATTTACAAATGTGGTTCTGAAGACAGAATTATTAATCTCCCCCTGGGTGTTTCTGTGCTGCTCATCATTAGTATATGTGAGTGCTTCACAAACATTATGCGATTTATCTTCCCAACACTTTTCTGAGGTGAGGGAATGTAACTATCCCCAGTTTACAAAAGGGAACCGATACAAAGAAATTAGAATAAGGGAAAAATACACTAATTCTGGATGCCTTGTTTGTGACAAACAAAAATTAGTGATTAATAAATGACAGAACTTTCTATTACAGTCACAATTTTTTTCTCTTGTTCATTGCGTCATTTCTCAAATTGGTCTGGTTTATACTCTGCCAGCTCTTCACCTTGTCTGTGTTTCCCTTTCCCCAGCTTCATCTTCCCTTCTCACACCGGTTCCCAGTCTGAAATGGTCTTGCCAGTTCCTCAGCCAGTTTCAGTGCCACTTCTGTATTCCTCTTTCAGATGTTTCTACCAATCCCACCCTTTGTATCTTAGCTGCTTTTCACCATTTTTCCCTATCCCTTGCTCCATTAACTTAATTTCCATTTCTCTAGTCCAACCAGTCTTGCAATCTATTTCTTCACACAAACTTTGTCCCTCCCCCCATCTATTTTCTTCTTGCTCATCTTGCCCAGCAGTCCCCATCTCCTTTCCTCACAGCTTTCAGGCTTTTTCTCCTCCTTTTCCTCCACCACCCCTACACTTCTACCTTTTGCCCCTTTGCCTCATTTCTCCTTGTCACCAGCATATGCCTGCCTCCTCAGCAAATTCCAGCTCTCATTCCTGTGAAGGGGTCATATTTCTGGTATTGGTGCTCAGCAGGGTCTTCTCTTCTTGGAGAGGGGAAATAAAATCCTTCCTTTTGTTGGCAGCGCTCAGGCCTGACATTATATGTAATTACCGGGTAGGCTGTTTCAGTCCTGTACTAAACATGCCCCATCCAAGCAGAAGCTTTGGAAGACTTAGCTGTCAAACTTACAAACTTAGCTGAACTCCAGCAAATCAGATATTTTCAAAGGCTTATAGTTTGACTGACAGTGGACTTGTTTTTTTTTAATAGACATAACAATGGAGCATCCCTAACAGAAACTCTCTGCTCCGTTCAGATTTTGAAGTCTCCTTCTGAAAGTGAGAATACTAGAGCCTTCTGATGACTCACTCAATTTTTTTAAGACAAGGAAACCTTGTTTTGTCAAGTTTCAGTTGTAAAACAACGGAACGTTCATGTTGGAATTACTATATATATATACATATATTTTGGATGGGCCTGTTATAGAAAACCCTGCCCTCAAAATTCATGTTTTAGAGAGCTATAGCACCCTATTTTCAGTTTCTTGTAATGGGAAGTGTTTGGCAATTTTAATTACAGAAACTGTCATCAGCCCTACCTGTGATACATGAATGCACACACATAAACTTCTTGTGTGTGTGTGTCTATCTCCATGACGGGGGAAAAAAAAAAAAAAGAAAAAAAAAGAAAGAATCTAATGGTGTAGATATATGCACTCACAGAAACATGAACACATATAAATGCCTTTAAGTTTTCGTTTGCTTAAATAAAAACACCCAGGGGAATTCTGTAAGGGAAAATATATAAAGCAGAAAAAAATAATTTTCCAGGCAATTTATCACATCCCTTCTCAAATGCATATTCCAACCATACAGTCCTCTCACAGCTCTTGAAAAAATGGGCTAGCTCTTGTTAGTGAYGGACAGACTGTCAGTACCACAGTAGAGATGAATTTCTAAATGTATGCTTTACCAAGAGTGTTAGGTGCTGGTACTCTTGTGGCAATTACAAACTGCATCTTAAAATCTGTCTGCACCCTCTAYGGCCACTGCAACTGTGCCCCCAAATCCCCTGCCCCATATAGTAATAGGATCACAATGTTTAACAACAATATGACACTTAACTTTGTATCAGTATTGTAAAAGGCCCAGATGGTTGTGATCATATATAGCAAGCTGCAAGACACTGTCACTAACATCCAGAACAACACAGCACAGAGCCTGTAGCCAAATGGTTGGTTTGTTTGTTTGGGGGTGTGTGTGTGGGGGTGTGTGTGTGGGGGGGTGGTGGTTTTGTTGGGTTTTTTTACACAGATGAGATCAAACCCAATATCTATCAGTGTCAGACTCCCTCAGGACCCTCAGGCTTCTGACATTTTCTCTGTTATATCTCTATACAGCAGGATACTTACTTGGATAACAGCTGTACCCATTGGAAATTTCTCYCATCCACCCCCTGCATCCCAAGTGGTCCTAGAGCCTCGAGCTGTTACTGCTTTGTCACCCTGGAAAAATTTAAGAGAGTTAGTATAGAAAAAAAMCAAAAAAACCCAAAGCAAATACCAGTACCCCAATGACTGTAAAGATCTCCCTCTAACAGAAATGGGATTCATGTTAATAAGCTTGAAACCCCTCAGAATTCAAGACAGGTTAAAATGACTTCAAATGCAACTATTAATTTACAAAACTTCAAAGCATACAAACACAAATACAAACCACATGTGTGTCTTGTCTGCAAAAAGTCTCTCACGCTTTCAGCTTTTCAGGTTATTAGACATTCTCAGACTTCTAGCGGAGGCTCCAGTTCTTTACCAATGCTTTACCTCTGAGTTACATTCACAGAAGAGATTCTCGGTCTGGGGAAATAGGCTGGTTTTTGCACTTCTACGAGGGAGCTTCCTTGAGGATTCATTGAGTTTCATTCTCATTCCTCTATCCTTCTTCATAGAATTATATGACATTTCTTATTAGACTATTAACTACTCTTACCTCTTTGGAAACATCCATATGTCTGACAGGTCAGGTGCAGCTCTCTTTTGTGCTTGACTAAGCCAATTGTTAACTCCCTGAGTAGTAAAACGTTCTTTCTGTCTAGGAAGGCACTACGTGTCTTTTAACATGGAGTATTTCAATGCATTAAAAATGCATAAAACATACCAACAGGTGATTATGCTTTATACAAACGTATTAAAATATAGATGGATAAAATACACATGGCACAGTACTGGCCACGTGACTGAAATTAGATTACAAAAAATCAGTCACAGTGGAGTCGATGGGATCCTAAWGAGTTTGGAGACATATGTCCCCACAGCTGCCCGATGCCATGCAGAAGGCTGAGCAGGAGGTGGAAATGCTATGTGCAGGAGCTGCAAGCCAGGACCTGAATAAGTCAGTCAGGGCGAGCATTTCTCTCCCCTGGCTGCTGGTCCAAACTGGGCCAGAGAGGTAGGGCCTTGACTGGTGTGTGTCATGTACAAGTGTCTTTGAACAGAAACCTTACTATAAAAATTGTTATCCACTCTCCAGGCCCATCCCACTTGGTAAATAAATTTCAGATTATATGTCACTAAGTGTTATGATTGTGTCCCTGTGTCCGCCCTATCGCAGATTCCACCTTGACAATATGCCAAGCCTCATCAGCCCTTCTGACACCAACAGAGCATGGATCCTTTCTACATAATTCTTTTCCAAGAAACAGTTTTTCAAAAACCAAGGATATATTGCATAACCACTGATTAACAATATACTTAGGCTAAACTACATTCCTGCAACCTCAGACTTGAACAATAGCAAGGTACATCAGAGTGCCCACTAATAGACTTCTAAGTGCACTACTTTGAAGGCTGAAAATTACACACCATAGCAACGCACTTGGCYTACAAAGCATTGCTGTGGGAGTTGGATGCCAAGGATTTATTGCTTTTGATTTTATACTCCTCAAACAGTTTAGCATGGGGTCTACACACTCGCAAATGTGGTTATGCAAAGGGGAGAGAGAGTTGCAAGTGCTGGTGGTGCAGGTACTCAGGCAGCTGGAGGACATTACCCCAATGTGTTCCCATGGACACTGCAGCTGTAATCCCTCACTTTGCCTTGACCTTTTCCTCTGGATAGAGGATAAGTCACAGGAGTTTCTCACATGGAATAGATATTGGATATTGATCTGACTCCTCTCTGTATGGAGAAAAGTTAGAAGTGGTTCCTTCCATTGTCCCCATCAGAACTGCTGTCAACCAGTGAGAAGAAAGGTACCACCCTTATTTTACATCTTACTCACCCACATGTGCAACAGAGGGAATTCACTATGTGATGTACTTTTCTTTAGCAGGGATCAGGCCCTTGATCAAGCCCAGCAATGCCTTTGAGGGCAATACAGTACACTTGTTGCTGTGTCTACAAACTGGTCAGAAGCAAATAACTGAAAAAATTTTTTTTCTGCATACTTCTTCAATACAAGTAGCTAGCTGTAGTATTTTATTGATTTTATTGTTGGTTTCTATGGAAACAGATGTGGAGTTAATTAAGATCAAGGGTTAGAGCTGATAAAAATTGGAATTTTCAATGCAGTTCATCTATCATGCACATTCAAATTAGTTTCACCAACAAAATATCTATTGTAGAGAAATGGTGATGGCTGAATCATTTAAACAGCAGTAAATTAAACTTGTTAAGAATAGCTTAAAACTGATACATTTGTTTTCTGTTTATCCTGCTGAAAATGTTTTCCCTTTGATAAATAAATAAAAACAGTTTTAAAAATTTGCAGATTTTGGATTTAAACACTGTGCTGGTTTTGGCTGGGATAGAGTTAACTTTCTCATAGAAGCTGGTATGAGGCTATGCTTTGGATTTGTGCTGAAAACAGTGTTGATAACACAGGGATGTTTTTGTTTTTGCTGAGCAGTGCTAACACAGAGTCAAAGCCTTTTCTGCTTCTCACCCCACCCCACCAGCGAGGAGGCTGGGGGCGCACAAGAAATTGGGAGGGGACACAGCYGGGACAGCTGACCCCAACTGACCAAAGGGATATTCCACACCATATGACGTCATGCTCAGCATATAAAGCTGGGGGAASAAGAAGGAAGGGGGGACATTCAGAGTGATGGYGTTTTGTCTTCCCAAGTCACCGTTACACGTGATGGAGCCCTGCTKTCCTGGAGATGGCTGAACACCTGCCTGCCCGTGGGAAGCAGTGAATGAATTCCTTGTTTTGCTTTGCTTGCGTGCATGGCTTTTGCTTTACTTATTAAAATGTCTTTATCTCAACCCATGAGGTTTACCATTTTTTTTTTATTCTCTCCCCCATCCCACCAAGGGGGAGTGAGTGAACGGTTGTGTGGTGTTTAGCTGCCTGCCAGGCTAAACCACAACAATCACCAAAAGATCTTTGTGATCAAAAGCAATTCTCATTATAAACTGCTTGCCAGTGTTCATTTCTATTAATTCATTCACCCAAGGATGCTGTTTTACACAGCTGCTAAAACATTTGTCTAGGTGAAAGGAACCACTACTTTGCCTCAGACCTCATTATTCCTGTTAATTCATTCTGCTGCATGTAACAATGAGCTGACTGCCCTCAGATGCTCCCTGTGAGGTGTACGCATGTGCCCGATCTGCAGGTCTTAGCAGAAGCTGAATGTGTCCTCACTTTCTACAAGTAGTCCCATGAAGAGACAGTTCCCAAGTCCAGGTTATGATAACAGGCTGCCTGTGTTTTGGCAAAGCTGTCCCAAAACTGCAGTTAAAATGCTGGTAGTTCTGAATTTCCCTGGTGGCTCCACATCCAAATACCGGTGTGTTTACCCACTCGTACCTCATATGTGACTGATCTGAATGGATTCTTAGTGCCTCATGTTTGGAAAGATGAGCCTTCTCTTCATCKCCGTCAAAAAGCAGAGGGGGAAAAGGACTCCCTGACCCGCTCACTGTATGCTAGCTAYAGCTTAATGATCTTGTCAGCTCACAAAGTGTGCCATGTTTTCTGAAATAGAACAGGAAAAGAAAATGGAAATTCATGGAGAACATAGTACATTACCCTTGACTCATGCTTTCACATTTCAGCTTCTCACAGGGAAGATMCTTTCCAAATGAGCTTGCAATCAATAAAATGAATTAAATTACTGTGATATTCCTGGCCCTTCAAAATGGCGTCAAAGCCACAGCCAGAGACTGCTTTGTATCAGACACAGTAGGAGATATAAGCTACATCCAAATTCAATGTTTCATTGCATTTCCCCAGAAGGGCTTTAGAAATGTGCCAGCCTCAGCTGAATCTCCCAAAGGGCTGGAGTAGCACATGTGCCACTGGGAGGGGATGCTTTGTCTCAAAGTTGGTTTACCCAGTCCCTTTCCTCTCCCCAGTGCCACCTCTCAGTTCCACCTGTGCATCTGTTTATGTGGCAACTCTGTGAACCAGGAGGGTGAACTGACATGATTAAAAATACAGGCAGCTACCTCGAGCTGCCTTCGACATAAAGAAAAAGGTTTTGCTCYAGAAGGAAACACAGGAAAGTCTAACACAGGAAGTCTGGTGAGGAAAGAAAGTGCTAATCCAGCTTGTCTGTCAGTCTGTTTGTGTATTTCTAACCACTGCCTATCTGTTTATATTATGGCCATCACTATAACATGCCAGTCCTGGTGTTTGTTACATCTACAAATCCTAATAACAAGTTAAATACGACAGAACAGTCGCTCCTTACTTCCGCTGAAATGTATTCACCTCTGATTTTTTTACCAGATAGGATTTACCAGATGCTGACATGCTACACAACTGTTCATAACAAGCCCAACACACACACGCACAGTGTAAGCTGTTAACTTACCCAGCAGAAACTCCAGAGGGAATGCAGGTAGCCAGAATGTAATTACCTAAGCTGGAATTTAGCCAGGCCAATGGGGTTAAAATTCCTATTTGTCTGGATTAACTTAATTGCTAAATATATTGTTCCACTAGTTGCTGTAGAAATAACCTTTTTGTATTAGCCAGCAGGTTAAATAGCACTTTTATTGCAGTACTTACCGGCTTCTGTTCCTGCCAGTCACTTCTGCTTTTTATTTGACTTCCAGGTCTTTTGCATTATCCCTGTCAGCCTTGGAGCTGCATCTCCTAAGGATAGGTACAAAAAGCCATGATATTAGGCGAAAGAATTGGGCAAGACAACCAGCGATAATTCATCTGGCACGTACTACTTCAGTCAAAGAAAGTTGGCAATAAATGTGAAAATATCTTTGTAGTGGATATATTCTTTTCTTTAATAACATCATGGGGAAAAATGGTCACAGATCCTTCAGCTGTTGAAACAAAATTAACTTTTATTACAGTCTAAAAAAGTAAATATCACAGAGTACAAACACAGTATTGCTGCAGTGTACCCAGAGGCACATACTGGTTATCTTCTGTATTGTAATTTAACATTGCCACTATTCCTGAGAGGACTAACCCTGCCAAACTCTAAGTATTAAGGGATCCCTCGCCCCACTCGGTCCATGCATGGTATGGTACATAATGCCACAATGCACAGTATAGGCTCTGCTCAAAGTAACCTCATATATTCCCAACGAGGTTTTCCATCCTGCTTTCTCACGCACCTTACATTCTCCCCAAAATTACTGGAAACTAAAGCAGAACAGAGAGAAGGGTCTATGGACTAAAAAAAAAAAAAAAGAAAAAGTTTCTTCTCTTCTCTGTCCTTGATTCATAGGCCTGTACCACATTTGGACAAGCTATGCTGCCAAGAACAGTCCACACAGGTACGGCAGGGAGATATATTAAGAGCTGAAGAAACACCTCTGATGGGTGTCTGCGGTACTGCTGCAGGATGGAGAAGGCAAACACAGAAAAGGCTCCCCTTTCTCTAATATTAAGTACACATACAGCTGTTTAACTAAGACCTTATTCAAAGCCACCCTCTTCTGGCCTTCTCATTTTCCCCCCACTGATGTGCTATCTGGAAAGGCTTTGCACATTTCCCTGGGAGACAAGGACCACAACATCCCTCACTAATGCATATGACCCCACAAATGAAGCCAAGACGATTCTGTGGTAAGGTTTTCATAGGAAAAAAACCTGCAATGTCTAGAGGTGCATTTTGCAGGTTTCCTAAACAGAATGCCAAAAATGTTTTTACTTCAGCTTCTCCACCATCACATATTTTGAGCTACAGAAGCAGTAAAAGCCCCTGGGACAGGACTGACTCCTGTGCAACTCTGGCACAGCTGAGTGATCTGCACRGTGAGCAGCTCCCCTTCTGGAGGAAAGCAACTGGAAGACAGAAAAACTGTTGGAAGAGGAGGGTGCTGAAAGCCTTGCAATAATGGGTTTAATGCAATGGAAGAAGGCTCAAAAATCAGAAGTGCGCAGTAAAGATAAGCACCCTCCAGATAAGTGTTTCTCTAGAATCTCTAACACAAAGATCCTGAGATTTACAGAAACAGAGCCAGAGGTAACTTCTCGAGAATCAGCCCCTTGCACATCATCATATCGTGTAATGCTTTTCATAAATTTCCATAAATTGTCCTTTAAAACTAGGTAAGTTTTGGGAAAGAAAGACTGGTAGAAAACTTTACTCCTCTAAAAATTACAAACTTCTAACATCTATTCTAGACTTACTTATGGCTATAACATCCACAGCCTGTGTTTCTTTACACATCTTGCATGCAAAAGAATGAAAAGGAGAGAGAAACACAGATTTTGAAGACTTTCAGCTGCCTATGGCTCTTCTGAAGTAGAGCTCAAGAGCATCTGTTCATTAACTCATGCTATAAATGCAGCTTTACAAGATGCCATGAAAACAGAGAGTCCGTGAGTAGCAGGAGCAGGCTGTTTCACGAGGGGGAGAGCGGGGGAACCGAGGAGACCCCAGCAYGGGACAGTGCCCTCATCACCCTGGGTACCATCCCAGAGCACCCAGGCTGGCAACTGGTCCCCTGACTGTCCCAGCAACATGTTGTAGAGTCGGGGCTGGGGGGACTGCGCTCAAATGGGGCTCCTGGACCATGGGCAGTGGGTGTGTGGGTGGGGGTACCTGGTGGGCAGAATGATTAAGACCTGTGAGCGTCCTCAGGGCGCTCCTGCAGAGCCACCTGAATCTTTCCTAATCTCCAGTAGAAACCAGGCCCACCCCTGCAACATGCGCTGCTACAGGTGCTACCTCTGGATGTAGCGTAGTGAGCAAAGCGTCCTCCATCAAAGCTGTGGACCCCAGAAGCTCCAAGAGAGCGTGTGCTTTCCAAAAGTCAGGCCTCATAAGTCCTATATTTGTGCCACTCCAAAGACAGGGGACTTTCACAACAGAACATACAGTTAACAAAATATTTTTTACCCAGCTTAACTCCTGAGCAACAATGAACTCCTCTCCTTTGGATAACTCTTCCCAAGTATCATGTACGGCTGCTCTGTATGCACAGTCCCTATGACACTGCCTTTCTGTAATAAGTAGTACAATTCCTGACTGTTTTTCCTAAGCAACACTTATCCTTCTGTACTCTCCCCTTCACACTGCTGGTAAAACTTGATAGAGTAGATTAGAATACTCTCCTTCTCACACCTTCAGTGCTGGACTTCAGGTCCCACAGCAGCAGCATAAAAAAAAAATTATTTTTATTTCTTTTTTTTTTTTTCTCCCAGATTGACCCAGCTACAGTTGTGGTGTCACAGTTTAGCTGCTGGCCATAGTGACCTGCTAACTGAGATGCTTCCCTTTTATKATAATACCAGACCGCAAGATGATGAGAGTGGGTTAAGCAACAGGTGTCTATATTCCTTTGACGAGAGCTTCCTTTGTTCCTTGTTCCAACTCCATTCCTTTTTCAGGCTTTTTCAGTGGCAGGTTTAAAGGCATTCTTAACTATAATTTTGATCCAAAAACCATTTAACCACTTTTTGCTAACTTTTCAGTTGTCAGAGCTGTAGTATGTGGGGCATCATCACTTCAAACTTTAAAAGTTTGTTTGCTATAGAAAAGCTTAGATTAACTGTAGAATGATTATTTTATACCAAGTACTTTCACTGCTTTAATAGGCATTTTCTTTCAGAACTAAAATCTCCTTATTACATTTAGTGAATTTAAAATGTTCAATGAAATTAAATTTCAGGTCAATATATATTTGAAAAATTGAAATAGAGTGTGTTCTGAAAAAAATACTTTCTGAGGAAGGATTGTGTGAATTTTTAGAAAGGATAGCTTTTTTCCAAAGCTTAAACTGAAAACAAACAAACAAGAAACACTTACAACTCTAGCCAATTTTCACATAAAAAAAAAAGCTAAGACATAATGTCACATATTACAAGATAAAGCTTTCTTTCAACCAACCCTGTCTAACAAAACATCGTTGACCAGGCAGTAGTGTTCGCACCATAGTCTTACTACATCAGGGATAAATCCCTACAGCCACGCAAATCTCCTCGTTTACAGTCCTAGACCGCCATTTCCAGAGAAGCTGGACCTCTCATTTGGGGGACTTTCCTCACGCCACGGAATCTCTCACGGCTCTGCCTTTGATGGATATTAGCATCAGCATTGTTCCTTGTCTCTGTCAGCTTCCTCTAACGACAATTTGCCACTGTCTGGTAAAGAATTTTTCTGAAATGCCTTTCATGTCCCCATAGACAATTACCCTATGCTGCCAGTTTACAAATCATAGAATCACAGAATCATTAAGGTTGGAAAAGACCTCTAAGATCATCAAGTCCAACCGTCGACCCAACACCACCATGCCCAATAAACCATGTCCTGAAGTGCCACATCTACACGTTTTTTGAACGCCTCCAGGGATGGTGACTCCACCACTTCCCTGGGCAGCCTGTTCCAGTGCTTGACAACCCTTCCAGTGAAGAAATTTTTCCTAATGTCCAATCTAAACCTACCCTGGTGCAACTTGAGGCCATTTCCTCTTGTCCTATCACTAGTTACTTAGGAGAAGAGACCAACACCCACCTCGCTACAGCCTCCTTTCAGCTACTTGTAGAGAGCAATAAGGTCTCCCCTCAGMCTCCTCTTCTCCAGGCAACCCCAGCTCCCTCAGCCACTCCTCATAAGACTTGTGCTCCAGACCCTTCACCAGCTTCGTTGCCCTTCTCTGGGCACTCTCYAGCACCTCAATGTCCTTCTCGTAGAGAGGGGCCCAAAACTGAACACAGTATTTGAGGTGCGGCCTCACCAGTGCYGAGTACAGGGGCACGATCACCTCCCTWCTCCTGCTGGCCACACTATTCCTGAYACAGGCCAGGATGCTGTTGGCCTTCTTGGCCACCTGGGCACACTGCCGGCTCATGTTCAGCTGGCTGTCAACCAGCACCTCCAGGTCCTTTTCCGCCAGGCAGCTTTCCAGCCACTCTGCCCCAAGCCTGTAGCGTTGCCTGGGGTTGTTGTGACCCAAGTGCAGGACCCGGCACTTGGCCTTGTTGAACCTCATACAATTGGCCTCGGCCCATGGATCCAGCCTGTCCAGATCCCTCTGCAGAGCCTTCCTACCCTCAGGCAGACCAACGCTCCCACCCAGCTTGGTGTCATCTGCGAACTTACTGAGGGAGCACTCGATCCCCTCGTCCAGATCATTGATAAAGATGTTAAACAAGACCGGGCCCCAAAACTGAGTCCTGGGGAACACCGCTTGTGACCCGCCACCAACGGGATTTGACTCCGTTCACCACAACTCTCTGGTCTCGGCCGTCCAGCCAGTTTTTTACCCAGCGAAGAGTACACCCGTCCAAGCCATGAGCCACCAGCTTCTATAGGAGAATGCTGTGGGAGACAGTGTCAAAGGCTTTACTAAAGTCCAGGTAGACCACATCCRCAGCCTTCCCCTCATCCACTGGGTGGGTCACCTGGTCATAGAAGGAGGTCAGGTTGGTCAAGCAGGACCTGCCCTTCATGAACCCATGCTGGCTGGGCCCGATCCCCTGGTTGTCCTGCACCTGCCTCGTGAGCGCCCTCAAGATGAACCGCTCCATAATCTTCCCCGGYACCGAGGTCAGGCTGACAGGCCTGTAGTTCTCTGGATCCTCCTTCTGGCCCTTCTTGTAGACGGGCGTCACATTGGTAAGCCTCCAGTCGTCCGGGACCTSCCCTGTTAACCAGGACCAGTAATAAATGATGGAGAGCGGCTTGGTAAGCTCCTCTGCCAGCTCCCTCAGTACTCTCAGGTGGATCCCATTTGGCCCCATAGACTTGTGATGGTCCAGGTGGCGTAGCAGGTCGTTAACTTCTTCCTCTTGGATTATGGGGGGTTTATTCTGCTCCCCATCCCTGTCTTCCAGCTCAGAGGGCTGAATACCCTGAGGATAACCGGTCTGACTACTAAAGACTGAGGCAAAGAAAGCATTAAGTACCTCTGCCTTTTCCTCATCCTTGGTGGCAATGTTCCCCCCCTGCATCCAGTAGAGGATGGAGATTCTCCTTGGCTCTCGTTTTGTCGTTAATATATTTGTAAAAACATTTTTTGTTGTCTCTTATGACAGTGGCCAGATTGAGTTCTAGCTGGGCTTTTGCCGTTCTAATTTTCTCTCTGCATGACCTAATGAGATCCCTGTACTCTTCCTGAGTTGCCTGTCCCTTCTTCCATGTGGTAGACTCTCCCTTTTTCCCCTGAGTCCCAGCAAAAGCTCCTTGTTCAGCCAGGCCGGTCGTCTTCCCCGCCAGCTCTTCTTACGCCACATGGGGACAGCCTGCTCCTGCGCCTTTAAGACCTCCTCCTTGAAGAACATCCAGCCTTCCTGGACCCCTCTGTCCTTCAGGACTGCCTCCCAAGGGACCCTCTCAACCAGCGTCCTGAACAGGCCAAAGTCTGCCCTCTGGAAGTCCATGGAAGTGGTTTTGCTGACCCCTCCTCTCTTTACTTCACCAAGAATTGAGAATTCTATCATTTCATGGTCGCTAAGCCCAAGACGGCCTCCAGCCATCACATCTCCCACCAATCCTTCTCTGTTGGTAAACAGCAGGTGAAGCGAGGCACCTCCCCTGGTAGGCTCACTCACCAGGTCCCTGGGGGCTGCTCTGAGGGGGTTTGGCCACCGTCACCCTTGTCCCCGCCCAGGCTCAGTCAGAGCTGCCGCCCATCAGGAGCTCGCTCCTCCGGCTCGAGGCGGCTGGGGCACCCTCTCTCTCCCCSTGCGTTTGCCTTCGCGCTTTGGCCRTTTTACGAAGGGTCCCTCGGCGCGATCCTCCGCTCTGGAGCCCTTCTCCTCAGTGGCTTCCAATATTTGTCATCTCAAAGAGTAGAAAACAGGTGGTGTACCACATGGAGCACAGGTCTAAAGCAGTGGAGCTGCCAGCAGGGTTGGCTCATGTGACTTACAGAGATGACTCAGAAGCACATCCTTGGTCCACCTTCATAGCTTGCTGGACCCAGAGCAGCTTCTTTAGCCATAACAGGTCCAGGGCCCAATGTTATTTTAGTGACTACATGGAATTGTTGGGAAACTGAGTGCCACCAACACGTGCAGTGACGCTCCAGAAAGATGTTCTCTCCGTCTTGCCATTAACACATTCCCTGAGTCTGTGCYTGGTGCCTGAATATATTGAGCCCAGCTAGGATAAGCCTAACAAGAGGAAGGAAGCACAAAAACACAGTTTTAGCATCCTGAGTTTCTGTGTATTTGCAGGCCAGCTCTGTAGTTAAACTGCAYGTGGTTTGTATTTCATTTCCTCAGGGATTTAAGCAGTAATTAAAATAAATTATAATTAATGACTGACCAAGCCCAGAATTCATCATATACCCTAACAAAACCAGAAAATAGCTGATAATATTGAAATAAACAAAACTATATGCTTATTCATCAAGACCTGTAGCCAGCAACATAAAAGAATAAAATAGAATAAGAAAAACCCTTCTTAGAAGCTATTGATATGAGGTAGYTTGAGCTCTGCTAGGAAAAAATTCATGCAAGGTTTCTGATAAGCTAATGTCCCTGAGTTGGTGCCCCTCCGTGTCCCCTGGCTGTCCACCTACCGAAGAGGTGTGGTATCTCTCCTCTAGCAGCAAAGCAGGATTTGTTGGGTGTCTGCATGTGAGTACTTACAGTGCAGAGTATTTACAGCTCTGGAGTGGGGTGAGGTTATCCCTCTGGATTTAGCAAGGAATTTGACAAAGCCAGGAAGCTGTACATGTACAATTGGCAAAGCCACCTAAACTAAGCCTAGTGCAGCCACAGGTTTCGTTAGGTCCCCATCATCCAAGAGAGGCCTTTTTCCCCACAGCTCCCAAGACCACCAGGCTTGCCAACCAGAGCTACCTCTCCCCAGCAAGCTTCCCACCTTCAGATTCACCAGGTGTGCTGGCAGCACAGAGCCACATGAGTACAGGCCACTCGCTTTCCCTGTGACAGAAAATTGCGGGGTGGGAGGTCTGTGTGTTTGGTCCTTTAAATACTCCCCGTTTCAAGAAACCAGAGCTGTATTTCCTTACGGACTTTTCTCAGTTTGTTCATACTAAAGACCTTAAGCTTTAGATTAAGCACTTAAGCCTGTAATAGAAGAGACACAAAGAAAACAGTAAACTGTTAGTTTAGATAATGGTGAGAAAGAAAAACCTGCAGATTGCATGCCATTTTAATTCCTCCCCCTCATGTCCAAAGTTAAGTCTCTGTAGGCTTCCACATTCAAGATTCGTCAATGCAATGCAAACTCTACATAACGTGGGTCCCCTGCTATAGCATATAAATCCTGGAAAGCGATGGAGAATAGAATGTGAGGACAAGTTTATTTTTTCCTCTTCACCATGCAAAAACCTAACAGGGTAGCCCAGAGCTCTCAACACTAACGACTTACGTGATATGATTACAAACCATACTGTAGCAGCATAAAACAAAGCCTGGAGTAAGTCCATTGCCACCAGATCTCCAAAAAGAAATTCAACTCACCCATCCAGAACCAGGGAAGCGACTTGGCAACCTGGATAATTCTAGGATCAAAGGATTTTCAGCAACAGGAACATGGGTGTCCCCAGGGAAATTGGAGCTTGCCTCTTCCCTGACAGAGGACACACATCAAAGCAACTCCAGTGGAGCCAGGCTGTCACACCACTATGAGCCTGATACTGAAGGGGCATCAGTGGTTTCTTCATGTCCGATTCTAGCATTTCTTGAATAATTATCAAAACAATGTATCCACTGTGCCACTGCTGATCACATCCACTTATACCAAAGTCCCTGCCTCTGGAAACGGCCAGTCAGACGTGCTTCAAAACCTGCCTGTCCTTTAGGTCACTGCTGTGGTGACTAGCGCAAACATGCTCTCTGGACATAGATAGGGCCTTCTTCAGGAAAGAACTGGGATGCAGGTATCTTGCTTGGGAAACAACCTCCTCCTGTTGGTGCAAATTGGGGGATAGGCACTGCCAGGGCTGTGATGCCAAACAGCTGGTTATGCGCTGAGGATGGATCAATTTAATTTTAGGAACAGCACCCTTGATCACTTGGCACATAGCTGCTGGGGCACTAAGCGAGGTGGTGGGGTGCACCACACTTCAGTATGGATGGGGCTTTGGCCATGCCACGGAGCTCTTCAAAGCAATGGCAACTCATGAGGATATGGATGCGCATGACTTGTACATGTGGGCAGCCCTTGGGCACCCATCTGCAGGTGCTCCGACATGCCAGCCACATTTACTACAGACCATCTTCCAGGAAGAGCACGTCCCTCCCATGGCTCACCCAGCAGCACCCCTGCTGCAGCACTTACTCTATTCCCACTGGCTTTGCAAGCACAAGCTTTTAAGCTGGCAACATCAGCTTTTAATGAATCGGGCCCCCAGCATGGTGTATAAGAAGGCAGGAGAAAGTCATTGCTGCATCACAGCGACGAATTTCCCTGATTTATATTCTTTGTAAAGGTGTTGCCTTGTATTTTTTTCATATATTACATTGTAATTTGACAGTTGTATTAAATCCTTTTGCTCTTACTTGGAGAGAAGCAAAATGCACACAATTTGCCTTCCCTGTAACACTGATTATTTAGTGTAGGCATAGCATGGCCCTGTGTCTCTACATTAAGCAGTATTAATCTTCTCTGTCTGTCTTCTTATGGAAGTCTTTTCCATACCTCTAATCGTTTTTAGCTCTCCAGACACCTCTGTTTCTGCTGTATGCTTCAGATAAGAAAAAAAAAACCATAAACATGGTGATAATCTGTATTTATATACTATACAGAGAGGCTATATGCAGCAGAGTTAAAAAAAAAAGCTGATAGGGAAGGACTACGGAAACATCACCTACTTAAAGCAATGCCATACATAGCCAGTGAAGGCTTATAAAATAATGAGACTTGCAGCAACGACTCGAAGTGGGTATTATACACTAAATAGAGAGGTGTTACGGCAGCCTGTCCAAGAAAAAGATTTAGTAGTTATTTCAGAAACACTCCTGAAGCATTCAACATGATATGCTGCTACGTTAACAAAGGAGGCAAATAGGATGCTAGAATGTCTTGCTAGGGGCATATAATGTACATCAAAAGGCTGATGGTTCAATTACTAAACAAAGCACTYCATGTGGACCAAAAATAGACTCTTTTCCATACTTGCAATAAGTTGTAGACAGCAAGTAATTACCTGCAGGTTACTACTTTTATTCCTTCCTATTATGGTATACCTTTTCTTCCCCATAACAATATCTGTCCAGTGAACACATTATTCATRGCAATTCCTGTCTGCATTCATAGTAACTTCAAGCTATTTTTTGGACAACACTGAGTTTATTTCTAGGCTGTTCATTGAATGAAACTACAGAATGAATGAAGCAGAGGCCTGTTTTTTCTCCCTTTTGAATTTCTTAATTAAGCAGGTCACTAATGCACCTTAAGTTAATAATCACAAACCTATCCTGATAAGGGTGTACCTGAGGGTCTCTTCTTCTGTACTACTGCAAGCAGACATGGCTTACTTCTCTCCAACAATGCCTTGGAAACAAGCCCAGGTTGTTCCTCTGCTGAGAAAGAAATATGTATTGCTTTGTGCAAGGGAGCAATAAATAATATAAAGGGGTGGATGAAAATAAACACCTCAAATTGAACTGACTATAAAGCAAAGTGAGATGGTGAAGATCACTTTTAAACGCTGCCAGGGTTTGAGAAAATGAAGTCCATTTGAAGGGAGAATTTTCCTCTCAGTTACATTGCTCTAGATCAAAAAACAGTGTAACAGATTGCTGTGTATAGGACAGATGTAACTGGAAACAATATGCAGCGTAAGTATTTCCAACCCTGAATGTTAACAAGGCACACAACTGGCTAGAAAAAAATCATGTGATATATCTAAAAGAAATCCTTCTGTTTTTAAAAAATAAATACATTTGAATTCTTGTTTACCTTCTCACTTCTGAGACTTTAGGAAGTAGATCACATTTTCATAACTTTGTCCACCAGTAAGAAAAAGCAAGCGATCAAAAAAACACACACACAAGCATATATACTTATATGTTCASAAAAATTGTTTTAAAATCACTGGACTCCAGGAGCTGAAAATACAAGGAAAACACCAATGTTGCAGGGCTTACAATAAAAAGCACAAGTTTCCAGCACAGCTGTTCATTTGTTCTGAGTAGGCTTTCAGTTACATCAATGCAATTCAACAGCAGGAGTCTTGAATAAGTAGACAAGTTTTGCAATACTTCTTCAATGGTCATGCATCTGGTTTTTAGTATAGGACAAAGCAAAAATTGTCAGTGGTGCCTTAAGCAGATCTGGTTTTAATTTATTACACTTCTCCACCTCAGTAGCAAWTCTTGTATTACACCATGAGAACAGAAGCAGATCCTAGCATGCAGAAAAGGTGGAAAAAAAGACCAAAAATGTGAGTAAAATTCCTTTGTGGAATGTGGCACATTAGACTCCCGTGATGTGGCAAGGCATTTGTTTTCCTGTTTTTCATAGGAAGATTTTATTGAACTATCTGGAATATTGAAAACTGTATGATAAAGGCTGATGCTGACTGGGAAAGGAAAAAAGGACCTAGAACAAACAGCTGCTATTTGAGCGTCTAAAAATCCCTTTTTGCACCTCTCCCTGACATCCCCCAAGGAAGCACTCTGCCCTCTCTGCTTGTTGCATGCTTCCAAACCTGCCTAAGGAACTAGTCTTTCTCTTTTGTATCTCCAACATGACAAGCTGATGAGCCATCAGATGGAAGAGTAACAGCCATTTGKTGGATTTATGAAGCACACTCAAGAATTGTGTGGCACATAAGAAAAAAAAAAAAGAAGAAAAAAAATTATATAGATATTTGCACTGTAGCTTAACAGTCTCATGAAKGGTCCTTTGAGAATAAGTCCAGCTAGTGGCTTACCACTAAGATAGAAAAAAGACAGAAATTGAGAGCAGGGAGAATGCTCAAAGTTTTGTAAAACATAAAAGATTAGGATGAATTTTAATTCCAGAAGTARAATATATGTACTATTACGGAGAAAAGACTAGAGTATTTATAAATGCAGCAATATACTTCCTAAGTGCAAATGGAATAGGTATATTTAGCTTTCTGCAGATATTCATGAAATTAGGTTCAAACAGGAGAAAACTGGCATGGGAGCACTGTTATTTCTTATAATAAATGAACAGAGAAACTAGCACATTTTTATAAAAGAAAGYACATCTCATACAGCATACTGATGAACAAGACATTCAGCTATCCTAGGAAAAAAAATAAAAAATAAAAACCTTTCCTCCTTTGTTTTATGACTTATCTTCATGGCTGGAAGAGCCAGCAACTGTATCTGTCTCCCAAGGTGAGAAGTCAAGAAGAGCATTTCTGCTCCCTCTGGACTCTGCTTTCTCCATTGTGATTGCTTTCGCAAAGGCTATGGAGCCTGCTAACACTGCCTTGGTCACTGGAAAACAATGCATGCATTAAGGTTTGCCAGCCAGAATTGATTTTGAACGCTGCTTTCACCCTGAGTTAACAGCCCTGCTTTGTCTCCACTAGAAGTGGTTTATCAGGTCTGGAGGCATGTGTCTGCACTGCAGAGCAAGCTCAAAACCAGATTTGTGGGTAGCAGGGGTTGCACCAGCGTAGCTGACAGTTGAATTTGCCCCACTTGCTAGGTTGGCGGTCACTGTGAAAACCTGAAAAATGGAGTGGTCCCTTTCCTCATCTCTATGCTAAATTGTGCTGGTGCTGCAGAAGAAAGGCTGGTCAACAAGGCCTACAGAAAACTCCCAGTAAAAAAAAAAATTCATTAAACTAGAGTTAAGCTTCTAAACAGCTGTTTATTGCTGAAGGGAAAAACCTTAAGGTAATACTGGAGTTTCCTCAAAAAACATTAAAAAATCCTGGGAATTGAAAGTTCAGATTATAGTAAAAAAGCAGAAAACCCAGAATGCCACAATACAGCTATCTGCATAGAAATATATAATTAAAGTCACTCAAGCAACCTTAATTTTGTTCTCTCTTGTGTGTGCTATTCACCTCTTTGCAGCATCTGTGTCTTGTGCAGACGAGACWTATTTTGATGAAAGTTTTCACTAAAACCTAAAGCAGTTCACAGGCTGTAACCAGAGGAAACTGAAGTCCCCCTCCCTTGGATTAGTTTACCCAAGGAGATGAGAAAATCTAGTGCACATAACATTGGAAGTGCACAGAAACAGATTAATAGATGTTAAGACCAAAAGACCATTAATAAGCAWGAAGTCTGACCTCCTGCATAACGCAGCATGGAGAATTTCATGTGTAATCTTTGCCCCAAGCTCTGCTTTAGCTGGAACATACCTTTTAAAAAGATGCTCACTTTTGATACAAATATTTCAACTGACAAAAGATCTACCATATCCCCAGCTCTGCTTTGTGATTGTTTTGTGACATGCGTCCTTATAAATGGGAATGTAATTTGTAGAGAAACACATCATTTCCTTCAGTGCTGTGCTTCCTTCTTTGCAAACTGCAGTACTTTATGCCTTCCTCTGTCCTTAAAAAGTATTTTGTCCAGACTCATCAGCTGAATACATTTCCTGTCTTCATCTAAATGCTTAAAATGGATGTTTTTCTTCACAGATTTTGTTTTCAGACCATCTCCAAATCATTTCTACTTCCCTGCTTCCCTTAGGTTTCCTAGATGAGATTCTAGACGGGGGAAAAAGAAAAACCAACACCCCAACCCTGCTCAAATTGAACAAGTGACCTTTGTAGCCTTCAYGCACTCTGAAAAATCCTACTTCTCCCTTAAGTCCAAGGTGGTAACCTCATGCTTTTASTGTGAGTCTCTAACTGCTCGATGCTTTTAATTAAAGCCCCAACTCCTGGAATCGAAGGACAACAAAAATCTCAGACTCCAGAAGAGCTCTAGCCCTCATGGTAAGCAATAAAACTTGAACATATGACCCAAACACCACAAAAATACAGCTTCAGATGTAAAATTGTTTCACGATTTTAGGCAGCTGAATCACATATTTGAATGCATAGGACTAGAAGTATACCATTACTAACTGGAGGAGTTAGCTGGAGGCTCACCATCATCTGGAGCACAGTGGCAGGAGCTTCCCCGCAAACCCTGCAACTCAGCCTTCAGCAGCCAAGTTCTGAAGCAGAAATTCTTCTTGCCCTCACCTGCTAAAGAAGAAGAAATGCTACAGGAGAAGCTAGAGATCCTCTCTGGTTTTATGTGGAACGCGTTTCAAGAGACCAGCTTAAGTCCTCTCCAGTTCCAACAAYCTCACTTTCTAACAGCAAAAATTTCCTCAAGGAGAAGAAAACCCAACAAAGACAACTCTCTAGACAACATGAACTTAAAATGAAATGTCTAGCTTTACCTTCCTGAGCGTCCTTCACCACCTGTAGAAGATGGAAGCTATTCTCAAAGAACAAAGCAACTAGCAAGCTCCTCTGAAATAAAGTAGGCACATTTGAAACTAATCTGGTGTTCCCGAGCACATGTTCCCCAGCTCAGGACTCTGTAGATTATAAACACCTATCAGCTGCAGCTCAGAGCTGAGCCTGTTGAAGCAGTCAAGGCACTATGCTAAGTACAAAAAGGATTTTTGGCTGAAAATGTTATCACATAAACAGATAACTCTTACACCAGGTCCATGGCAGAGCTTGTAACAGGCTTCAGCTTTCTAAGTTGCCAACTAATGCCCTGTTATCCCCAGCAAAGAGCCAATTCACTGGAGATTTTCCATTCAAACGCTGCCTGAACCCATTTAAACAGCAACAAGTAATTGAAAGCAACCAAACAAAGCTTTTTTCCATCCCTCTACTTCACTTACACAAAGAAAATCTTATTCCTGGTAGAAGCACGAAGCTCTGCAGGGCATGGGGGACTGAGAGACAACTGCTGAGCAGCTGGGCAAGTAAGAGATTTCACTACTTACCAATTTCATGTAAACTCAATATAACAGCACTATTAGGTTTATATTATGTATCAGTAAAAATACTAATTACAGAGGCCCAGACTTGAAACAGTTTCTCAGAACAACATGCCTACAGCTAGCACACGGAACAAGCGTGCTTTACGGGGATACACATTCCCTACTAAACAGAAACAAACACACACAGTTGTTATCATTTAGAAAAGACAAAAGCTGCCAAAGCCAAGGAAATGCCATCAGTGCTCAGAAAAGAGGCCTTTATTGTTTGCTACTAATTGCAAGGAAAAAGAATTCACAGACATTTCAAAGCAGCTGCTGTCTTGTCCTTAAAACCTCCTTCCACTTAGAAAGGAAGATTTTCATTTTAAGAGCATCCAGAAGCTTTTATGGCTTGCTACCATCCAAGGCCATCCAGATGTGTTATTTCTGTATTCATTGTGTTGTGAGGTTCAGCAAAAAGGTCTAAGAAGCTAAGAGAAAAACCTGTTGAGCCTGTAACTAGAGAAATTACTATTTAAGTCTCAGCAATTTCTGTTAAATTAAGGATTACTTCTCCCCCCAACACACACTGGCCTTGTTAATTTTACTGGTAAAAATCTATGCAGACTCAATTGCTCAGGAGACTGCAACTTGATCCTTTGAAGCTACAGGTTCCAGCTGCTGTAAATCGTCTGTGGAGTGAAGCTGATTTACATTAGCTGAGAATCTGGTCTGCTTTGGCTAAATACTCCCCATCTGGTTTAATCAGTCCCCCTTCTGGAAAGCCCTGAGGATCATCATTTCAAGCTGCATTTGTCTCTAAGACCTTTGTAATGTTGATATTGTGCATACAGCCAGGAATATCTTACCCATTGCTAGGCTGGGCACTGTCTCAGTGATGGGTGAACTTGCTAAACAAGGCTTGGGGTGCCAACCTGTTTTGCAATGTCCTGCAGAATTTTTTATTTCAGAGGTTTCCCCAGCTAAATGTCTTTCTTTTGAGGTATTGATCCTGCTTTTAACAGCCAGTAAAACAGGCAGCCATTATTGTGTACACCTGACTGTTAAGAGCTGGCATCATTATATTTGTGGCATTAGATGAGAAAAACAACAAAAGCATCTCACTTCTTCTGTGGAAAGATTTCACTTAAATGTGTTTTTCATTTTCTCTTATGGGGAATAGCRTCTGTTCTTCTGTCTCTAGATCACCAATTAATATTTGGCCATGAGTTTGAACATCAAGAGGAGCTTTGCTTGGGCAAGCAGTGAGTAAAGCTGAGGCCTCCTTTAAATCAGCTGAAGGGAAAGACAGGTCCAAAGATACATCAAGACTTGGGAGACTGGGTTCAGCTCTTTGCTCTGTCACAGGCTCTGCTTTGGTACCTAAATAAGCTACTCAAGATCAGATTCAAAATGGGATGTAGGCAACTACAGAGGGAAGGAGGCAGAACTGTAATCTGGAAAAAGCTTACACACAGGCACTTCAAGCTCCTTGTTAACAAACTTGGATAGGCATCAGAATAACAGTCATTAAAGGACCCAACTTGGGACAGCCAGGTCCAGTTCCTGCACCTGCCTAAGGGGATTCAGACGTCTCTGCCATCTCACAGGAGCATCTGAACTGTCTCTGTCCAGAGGGACTGAAGAATGGGATCCCCACAGCTACGTTACAGCTGCATCATTGTGCAAAAATTATTTTGGAAATTGTGTGTAAGGAGACTGTGTCTAAACTACTGTAGTTAGGGTATTCATCAGGATGCACCAAAGTGGGTCCTGGTTCAAACCCAGAATGCGTTTATATTCCCTGAACACTATCCCCAGGCAGCACATTGCAGAGCTAAACTCCCTCCTACTGCTTGTCTTGCTCTCAAATTATTTCTGATGCAGGGAACAGCTTCAGTGTGGGAAGGAAGGGAAAGGGAGATTAAACTTGGATCTTCCTGAATATACAGGAGGCCATTAAAGCACTGTGAAAAGGGAGAGAAGGCCTCCTCTTCCTCTGGTATTTTAAAAGAGCTGAGGGAACCCTACCAAGCACTGGGAACACAGTGGGACACCCATCTAGAGGAGAGCATGTCTGAAGGCAAAACTCCTCTTCGAAAACCTGAGTGAGATAGCCAAGGTGTACAGTCTAACACCTATCCTTGCTCATAGCATTTCTTAGCCGGATAGCTCAAATCAGAGACACCCAACAGTACTGATTTAAGGCAGCTTCTTTCTCAGTAAGTTGGCTATTTTGGTTCCCATTTAGAGAGGATGAGCCTGTCCTATATATGTAGGCTCCTCTAAATGGAGACTAGGTGTCTAACAGCGTTCTGGATCCCATATGGGCACCAGATGACTGCAAGGTAGGTGCTGCAGTACTGTAATTCTTTATTAGATTTGGCCTTTAGTGCTTCAGCTCTCCATCTGCAAAATCGGGATAAAAGCACTTCCCTGTTTTGTAACTCATTTTCATACTCATTTGTAATTACTACAGAAAGATATTCAACACTGCACCACTTTCCCAGAACAGTTACCAACATAGTTAAGCAGGAASAAAGCACAATATGGATGCTTTTAATCTGATTTTATAAACTTGACACATAACTTTTGGCATAATTCTGTAAGGAATTGGTTAGAGCTTAAATGACATTTCCATTTCACTTCTAGGGAGATAACTACATTTCTCATGGCAATGTCTAGGTAAACGTGCAGGCAGCCTTGTACTGCCAGCCACACAGCTCACAGCTTCATTGTTACTAGTGCCCAAGAGAGCCATCTTATAGGAATTTAGGTGTGATTAACCCCACTGGATACCAATTAGATCTGCCAACCATGTGATCTATCAGAGACTATCAGTGACTTTGATTGTCTTGAAACACCACATTGTGAACTGCGGTGGCTCAGGAGTTATTACTCAGGTGTTCAGATGCCCCTCTGTCCCAGGGGATAAAACTACACATAGTAATCTTATCATCTGTCCCGAAAGATGTCACCTCTGTTCATCCAGCTGAGCYCACACATCATGTGACAGATGTGGATCAGACACCTGAAATGGTTCCTGCTCTCAGCTCTCCCTCCTAGCAGGCTACTCCTGCATAGCAGGGACAGCTGCAGAGGATGCTGGTCCTCTTAAGCCACCCACGTTAAACTTGGACCACACAGCTACAGTCTGTGCAGGAGCTCCAGTGTAGAATCAGCAATCGGCTTTCAGCCAGATGTTAGGCACCGAGTCAGCTTTAACCAGCTTCTAAATCACACAGCAGCAAGGCTGGGTTTAAAAGCATGGACATGCTCACATATGTTAGACTGGGCAGCAAACTGAAACTGTCTTGTACTGGACAGGCACAGTCAACATGCAGTTGTTTGCAATGGATCATGCATACGAGCCCTGAGGTACCTGAGCCAGCCAAGCTGATTTTGAAAATGGAAGTGGAGTTCCTAGTCTTGAAGGAAATTATTAAAATATTACCATTTGATTTTATTGAGGATTTGTGGGATTCGTGAGCCTTCCTATTTTTTCAAGGTCTCCCTTGACACATACAAGAGCAGGGTGTTAAAAGTAATAATACTTAACCCAATAATTCAGTTGGTGTCCTTGCTGTTCTGACTCAGCAGCAATTTTTGTGTACATCTCAGAGAAGAGGAGCCCCTTCCTTTCCCCGTTGACTCGGAGCACTGTGGCAGAGTCGGGGTGCGATCATGGCGTGACCCCCTCCCCGTGCACGTCAACTTCCCTGGCAGTATAATGTAATACATCAGACTGAGCTGCAGCAGCCAAGGTTCAGGCCCCTCTTTTATTCAGCTACAGCAGCTACAAGGATGAGAAACCTCACAGACAGAGGGAGCACATGGCAAGAGGCTGTAATGGCTTAAACCATCTCTGTGAGATTCACCAGAGCTCCTTCTGTCAGGGATCTCTGTGTGCTGCAAATGAAATTTTCATGAAACGCTGAGCAAGCCTCATTAACGTCTCCGTGAGAAAATGACAATGTTGGGTAACGAGTAGTGCCTCCATTCAGTCAGCTTCTCCCACCAGCCCAAGCACTGTTCATCCCGCTGTACTCATGCCACAGGACAGTTTGTTTCCTGTGAACACAGGGCAAATCCCACCTGGCAGACTGATAAATCGTGAATGATTTGTAGTTGTTAGAGAAACATTGGTTCTGACCAATACAGAGATATTTTGAGGGTCTGAAGTAAGTTATTTGGACACTAGGACTGCATGTGCAAACAGCAAGACTTCCTTTATCCTAGGGGAATATGTAATGAGTTAGGTGATACCTATGACTGAGATAAAATACTCACTGCTAGTTAAAAAAAAAGAGGGGGGTTCATAGGTGTAAAATTCTTTCCTTCTGTCTTTTTTTCTTTCCTTGTTCTCACTTCAGAAATGAGAGACAGCTGGAAGACAGAGTTTTGCACATTAATAGCCACAGTGAAGGTCAGTAAGCCTGACTCGCTCAAGTAATAGCTGAGTCCGTTGGATCTCATTTCATTTAATTACAATGGCAGAAGCAGTGCTGATCAACAGTGACATATTTCCTTTTCTTCCATGAGACAGCAGTAGGGGAAGGAAACTAGGAGAGGAGCAATATAACCAGCAATGCACTCACTTACACCTGTACCTGTGTTTTGTCCTTCCTCAGTTCTTCCTCTCTTAGTGCTAATAATAGGGGCTCCAGATAACTCCCCTGGGGTTTTGCAGTGTTGCCCCAAGCTATTTCAGGGTCCCTTTTATACTCAGAAAATGCAAATACCTGCAYCACGAGTGCTTTCTGCATGGGAATACCGGGGAGAGTGGTGCTTAACATTTCTCTCCTGAGCGCACCTACAAAAGGACTCTACTGTTGACCAAAAAGATGCCATGTCTTGTCTGTCCTATTTTGTGCAATACAGTGTTGGACATGTCACTGACTGACTCTCCAGGGATAAASTGGGAGGAATTCTTCCTCCCAGAGGCCACAGGGGCTTTCTGAATCTTCCCGGTTAAAATAAGGTGAGGGAGGCCCTGCGTGAGTAAGGCCAAAAGAACCAGCATGGTGACTAGAGGGGTAAACTCCACTAATATTCTTGAGTGGCTCCCAGCCCCTCAAAATCTGAGTACCTTGCAGTATTTCTGTGTTGCAGAGGACTAGTATCCACATTTAACAGCATGGAAGCAGAAGTGAAATGACTGGACCAGGAGACTTAGAGGAAGCCTGCAACGTACAAAGAGTTGAAAAAGATTTCTGAAATGTGAGGTTAATTCATTTCCCACTGGGCCCTTTTTCTCACTGATTCTCTAATCACTTTCTTAAAGACCTTCAATTCTTCACTTCTATACTGTAGCGCTACTCCTGAGAGAAACACTGTATGGTCCCTGTTGCTGGGGCACAGATGTTTTGCCCACAGATACTGAGCAAGAGGCAAAGAGCTCAGGCAGTGTCAATTATTGGCTTGGTYTTACTGAGGACAAAAAAAAAAAGCTGTGATCCCTGGAGAAGAGCAATTATTGTTGACAAAAATCTGGATGGGCCTCAAAGCACAGTACACTAACTTTCCTCTGTACACTCCTTAACCTTTCCTAGCATCGATTTCCTACATGTTAAGACGACTATTAGAAACATAAYAGGGATGCCGCTAATAACCCCACACCAGTGTTCATTCTAAAGTAACCAAACAGAAGTAAACCTGCCGCCAAACACCAATGCAGAGCTCACAAGCTGCTCCTAAGAGCAGCAGGCACTACCTCTGCCCAAAAGGACCTGTTTTTCCTCCTGCTGCTGCAAGAGGGTGCATATCAAGGGAAACAAGTAGCTGTAGACAAGCTGTATTTCCTCCCCTTAGCTTACAGAAGATTTATATGTACCCTGGCCTGTTCCATGCTTCCTGGCACATGCTCACCTTAATGCTACAGTAGAGTAAGAAAAGCAAAGGGTTGGATTCCCTGCTGGTGTAAATCAGCTTACTGCTACAGCCATGGTAAAGGTTTTGACCAAATATTCAAATTGCCTGTGAGTCCTAAGAGGCGGTACGTGCTTTCCAGTACCACTTCTCAGAGCTTTGTGCTCCAAGTTCCAATCCACAGTTTTTCACCTCCTGTTTTATCAAAGGCTTTAGAACAGTTCCTCAGGGGGTATCTACATGGTGCAATGAAGTGTTGTGTAAGGATAACAGAGTTATCCCTGGACTAATGGAGTTATTAGGGACAAAACAGCTACAYAAAAAAGCTGCTCTGCCAGAGTGGTTGTGCTGACTGCAGAGCAGGGTTTATGGGCCCAGCTGGCATGCTGTGGCAATACAGTCCAGCACCAGCTTGTGCAGAGCTAGCTCTTGTCTCCCTGTTTGCCCTGCCATGTCCCATCAAAGCCCCTTGAGCAGCTGAATCCCTTCGGGCTGTCGGGGCCTTTCACCTGATTGCCCTTTGTTTGCCTTTCCAGAAGAGTGTGGGTCTGTCACAGGACAGATATGACACAGGGAAATCTCTGCCTGGAAGCAGAGACACAGCTGGAAGTTAGGGCACCAAAGGCATTTAAAATGATGCTAGACACTTGTGTTCAGGCATCTACCTGCTGCCCAGGGATGGGGAGTTTTCAGATGCCAGTATCCTCAAGGTGCTTTCAGCAATGGGAATTCAAACTTTAAATTGTCTGTCTTGGCCAACTTGCTTGACAGTCTTACAGCAAAAGATCATAACTTGAAARAAAAAAAAAAAGTATTCCTAAATATCCCTCCCTTATCTATGAGGAGACTCAAGGGGAAGGGAGAGAGGACACTATTTAGCTCGTTTGTAAGTGAGTCTTGCTGAAGCTGCGGACAGTGAGCGAAGAGGCCAGCACAGGGAGGAGTGCACATGTTCCTACAAGTGAGCAGAAACTCTTGCTCAGAGAGAGCATCCTCTGCCTCTCAGTGACCACTGTGACGGCTGCTGCCTCTGCTGAAGGGGTCAGCCAGCAGCCTGGTTTGGTGAGTTTGTTCATCGGGAACAGCAGCAGGACCCAGCTGCTTGTATATCACAAAACCCTGCACCATAATTAGCACTTTTAAGTTATTAGTCACCTGGGAATGAGTTAAACTGTGGTCTGAAAATGAATATTTTTTTATGCAAAATACCAAATCCTGCAGGCTTCCACTCACCTTCCCTGCTTCTGCAAAGAGTTGTGCTGGGGAGCACGCACACCAGAGCAGCCATAACTGTGGGAAAGAGAGGTTTTACATCACCAGTGGGAATTATCCTGTTGTATCATCTCCTTCACAATGTGATTCTGCTTTTTTTGTAGGAGTGGGAAACATTGATTGTACATTTATGCTGAGTTTTGCCACTGCTAAAATGCAAACTGCAATTTTGTCACAAAATGCAGTATTTCTGAATTATTGTGCTTTGAAGCCCCAAAGGAGCCCCAGAGGAGCACTTCTGCGCATTCTTTTTATTTTAGATTGTTTGCATTTTTCCCCAAGACTAGTCAGATAGATCTAATACATTCTTGATGTAGCAATTTGTTGCTGTTTATTTTTGTCGAATGACCTACACCCACACACACAAACACCTTTCAAATTTCTCATCAACTTTTATTAAGCTATTCCTAAACCAAAGAATTAAATAGCTTTTTTTTTTTTTCCCCAAAACATTAGATGAGCACACCAGACTCCAGCTGCCTGTATTATATCATCCACAACAGGGAACAGAGAAGTTACTTTGTGCAGGTGTTCAGCAGCAACAGGAACTGCCGCTGAGAGCAGTTCTAGGGGCAGTGGCTGCAGACAGGCCAGGGAGGTAGGGAGAAGTAGTTCCTCCCTGGCCATTTTCCCCGACTTTCCTTCCCACCCCAGCGAGGACAGCCACAGAACCAGGGAGGGAAATGGTGGAAGAGACACTGTCCTGCCTCCAGAAAGCCACCGATACTCCCTGTTTCCTGGCAGACGATCACTGCTCGGTATGAGCCAGGGATTTCCCCACAGCTGTGCTGCACCGCTGGGCTTCTGTTCACACTGACCGTGATCCAAAGCTCTCACTGAAGCCAATGGCATTTTTTCCAGTGACTGCACAGGGTTTTGGATGTGGCCCATTACAGCCAGTAGCACTGGCTGCAGCCAAAATCCTGGCTTGTGTTTTGCAGGCGATGGGAATAGATGGTCACAGTTATTCTTTCTGGCCATAAAATCAATGCAGTACCTTCTGATATTCCTCGCCTCTCCCCAGCAGAGAGCACTTGTTCTGCTCTATTCCTGACCAAGTTTCCTGGGAAATATTAGATTTCATATCTGTTTTTCTCACTGAAATGTTCTCACTGGGATGCTTAGACATCAACACATTTATATCCAAGGGATCCTGAAGAGGTTAGCCAGAGGTGATTACGTCTCAAATGATGTTGTACTATAATTGCTCAGGATATCAGTTTAAATGAAATAATCTGCACAGGAGAGAAGAAACAGTAAAGCTAAGGAAGGAAATTGCTGCTATAATTACTAGAGTATTTCTCTTTGAGGTATTAAAAAGAAATGTTTGTAACATAAAAAGCCTGGAGAGGATGACATGTGGCAACTACAGACTGGATGGCAGAGCCTCTCTTACCTTACAATCAGATGTAACAAGCTTCCTGAACATTACTTACACATAAATGGAGGGTAAGAGTAGAAGGTAGGAGGGTAGGTAGAAAATAGCCCAGAGTGATTATCTAGCTCAAACACTTTATAATTAGTTAGAAAAGATATGAGACAGGTACTCTCCTTTAGGGTCTTTTGCCACTGAAGTTGTTCAAGCCTTGCTATCAACTTCAATAGCGGCACGACCAGACACACAGCCAACAAGAGTAAGAAGGATAGCAGTCGTTCCTTACAAACAATTGCCTCACTTTTTTCATTTGATCATTTTTGTCTTTCTCCCTGCCAGATTGTCCTGAACAAAAAACGATCTGAAATTCTCACAGCTAGAGCAGCCTCCCTGTTCTAAACATAACAATGCCGTGCAAAGTTCTCATGTTTCCTCTCCATCTCTTTTACTATTTCCAGAAATATGCTTTATTGGAAACTCTTTGGAGAAATGCATTAGCTGTGGATTTAATATTTCAAAGCCTCTTGTGCTTTAATGTGCAGGTACATAATTGTGTGAACCTCATTAAGACAACACGCATGATTAAAAAAAAAAAATCTAATCACCCAAGAGAACATTTTCTGGTCTAGAGCCCTCGTGAACCCACTGGACCCTACAAGTGGCCAGACATTGGGTCATTTTGGGCATCAAGCAGAGCCCTGAGGGATTCACTGTTTAACAGTCCCTCTTGGTACAGGGGATTACAGGATTGCATTTTATTCCTGGGGTACGTCAGTGTGACAGGATCCTGAGGAGGGAATAGATACAGGAATTTTTCTAACTGAAGTCTCAGTGCTAGTGATGTTCTTAAGACATGAAATCCTCAAGGACCTGCCAGAGAATTGCCAGGAAGCTGCAAGGCAGATCTGGTTTAACCTTTTTCTTCAGATTTTGTACAATTTCTAGCAGGGTGACCAGTGACAGCAAACAGATTGGAAATTCCTCAGTTATAGGATTACTCCCCATTTTTGCTCAAGCCGCTGTAGCTTTGAAACAGCGAATTCTCAGGGAAAAGCATGGCTTACAACAGAAAAGACATTAGAAATTGATGAGCAGCCCAGGTGAACACCACCCGCTTCTCTTAAGAGCAGAGTGACTAATGATTGCTGCCCAGCAGGGAGGTCACTCTGGCCTAATAGATGGTGTCAGGACTATGTGGGAATGCAAGTGTATCTAACATGGCAATCACAGCTAATGAACGAGGGATGCTTTCACAAACACAGCCCCAGTGCCCCGTGCTGTCCTCTTTGTGGATTTAGAGGAGCAGTACAGACTTCTTATTGAATATGCAGAAAAACAGTCCAGCCTTGTTTTGCCCATTTGTGAATGACCCCCATGTATGGCTGCAAACCCTGAAGGACTTCTGAGATCACAGCAGCATCTGTGGAAGTGGTGAGCATGGACTACCTTGAACTGAAGAAGCTGGGCACGCATACCAGGTGATGAACAGCAGTGCTTCATTAGCAGCCCCCAATGCCCTGGTCTGATAGGTGCTGGTGTATGATTCATGATTTAGGATTCAATTTCATTAAAGTAATTTGATTTGGCTGGGGTGAGAGGCAGTGTTTGGTTTGTCTCAGACACTTTCATTTTATTTCAGCAGAAATACCAGGCAGTGRTTTGCAGGAAGGAAGGAGAAATTCTCACAGCCATTCCAATGCAAAGCCGTATATTTAGGTTCAGTGCAGGAAGCATTGCAGACACTGAGGGCAGGTACTCTCCTGAAAAACAGAGCCATACAAGCCTGCGCTCCTTTACAAATAAGACACATAATCAACTATAACTTCTTCTCCCAGTAGGGATCCTCTGTCTGCATTCCTCTCTGTCTCATCACTTCCAAGTCCTGCTCTGTTGCCATACATCAGGCCTCTCTTTAGAATGTCTCCTCACTCTCTTGGCAGCACTTCCAAAGTACACAGAACCTTGAGCAGGCACGAAAGATGGATTCATTCCTCTGTGCCAGCTGTATTTAATGCACAGAACTCATCCTGCTCTCAACAYAGAATCTTGCTTTTCTGCCCAAAAACACTGGGAGCAGGAGCTTTCTCTATAAATACTCATTCTTCAACATATTTGTTTAAAGTTATTATCCTGAATTGGAGTGCCAAAGATATAAGTTCATAACTATTTTCCTCACTAGTACTTGATTTGTATAAAAATTCCCAAATATGTTTGAAGCCATGGTGTGATGGGCACTGTATAAACACACTGAAAGAGAATCTGTACCTGAGCCAAGCAGAAAAGACATAGGGAGAAGAAAAGAAGGAACTGTTACCCTACTTTATAGAGACTTGGAAATATTAGCGTGACTTGCCCAAGGTCATATAGAAAGTCTAGGGAACTGAACAGAGASCACTGCAGTCCCAACACAAAATCTTAATTACCAAATCCAATTTTCCACTTTTCCTTTTGTTTTTTTCATACATTAAAACACTTCACATAAGCTTCTTTTTTTTTTCCCAGGAAAAATAGGAAAAGCAAAGGCTGCAAGTTGCCCTTGTTAAACTAGGTTGCACAGCCAAACAAATTTAAAATGATATCTCAGCAAGATTTTGCAACCTGCCTGTGACAAATAAAAGGACTTKCACCCTGCAAACATGTGAGCGCTCAGGAGGACTAGCTGAGAGAATTTAGGAAGGCTCCTAATGAAAGAGCTGAACTGCAATATGTATATGCATGAGTTCATGTATTATTTAAACCATTCTGATCAGAAGCAGCATAGTGAGCACAGTACTGAAAGTGTCACTAGCGTTCATGCATTGAATAACTTGCCCTCATAAAGCTATAATAATGTGTTCATCMGTTTCGTTTGTACTCCCAAAGCAGTAATAGCATAAACAGAAAATAACCCTATATGTTGCAAAAAGCACATAAATATAATTCTAATTATATCTTTCCTTGATATTATGACCAAGAGATGATGATGCTTACTGAAGTATGAGATCAAGTGCACTCCCTTTGAGGGCCTTTGTAAAAGTCTGCTTCTATGTTAAAGTCTAGCCTGGAATTTTAGGGGTTAAAAGAAATATATCATGCTAAAGTTGGTCAGCCTGCTTCAGTAACCTAGTAGTAGGTCCTTTTGCTGATAGGTAGGAGGTTCAGATTATATTTTCATGATTCTGTTACAGCTCACCCAGTGCTTGCTGCCACACACCACGCATCTCTCCACAGATACCTCATGGACTGACAATTAAACCAGAGTGCTGATGGCTCCCTGGGAAGACGTCCTATCCTCAGTGTCCAAGGATGACTGTACCACATGAGATGGTGGGGAGGGTGAGAAAGGAGAGGGACCATAGAAGGAAAAAAATGGAGGGATGCAGTAGTTCTCAAGGTACACCAAAAGCACCCCTGCCTATGTCCACACACACCTTATCAAGGAAAAAAATGAAGTCAGACAAACTGAAATCAGGGTGTAAAAATAAACATAAAAACCATCCACAGACTTTTTTATAGTACTCAAACAGTTKTCTCAGTGCAAGATTTCTATACTGAATTGACTTACGAGCTGTGATCTCAGACTTTTGGATTTTTTTTTACCCTTTTACATGTTAGTGAATTGTACTTTCATGTCAGAAGCTTATGCAGCAGCCTGTTCTTGCTGGTAAAAGTGGCAAGACTCCCACTGGTTTCATTCAAAGGTTCAGGCTGTTAATGATGACTCAATCAATCAATCAGTCAAGACATGAGAAGCTGCAGAGAGAACTGGAGACAAAATTGGTCTCAAAATTCAGTGAGCTCATTTGTTCTTGTGCAGTTTCATCAGCTGAATCAGATAYGCTCTCTGGAGTAGTGAGGAAAGATGGATATCTAGGACTCTTTGGGCTGGTATGCTTGGTAAGCACCTTCACTTGGTTATTTCACAGCAGTTCCTGTATGTCAAAAGTTTCAGAAGAGCACGATGCAACAGGGTGCTGCTGGCTGGGCACTAGGACAAGAGTAGATGCAGGGGGGACGCCTGAACAGGACAAGACAGGAGAGGTCAAGGTGGCTATGGCTCCAGAGGAGATGACTCCGGTTTTGGGATCCAGAAATGGCAAATGAGCTTGAAATGGCCAGTCAGGCTAGGGGTGTTGAAAGAAGCAAGAATGAGCTACCTTGGAAAGATGACCTGATCATTTACACCAGTGTGAAATCAAAATTAGAGCTGTGTGGTCTATATTTAGGAGAGGAGACCTAAGACCTTTCTCCTCCAGGAAGTGCTGTGGGAATTCACTTATCCCATTTGCTTTTTATGGATGGGAGTTTAAAGGATATTAGTAATCTTATTATGCTACCGGTAAATGCTGGACACATTTACCTCCATAGTCTCTTATTATTGGAGGGGGTAGTAGAAAAATTGACTCCCATCTTTCTCTGAAAAGATTTATTTGTATTTGTCAAGTTTGTTTGTTTTTTTTTTTAAACCAAGACCTTGAAAACTATTTTGTGTGCTAATTACATCGAAGCAGCCCATAAAGTTTGAGGAAGAAATGCACAATAAATGTTTATTTACTCTGCAACTGTAAGTTTCACTATATCTGCTCCATTTTCCTTCTTTAAGAGCTAAATAGTAATAGATAATGCAAAGACATGAATGAGGTATTTATAGCACAGAAAAACACAAGGTTGCTCTATAATGCAGGAATGCTTAAAACTAAGTGAAAACAACCTAAACACTGAAAAGGTTTATTGCAGGTACATTTAAGCTGGGTGTGCTTAAAACAGTATTTTACTGAATGGAGAAAGGTATAACTGACACAAGCATATCTACATTGTTTTCTGTCTGCAGGTTTACTGTTATGCAGAACAGCTTGTAGTCTTCAATATTTTAAGCTCAGAAGGGAAGAAGCTTTAAAAAAGGGAGAGAAAGAAGAGAATATAAAAAGYTGTCCAGCCCTCTATATCCTACTGGGTGTTGTTGTCTCTGCTTTTTCCCTCATCTCTAAAATCCTAAACGTTCAAGGCCGGAATGTTTAATAGAGATGCTGCCGTAATCAGATAAATGGCAGGTCAGTGCGTTCCAGTGATGCTGCTCGATGAATGAAATGCTGTTTGTTTTGATCAAGGCCTTATGAACTTTCCAATTTAAATCAGTCTTGGGATTACAGACTATATGTGTTCACAATTCCCATGCACAAAAAATAGACTTTCTTTTTTTGTTGCCTCTCTACTCTCCAGAGGAGAAGACTGGCTGTTGTTCTGTACATACCAATATTTTGCCAGGTATTCACACTACATAGAAAGGGGAAGATTTATGGGAATTAAGATTAAGGCTCAGGAAACTTGCATGTGATGACCAGCTCTGCAATAGGCTTCCTTCAGGCAAAACATAATAACACAGCATGGACACTTTTTCTGGGCTTAAGCACTTTTTACCTAGCTATTGAATGGTTTCTTTCTGCAGCAGCAGCATCATCTCCTACCTCAGTCACCACCAAGAGCTCTCTGATGAAGGACTCTGAATGAGGAAGGATGGCTGGAGAGCAGGAGCATCAGGAAGGGGCCAACGACTAGGACATGGGAACCAGGGGGAGCCACCAGAACCAGTGCAGAGAGTGGCGTTAGGATCCCCGTCAAATCAGCCAGCAGCCTCCAGCAAAACACATTCTAGCCACATAGGAGTTGAGGATATTGGTAGGGCTAGGATTTTCATTGTTTAAGGGAATGCCCCTTTGATGAGTATATCTACAAGAAAGGGTGAAGTAGCCTCTGTGCCACAAATAAAATAGGAGACAAATTATTTTCCTCCTTCAGCTTGGGTTATGTATCAGTCATGGAAGACTTTCCAGATGGAAGATGCTGGGTACACACAAAGTCTTGCAGCAATTAAGTTTTTAATTAAAAAAAAAAAAAAAAAAAAAAGGCAAAATGTGATTTGAGCTGTCTAGACTCTCTCAAGAGGCAGTGGAGAGCAGAATTTAGGCTTTCCCAAGGCAAACATCTGAAGTTATTTATATGTTACCCTCTGAAAGGGCTTATTTCTATCAGATGACTATAGAATAATCTAGATTAGACTTTTATCAAGTAGATATTTAAATAGACAGTAAATTTCAGTGAAATTAATCCCATTCTACTCTCCAAGAATCTGTGTGTTTATTTCCATGTTTTTAAGGACCTTAAACTATGGAAAGGCTTAACTTTGTCAGTACTCTGACAACCGAATGAAAGCTGGAGGTATTCAACACCTGAATATTCATTTTAATAACATGCAACAGTTTGAAAGTACAAAGAAAGCACGGTTAAACTGTATGACTGAGATAATRGAGAGATAAGCCTCTTTCCGTTTTTCTGTTGTTTCCTAAGAACATAAAGAATTGACTAGTTTGTTTCAGCTTGGCAAGAGTCAGTAATTCAATAATATGCCATATAATGATGAATAAGCCAGAGAGTCAGAAATCAATGACAGAATGTGTAAAACTTTAAAAAGTTAGTGAATTATTTAGGTCTCTCTCTTAATTGAGCATTTTTCCAGGCCTGTTTTTGAGTAGCTAAGTGTGTTTAGAGAACTAGCTATTTTTCTCATGCAGTCTCTGCATTTATTTCTTTATCTGCCTAAAAGCCTAGTTAGCTGCAGCTAAGGGTACAGGCAGAAGATTTAACATAGATAAGTCAGGATGGCTTAACAAGTTACCACCTGTCTCCTCAGTTGACATCATTCTCCATCACAGTTTCTTTTTTCCCCCCCGAGGTCAAAGCAAAATGCATGAGCCTCAACCTTAGGCTTATTGCTTAAGCTAAGACACACAACTCTTCAGGCAATCTCAGAGCATGCACACATGTAGATACAGTGGCTCAGTTAATACATAATAGCTTTAATGAGCTTCTGTAACTCAATCCCATCCTATGGCCTTACTCCAACACAGACTGGCATTGTACTTCAGTGATTTAGTTCTTCATAGCCGCTCTGCTAGCTTTCATCCTGCTTTTGCTTAGGCAAAGCCAATATGAAACTGTCCTTGACAGAGCAGTATTGTTCTAGGGATATGCTCCTTTCTCACCCTCTATAGAAGACAACAGGAGGGAAGAAGCAGCCCCAATATCAGCAACTGGAGCTAAATTAGATACAGTTACACTAATATAATGCTTTGTGCTTGTTATTTTATCCCTCATTTCTTTTTAACCTCTCTTGCCACAAGCACATTTTACCCAGGTATAAGCAGCTTCTCTGCTAGCAAACGTGTTGGCACAATTTATGAAAGTATTTCTGCATCACAAACACTAGCATGGACTGGATCTCAGTAAATAAAATAGAACTTACGGTCAGCTTTTCTAAAGAGCTCTGCACATAATAGCTCACATCACTGTGTGCTTTTGAAAGCTGGACTGCATTAAGGTGTCTATATGGGCTCAGGGTTCGAAATAACTCAAATCCAGTATTTAGTCTGAGGGTGCCTTAGCAAGAATAGAGATCCTGTCTCTTTCATAGAGGAAGGAGGAGGAATGAAGGGCAAGGAGGAAAGAGAAAGGTGAGATTGCCCTCTTTTCCCTATATATCTTGTGTCTTTTACACATATCCCCAAAGGAAGTGGACAAAAAAGCAGAGCAAGTCTGCTTTGGCAGGAAGCAGCTCATCCAAGACGAGGCAGTTTACATTATCTTTTTTACATCAAGACCCTTGGGAAATTCCTGCCCTTCTCTTAGGCACAGCCCTTTCTGCTACTGTGAAAATAGTTACCTGCTACCCCTTGCTTAGAGATCTGCCTCAGTCCCTAAATGAGAGACAGGCCAAACCTTTGTGGAACAGTGCAAAACAAAGCTAGGAGGACTGATTTAATTGCTGAAGATTTGGTACGTATTCCCACCTGTTTTGACTTGAGGAGTTGTGAAGCACCACAGAAGCTTCTTTGTAAAATAATGTACTTTCCTATTTTGTATTTGTCCTGTTTACCTTTTAATCCTCACTTTACATACAGCAGATTTATCACAACCATTTTAGTTCTGATCTGGTCTTGCCAAAGTTCATCTGTAACTCGGTACTGTCAGTGCTGTCTGTTGCTGTAGTAACAAAGAATAATTCTTGAATACCTTCAAGAATCAGTGCTGCAGAACTGCTGATTTTTCTAATAAGGTAAAAAAAAAGATAAAAGACCCTTTTGATTACATCTATCATTCTTTGTGTTGTAGTGCTGTAACAATGGAACTTTAATGTTCCCTCTGGAATAAAAATATGAGAAAGTAGGGCTTTCTCCATTGTTCAAGGTTGAAGGAAGGTCTGAACTTTAAATCCCAGTGACATGGACATATACTGCTGGGCTCAGTTTCATGTTGGTACAATCATGAAACATTGCAATGAAGTCTACAGAGTTAYGCTGACATAAAATGCCTCTGAGCAAGGCTGGAATCCAACCAACTAACTTCTATAAAGTTGCATGAGCTATATACCCATGGGCTAACCTGAAGATACATATCCTGGCCCACCCTGACACAGTAATGTCTACCTCTCTGATGRCTCTGATGTTTGGTAGTGGTCCAGTGGTGGATATAAACATTTGCTTGTAACTGGAGTTTTGTTAATCAAGAACATCTTCCTTTCATTCCTACTTTCATTTCCTACTGCACATACTGGAAAACTGGATAACCGAGAAGTTTCCTATTCTTAAAATGTGCAAACTCAAACTTAAGTTTTAAGTAAATACTTAAGTATTTACTATAGTGTGGTTGTCTCCTTCCTTTCTCCCACTGAACATACCAGCAAGGCTACAATTACACTTGTATGCATAGGGGGTTGTGTATGTGCTTATACAGACATATGCTAGTACAGGAAGCAAGATCAGTTTGAGCAGTAGATGCTTTAGAAATAATAATTTCTTTCCACATTTATACTTACATGGGTATAGGTATATTAGGAAGAGAAATGCTCTCTAAATGGCAAAAATCATACTCAATAATGACAATATGCTGGTGAAATTAATCTAGACAGTTATTTAATTTTTAACTAGGACAAAAAGCTTGGAAGAAGAGACTCTCTCCCCCTACTCACACTAACATTTCATATGTTGTAAATACTGTTATTTTAATGAAAGTCTTAGGCTTTGTAATCTGGTTCATATACTTTGAGTGCTTGGAATGGACACCACTATAGCAACAGAAAGAGTGACTGGGCAGTATTAATAGGTTTGTTGGTGGTTTTGTTTTTTAATGACCCTTTTGTGTAAATTTTCACAAATTTTTTTAAAACTCCAATTAAAATGATTTACTATTCTAATGCTCAATTTTTTGAAACCTGTTTGCATCATATAAGAATTTGAAATATGATTACAGCTTAACTCAAAATTGATATAATTTGACTGTTCTTTCCCAGCCTTAGAAAAAACTAAAAAAAAAAACCAAAACACACCCCACCACACGTAAGGGAAAAGCATATGCAGTGACAAACACACTTCTCTGCATTTCAGAAATTCCTGGTGGATGATAGTGGGAGTAGTAAAGAAATGTGACTGTTCAGTGAAAAAGCTCCACCTGATAGTGTTCAATAAGCATCTGGAGGAAGATGAGACTTCATGAATCAAAGTGGAGCCCTGGGACCACCCTGCAGCGGAGATGGAACGTGCCCCATAGGAATGAAATTGCTAGTGCTTTGCCATTGCTTCCAAAGGAGTTCTGTCTTTCTCCCTGTGGGAGACCCTTACTCCCCCTCACCGCATCCCACAGGCCAGGTTAGGCAGGCATGGTGCATCTTCTGTCTGGGGAGTGTGGCAAACAGGCCCGAGTGTCTGCGCTGTGTCTTGCATAGAGGTATCGAGCTGACGTTACACTTGCCAGCTTAAGCATGGATGGCTGCGTGTCTGCAGCACCACAGAGCTGCGAGAGAAGCTGGGCAGCTGCTGAAGCACCTAACCTATGCTGAGCTCAGRGCTGCCACGGCCACACCACTGCAAATCCTAGGCTGTCTTAGCTCCCTATCTAGCAGTCATAGCTGAGAGCACTGCAAACACCCCCAAAATATTTACAGAACTGAGGACCTTACAACAAAAGCAAAATCTCATTGTTGATCAGGGATATTCAGAGCTGTTTGGCTCCTTTCCTTCTTTTCCTCTTTATTTTCCCAGACAGTTGCAGCCTACTGTGGCTGGTAACCTTCATAATTTTGCTGTTCCATCCTACTATCACAAAGTCCCACTGCTGGATTTTTATTCCACTTTCGTTACATAGCATCTGCACAATTTTTGAAAACAATTCTGAAAATTGAAGTGTCCTGTTTGTACAGTCYCCATTTTGTTAGGCTGCATTATTTATTGCTGTAACATCAGGACTTTCACATCTCACCAGTCTGCCAAACTAAAAGCAAGTTACAAAAGGCCATTAAGGACCTTGCAAAAGTTAGTTATGTACCCACACCAGCCTATTGTCCATTTTAGGAAATCAGATTGGTTTTAGGTTCTTTGGACTGGCTTTTCTATATTCTGTGTTCAGGATGTTTGTGCAGGGCCGTATCCTTCCTCTCAATCTGCTTTCTGTAGTATTTTCAAATATACTATTTTATTTGGAGTGCTACATACTCAGGATGAAATCCCTGCTTGCACTGAAGTTAATGGGAGTTTTGCCTCTAACAGAGTGTATATTAATGCCAAGTTCTGCTTTTGAGACAGGGACTTTGCTGGTGCACAGCAGTGTCTGTGTAATGGTTCCCATGGATGGGCAATCACTGAAAGTTTTCATGTGGGGAGCAGAGCAACATAACAGGCTGTCCCGATCCAATGTCGGGGGAGGTTTTGATGTGATYCCCAGAGTGAGATTAAGACACAAACGAGGTCAAATGCCGTATGCCCAGAACGGCTTTTATTATTAAAAGTAAAAAATGAAACTGAGGCAGTAGCGTATCAATAGTAAARATTGAGGTAGTAGCGATAGGATAGAATAGAATAAAAAGACAGAAATCAAGCAAGCATTCGGGATAGAGTTGCAAGAATAGTCACCACCATGAATCCACGGCGTTCCGGGGGTCCAAGCCTCAGAGTCTTCGGTGGTGGGCGATAGCGCAGACTGGAGGGCTTCTCGGTATTGTCGGCGGTGGACGATAGTGGTGCGGGAGGGCTTCTCGGTGTCTTCCATGGTGGGTGGTAGCGCCTCTCCTCGGACTTGTCTTTGCAGCCCCTTTTATTCCCATCCAGGGRCTGCAGTTTCCATGACGACGGCACTTAGTTGCCCATCTCTGCATTCCTGCATATGGGCACACCTTGCAGGGGACTTCAGCCCCGCCTGTCATGAGGCAAGGGCATGGCTTGGCAGGATGACTCAACACAAAGCCCCTCACAAACCAGAGGTCTCTGTGACCTTGTAGTCGCCCTTATCACATTCTCCACCCAGATAAGGAATATCCAGTTTCTCACAGTTTGGTTCATCACATTCTCCACCCAGATAAGGAGTATCCAGTTTCTCACAGTTTGGTTCATCACATTCTCCACCCAGATAAGGAATCTTTGAGACAAATGTCTTGCAATGCAGTTTCTCACAGTCTGGTTCCTTACACAGGCAAAGACCATGCTCACATGCAGGTCTGGCAAAGCTGCCATCCAGAAAGGCAGCATGCAGTATCAGGCACCAGACTGTTGCCACAACTTTATTCATACACGCTGAAACCTTCACCCAGGATGTGTGGTAACTCCCATCAAGACTCAGATCAACAATAATTCTAAGTTTATTTTTGAATTTGAAGTCTCTAAAATTTCTAGATTAGCTTAGATGATACCAAGAGCTCACTTAATATGTCTAAAAACTCTAAAGTCATATTCTTGTTGCCAAATTGAACTGTTCTCAACTGAAACAGAACTGTTTCTGAACAAGCTTATGTTAACAGAAGATGTTTCTTTCTATATTTAGCAATCAACTTTTGCTAAAATATAATAACAAAAATAGACATCTCGAGATGATTTTTGGAACTCAGGCAAAAAGTATAAGCAGCCACTTAAACACAAATATGGTCATTTACAAGAACTCAGAAATTTTTTATCATCAGTCTGTATCATCAGTCTTTGATGCCTAACACTTAGAAATCTAAAAGAATTCATGATGACTATTAAGAATACTTGTATGAAATGCTCATAATAATATGCAGTATGCTGGAGGGAAGTGTAATCACTCTGTAGTTAAAAGCAGCAACAAAGTTTCAGTTTTAATGGAATGGCAGCTTTCCTGTCTGCAGAAGATACAAGCAAAGATCTCAAAACATTGCCCCATCTCTTGTGGTTTCTTGTAATATTTTTAATATTGACTAAATCWGGAGACTGATTATGATTGATTCCCTTAAAGGAAAGAATTTATTTTGGTGAGAACTAGGTTAGAGAAGACTGTCAAACTTTAGTTAAAAGCAGAACTGTGTTGCAAAATCTGGATGTAGCTTCCCAAAGACCAGGGTTGTTCAGTGCGGTTCTGCCTCTTTGAGCAGTGGCCAAACCCAGCTCTGCCCCAGTCATTTCTTCCAGTTCACCTACTCTATCTAGAGCTCCAGCAGAGGCAGTTTGCTTGCAGCGTATTTCTACAAGTTAGCGATTGCACTGTTGGTGATCTCAGTGTTAGTAACATGGCTTCCTCATACAGTGGCTATCTAAAAATACTTCCATATTTGTCCTAACCTATTCAAAGGAAACAAGTCTTTCAAACCATTATTTCCTTAGGTTCAAAGAAAAGGGTAGAGGGGATGCTAGGAAGTGGGAGTCATGGTTAAAAAGGAAGATGAGGGCCAGAATTGCAAAGTCACCCAGTCCTGTAAAAATATCAGGAAGGMCTTAATGTGTAGCAGCAATTTTCATTTGGGGCTGGATAATTCATATTAAAAATACCCTAGTTTTACTATAATGAATTATTATGAGCACATTGGTGTATAGCAATGCACAAAGAGTGTTTCAACAGGAAAGTTTTATTTAAGATCAGGAGTACAGTTCGGAAGGAACTTCAGCTGTTCCCACTTCCTACATTTCAGTGAACTTCACAGGGACTCTGCATGAAGGAACTGGACACTTTCCAGATTAAATAGACAACTTCCACAAATGCACCTAATGCCACTTAACCACTAATTGGCAGTCAGTCCATAGGACCAGACTACAACTGGTTCAAAGWAAATCCTGAAGGCAGGTCCTCAGCACCAACTGTTTTACCCTGTAAATTTACTCTTATTGAGCCATACTCACTGGTGCAAAYGTAGCCCTAACTTTGAGTCAAATCCTGCAATCCTTATTTAGACAAAGCTATTAAAATAGATGAGAAACTGGTCTAGGTAATGACTGTAATATTTGTGCTATCAGCATTTTGAAAGACTTCCCTAAAAAGAGCCTRCAGACAGGTATAAATGAGCTCCCAAACAAACTTAGCCTTCAGGAAAGCTGAGCATAAACTTTCCTTCCCCAAGCACCATCCATCAACAAACCAAGATTTAAATAAATTCATTACCTGAAATTTTTCTGCTTACTATATGGGGATTTGCTGGACATCATGAGACAAAGCCTGCTTGCCTTCCTCCCTCTTCTCTCACAGGAGTATGTTGTTGTCTTGTGCCTTGGACCAGCCCTGCAAACCAAATGGAAGTCAGTAAAAACCGAGAAGGGAGAGGAAGAAGTAGTTCTGGCCTTTAAATTCTGCCCTGGTGYGACTCCTTGCTTTCTATTGGTTGCAAGCAATGCCTGAATCTAAAGGAAAATCTTTGTACAATTAGCTCACACGTGGTGTGAAGGGTCTGGTAACCACAGCAAGCTTTGCACTGGCTAGCAGGGCAACCCTTCTGCCAGGTGAGACTGACAGGCGGATCTAACAAGYCTGCTACCTCCTCACGTGTAATCAGCAAGGAATAAAACCCACCTGTGAGCCTGAAAAGCTGAGTAGCAGATGGTGGCAGGTGGGGTGGGATTTCCCAGGGGAGTTGGGGGTCTGTTTGTGTTACTATTTTCTTCCTTATGGTTTTTACATGTCCTCATGCTGAAGCTTGTCCCTCTCCCTGTGGTTTAACAAAGCATATTGCTAGATCTCACCCTCAGTCAATTTTCTGGTCCAAATCTTTGAGATGTGGTGTTCCAGAAAATTAGGGATACCTGTATTGCTGTGGGGTGTGTTTAATGCCTGTGGGATGCTTTCACTCCTTCCCCAAGCACAGGAGGCCTGAGCTTCTCCTCTCTGGTGTGAAGCACAGGCAGGTAAAGCTCTAAAGAAACACTAAACTAACTCCTGATTACATTCCTAAACTCTCTATGTCACCACCTTTTTRAGAAACCTTTTTTTTTTGCCTTTGATGGATTTGGCAGTTAAGGAAAACCTGGGCCTGCTCCAGCTTTGCCAAGCCATGAGCCCTGTGGCAAGTCCCCCATCCAGTCCTGGTTGTGAGACCCTCATAGCTGAATTTTCACCCATTTCTGTAGTCACACCAGGCCGGGGCCCGCAGCTCYCGTGTCTTCCCTCCTCACGATAGCCCACCCTCAGGGGGTCATACCGGCTCCCGAAACAGCATGCTTCCCAGGGTAATGTGGCTTTGAGGGCCTCAGTCCTGCCACAGCTGTAGGAACTGCAGGAGCTCAAAAAAAAACAAACCAGAGAGATGCTCGTACCTCAACAACCGCTTCTCAAGCATTGGCTGGAGGGGCCACGCATGACTACACGCTGGCTGGACGCTGCCCATTGTCCCCTGCTTGCTGTGGTCTCGAAAATGGCCCTGGGACCATGGGGTCCCACCATGTGCTGACCCACCATTTTGGCAGAGTATAAACTCAGGGCCTAGTGGGAGTGAAAGCAAGGACAGCCCTTTGGGAACAGCATCAGGGACYGTAAGCCCTTCCTCATGTCCTGGCCCTTGCTATCCTTCCCCRGAGCACAAGCTGAGCCCGTCCTGGCGTACAGGGTTTCCCCGTGCACCTCGCCCAGCACCCTGCCCTCGTCCGCCATCACCGTGCATGGGGAGCACAAAAGCCGCTGCCAGTCAGGTGTCTGCTGCACCCCGGGCCACCGCCAGTGTGAGGTGGGACCTCTCATTTATGGATCGCATCCAGCTGCCGTGCCCAAGGCCAGGGCTCTCCTGAGCAGGAGGGAGGTTTCTCCCCCAGACCTGCAGCCATGCAGCCTGCTCCTAGCACAGTCTGGTTTCTGCTTCATGTGGTGCTGCTGGCTGTGCTGCAACTTGTTTTGGGAGCCACTTAATTTGTCTCATGAAGCAATCTGCTGCACTTTTCCCAGAAAACGTATTTTAATTTCAAAGGGAGAAGGAAGGTTTATCTGGAAACAGCTGATCAGCTGGCGTGCAGCAGCTGTTTGTGTAAAACCTGCCCGGTCCCCCCGGCTGGAGGGCACYGTAACAGCAACCGGGCCCCCGGGTCTGAAAAAGCCCATGCAGCTGYGCAGGCCGTGCCTGTGTTTTGTCAGCCTGCTGCATCCCCAGCTATGACTAATAGAAGTATTTTGCTATTTATCATCCAATAAATGCTTACTGGCTTGTAATCGGACTCGCTCATAACAGTCCGGCCAACGCGCCAGCGGTTATTTTTGGCTGCCCAAATTCCATTTTCCTGTGTATTTGCTGCAACCAGACCGACGCGTACACATTTTGATAGCCATGTTGTCGGTTCCTGCACTCACTGACAAACGAGCTAATGCCTTTATTGTTTATCAAAAGGATGTTGTTGAGGCTTACTGGCCTGGATTTTTAAACCTCTCAAGTGTATGCCAGCATGAAATTACTGTCCTTAAAGGCAATTTACTCACTGAGAATCCCACGCTTTTTGAAATAACTCTGCCCCTTATATCACCATGTTTTTTCTTTAAAAAAAACCCAAACTCTACCACAATTCAGCCCCACTGGAGGAGCACTGACATATGGAGATTTGCTTGTTCTGAACAACAAATGAAGATATTTGCATGGTAGTGAGTAACCGAGAAAGGTGAGGGGCCATACTTTCTTTTCCAGAAGTCAGAGTTGATGGCTGAAGTCCATCAAAGACCTTGAGTAGGAAGAAGCCTCCAAACTAAGCGGGTAAAGGACTGGGTGAGTTCTGGCCCTGCACCTCACAAAACTGAGCAGACCTGTATCAATTACTTTTTTTTTTCTTTTCTGGAATTTCTAGCTCAAAGTTTAACCCACGGGGGATGCTTCTGGTTTAATGAGAGCAATGACCAACCAAAGGAGGAATAGACCATCCAGACAAATCAGAGGCTGGCARGCAAGCAATTTTATCATCCCCAAGCATTCATCAATGCATAAACTGATTTAAATGCTGTGTGGATTTCTCTTTCTCTCCACTCCCATGAGGGCCAGAAACATTTTAACGCTGACTTAGACTCGTCGGGGCTTTAAAATAAAGCAAATAGYCTTCATTCCAAAGAAAGACAGATCTGGCTTACCCCAGCACAATGCTTCCAAGCACCTCTAAACAGGATTGCACTGAACTTAGAAGCAAATTTCTATAATCAATATGAAAATCATACCTAGATACCCAATTTAAAACTGTTTTGTTGAATTATAGAGAGTCATCTTGGAGGAATTAACAAACACAGTTGTCATTTACAGCTTACATGTGTGCTCTATTTCCCTTGTTCTATGTTGTATTTGGGGGGATTGTTTAGTTTTTTCTCTTTTTTCCTCATCTTGGGAAGGTTTTTTAGCTACTTGGCCACAGTGATGATTGATTATGGAGGCCACCATTTACAGCRGATAGCTGATGATGGATGGTGGTACTGAGAGGCCATTAGGATTTTGGTGAAAGGGAGAGCACAGTATAGATGAAGAAAAAAATGAACAAATACAGTGTAGAATTAAAAAGTGTATAATTAAATGTGGGGGTTTTGTAGTAGAACAAAAGTCACTATTGTTATAGTTCCTTTAAATGTGTATAAAGCATTTTCCTAAATGGAATGTTCAGTATTTATTTAAACACACACACGCACAAAAAAGTACTAATCCCAGTATAAAGCAGTTTAGAATGTAAATTTAACTATAAAATGTTTTGTACCAATGGAAGATAGAGACTGTTTTCTCCAAATATTCCTGAACTGAAATTATCTAAAGTACTTCAGTCTATACCTAATTAAGCAGATGAATAAATCCCATTGAAGTCAAAGMAGCTACTGATGTGATTAAAGAAGATACATACTTAAATTCTATTTGGAGTTTAGATCCAAAAGCTTAACTCCATCCCCGTTCAGCAATACATTTAGGCAACTTTAGACACTTGCTTAAATCAATAGGATTAGATGTTTGCTTGAAGTTACCCATGAATTTAAATGCCATGCTAAATAGGAAAGTACTTATGTAATGGATTAGCTCCAGTTGAAATTTTGTAATTATTATCTGGAATGTTTTTAAGGATGTGAAATACATTCATTTTTCCATTAATTTTTAAACCATCTCCTAGACAAGAGAAAATGTTTTGAGTTTTAACTTTTCATCCCATTACCTTACTTTCTGCCATCTTCTTTCCACCAGAAAAAAAAGTGGCGGAAAAGGAAGGGAATTATTTTTTCATTCATAGGTTGAGGGTAACATCAAGTTTTAATGTCTTGATTTAAAAAAAAAAAAAAAAGCCAGAAAATGTCAAATGGAGTAATTCTATGCAAAACCAAACGATGCATTAATCTAATTCATACTTTTCTAACTGGGCCAGTTGAGCACAAGACTTGTAGAAGGTTTTCACTTAAGTGTACAAAGGGCTCTGAGGTAATTTTTTCCTGACATGAATGTCTATAACTTCATACCAATTTACCATTTTTTTTCACTGCTTTAAGATGAACGGGTGCTCCAGACCGAAGAGCAAGAGAAGAAACAAGCCAGCATTTGTATTAAGAAACATTTTTATTAACAAAACAGTAAATTCCACTTGCTTAGCATTTCCAATAATGAATAAATTGGCCTTGCAACAAATAAAAAAATCGTAAATATCTATCACAGAAAGCACTATAAGGTTAGGGGCATTGGGCCTCTCTTCGATGTCTTAGGGTTGAAAGTTTCACACGTTATTTAGTGTTTTGTTAAAAAAGGCAACACAATACAGTCATAGAAATGAAGCCATCTCAGTCAAACAAATTAGGTTATTATAGAGAAAGGATCCAATTTTATGTTAGGTAGTCGGTTTATGTCTTTTGTTTGTTTGTTGTTGCTGCTGTTTTTAAACAAAAAGGAATTTTAAATCCACTTGCTGGCACTTCTGATACATCCATATTTGTTTTTTGTTAAATTATGAAATTAAAGAGGAAAAAGGAGAACCTTCAGAAACAGTGTTAAGATCGTGTTTGCTTATTATAATAGTAGCAGATCTTTTTTTCCTTGATGTATGGATTTAGTTAAAGATTAATCTACCAAACTGTCTGGAAGTTGACCTGACCATGCTGTTTCATTAATGCAATCAATACCAACCAGAAAAGACCATTTCATCCCGCCTAAACCATATTCCATCATGTCCAGTCTCCTGTCATCAGATTATTCTTGTTCTTCTAGGTATCTTCAAGCACTGAAATCTGAACACCACCTGGCTTCACTTCTTCTTTCTCCCCTCCAGCTGAAGTCTCTTGCTTCCAGCAATGACCTCCAGTATACCCGACCCTGCCGTTCCCTGAGTACAGCTGTCTTGTAAAGGTGGGAGAAATTATGAATGCCACAGGTGAACAACAATCTAAGAAATGAACATCAGATGGATTTTGTGAACCTGTTCTCACTTTTGTGTAAATGCTAATGAAAATAAAAAATTGTTTTACAAATGCAACATGACACACCTCGATGTGGTTGGCAACCTTCAAGAGAGGTGTTTTCATGTCAGCTACATGTATTTTTAAAGTGCTCTGACTCCCAGATAGATAGCTGTACCAGTTTCCAGCCTTTTTCATCAGCTACAGTGAATAACACGCAACAAAATGTTTTGTGCCTGTTGTTTAAAGCTAATTTTAAATTCTTCCTTCCTGTCTGTAAAGTGTGAACATCTATATCCCTCCCAGGAGGTCTTCCAATGATTTGGTTGATTTCTATTGAACTGCTCTCTTTCTGTCTAATGTACTCCCTTTGAACTTCCGTGCAAATAAAATGTTACGCTATGATTTATTGCTGTGAACCTAATGAAATAATACTAGAAAAAAAACTTAACATGTAAATTACAGTAATATATTTAATATGTTTAACTAAAATGCATTAGTGTTTTATATATGCAAGAAAAGCTATGTGTTACTTTAAAACATGATGAACTTATGTTTGTCTGGTTATGATGTCTTGCAATACTACACAATCAACTTAGCTAAAAAATACTTTTTCATATGTCAAAATGCCCACCATTGAAAAATACTATCGTGCACCTCAAAATTATTTCCTTTTTGGAGAAAGGGGTGAATTCTGCCGTAGAATCAGCCTGGATAATTAAAATGGGTTTTTTTAGATCTTTTACCACCCAATGCTGTAGTAGCTGTCGTTCATGTAACTGAATGCCAGATAAACACTATATGATACTTCCTAAGATTCTCAAGAAACTCATCATTCTCATAATTCCTTAAGAACAAGGTTTCTGTAAGGCAAACCATGCTCTCCAATAGTGAAGCTTTGACTGGAAGCCAAAGGCCAGTTTAAGTCACTAAATATTTAGCTAATTAATGAATGTACATTTCTAGGAAAATTGGCCATTCTGATCAACTTCATTGATGCATATCAGGAGCAAGAGATGGGGATAGGAGGAAGAAGACAAATTACAGTAGAGATATATTTTTGCTTTCTAGTCCACTTCTTTCATACAAACTACTAAAACTTAATTGCAACAGAATAGAGGCTGTACAGGTAAGAAAAAAATTAGCTGACTCTTATATACATTCATACACATCCCCCTTAGTATAACCACTACACTGTAAATTAAAAAAAAAAAAAAAAGGGGAAGAAGTCTGGGACAATTTATAATGGTTGCAAAAAAAATGAAGTATGTCTGTTGCTCCAGATGTCATAAAACTCTCTATACCTAGCAACACTTATAACATTGAGTTTACCAAAAATGGCTGAAGAGCAGATATAGTTTGCATTTTCTATACAACAGGCTATAAAACATCACTTATCACAGTCCAGAAAGCACATATAGATGTGTTTTTATATAAACATATGTAATAACATATTAAGCGTGCATGAAAATTTCCCAATGATTGCATCTATGCCCTCGTTTGTTTTTTTCTTTTTTTTTTGTTTTGTGGAAATGTGCCTTATATTCCAGATTTTTGTTTTTGTTTTTGAAAATAAGGCCTCCGTACTATTTTCCTCACAACCAGAAAGGGGCTTTTTGAAAGTATTTCTACGTAAGTCTTCAGAAAAGCCAGCACTTTGTTTCAAATGCAAGTTTCCAATCACGGCTTCACTGCACCAGACGGCAAACTCTTTATGTTTGCATGTTGAGTCACCATATATAATGACAGTCTTCTCTGGCAATAAGACTAACTTACTTCTCAAGAAAGCGCTAGCACTTTGGCTAAATCCAGAATCATAGGTAGCTTCTTTTTTCTTTTTTTTTCCTGTTTTGTTTTTTTAATTTGTTTTGTTTCATATTGTGCCTTGWTGTTGTAGTAATACTCCTTGCTTTATGAATGCGTGGTGTCATCATTGTCTTTCAGAAATGTTCCAGCAACATAAAGACAGGCAGAGTAAATGAAAACACTGTGGATGTTAGGGAATTTATCAGCTCCTGTTTCTGAAAAACAAGAGCATGAAATGCTTGTTTTTAAAAACAGTCTTTCCTTTCTGATCGCATTCCCTGTCTTTTTTGTTTGTTTGTTTTTGAATGTGCTTCATAAAAAGTAAAGTAAATAAGTTTGTATTATGTCTCAGATAAAATGAAGACTATTTCTATACAAGCGTTCTTTTAGATGTTGAGATCAGACATAGTACTCCTTATCCTTATTTTTCTTGTTTTTGTTGGAACTTTTAGCGCTGTTGGGCTGTTTTTCCTTGATCACAGCCCCATTGGATTGTGCTGAGTTACTGATGTAGTTTCGACTCTCATCTACGTGATACGATCCTTCGTCTCGATTCCTGTACTTGTACATAGCATACAGGAGAATGAGGATACACAGCGCTGCTGCTGCCACGATCCCAACTACCATGCCTGTTGTGCTGCTGGATTCACGAATCACCTCGGACGAGCCAGGGTACTCTCTTCCTCCTCCTGCCCTGGTAGGATTTGCTGTAGGTAGATAATGAAATAAGGGAGAGGTTATTATTGAGTTTGCACATTCAGGAGTTAGTCATATCTACCTGCTACAAACATGCATCTTTCTAATTGCACTCACGAGGTCAGGCAGGACTGCCTATCAACATACCCTACTCTACCGGTTTGAAAACGTTTAGGTTTGCAGCCCATTCCATTTTCATGTCTGTCAGCACAAGTAAACAGGCTTTTAAACAAGGAAAAGGACAGCAAGGAAAAATCTCATTTTAGCCTTCAAAAGTATAATTTCTCCAAATGCTGTTATTTAGCAAAGAATGCCTAAATAATCTGGAATAACAGGCGTGCCACAATTTAAATGCCAGAATGCGAACATCTGGGAGGAAAGGATCTCCCTCTCCCACTCCCTCCCTCTCTCTTTCTCGCCTTCTGTAAAGAAGAAAAAGTGACACTATAGTACTTACTGAGAAGACAGTGATGATAAGACAGACTACCAAACAGAATGGGGGAAAAAAYCAAAATTCCCCCTAATAATAAAATATAGCAGCCAATAAGTTGGCTACAAATAAGGTATTGTCAGCTCTCCTTTATACTTCACTCAGCAAGTTTCTCAATATCTCCTTTCCTTCTAATATTTTTGTTTCTTTTTTTTCCAAATTAATTATATTTACTTTTATTACTTTTAGAGAGCTATCCCACCCCACCTTTTCTAATTCACAGTCTTCCTTGAATATGGCTACGCTCTATGCTAGAGCACTTTTTCACTCAATTTCTCCCATTCCCTCTTTTCATCATTGATGCCAATACCAGATATTCCTTCAAGCAACTCTCTATGCCCGGAAAAAATCACTCAAATTGCACAGAGCAAAGGCTCAGCCTTCTAAGAATCCACCTCTCAGGCCAGACTCTGGTCTTTTCAGTTGTGATATGAACTGAACTGACCTATGTCTTCAGACTGTAAAGTCTTCTCGATAGGAACTATTGTGTTGTCTGGCACATTTTATCGCCTTGCACAGCCATGTGGAATGAAAGCCTAATTCCAGGAGGAATTTCTAGGTTAAATGCTCACAGCACACACAATGCTTATGCATTTCCCATTATCTCCTTTCTCTATTGTATTTTGCAGAAGGAGGAGAGGCAGATCTTTGTATAGAATCGCTTTAAGTGACAATAGCTGAGATGGATCTTCTTCTGTAGCTTAGCAAGTGTCATGGACAAAAATGAAGTGACCTGGGTCTGTGCAATATTCCTCTAATTATACCAGCATTTTCAAACTCCTGAGAGGCTGCGTACCCTCAGCACTGCCAGCCCTGGCTGAGCTCAGGAGCAAGAAAAGAGCAGTGAGTGAACAAGGGTTTCCCACTGAGCAGTGCAGAACACTCTCATTAAGCATCCAGGCTGGCTTATAGAAACCACATTTTAAATCATTATGCATAGCTAAAAAGGCAGTCAGTTAAATATAAATGTTAACTAAAAGTACTATTAAACACTAGTTTTACAATATATTCATAATGTTAGCTTTATAAGGCCTTGCCTACAACTAGCATTTTACTGAAGCGTATTAGAGAACTGCCTTGCTCAAGGTGCACGAAAGCACACTATGCCCCATAGTCACTTTTTTTGCACTGTAAAGACAATCGGAAGATGATGATTTTAAGGATGCTACATTAAAGGTAATGCCACTCAAACTATCAACACTAGTCAAAAAATTGCAGCAAGTTTGGACAACCAGAATTAAAAGCAGYCACCAGCTACAGACATCCACAATTGGCCTATGAATAATAAAACACAGCAAAAAAGCCACAAACCCCCAAAAGCACTAAGTTCCCTCCCCACCTTGGTATTACTCATCATTTATTTATCGGTGATTTGTGTTCTTACTGTTGAAACACCACTTCCTGGCAGTCATCCGACATAGGTTTAAAGAAGGTGACATTTTATTTGACTGAAAGAATAGAGGCACCACAGTAAGACTCAAAAAAACTGTCATTCGTGTCAAATAGTATTTTAACTCCTTTTTTTTTTCCCCTCTGAAAGTTCTTAGTTGTTATGAGTTGGTACAATTGGTATTTTCTATGACTACAGAAGAGATGTTGAAGTTTCGCTTCAGAAGGCTCTAAGATTTTTTCTCATTTCAGGGTAAATGCTACCCTACTAAGAAATGTGGTCTGTCTCAAAGTAGTCAGTGACTGTTTTGGATCCTGTTTCTTCATTGTAGCTATTGTAGAAAATAGAAATTCTTTTACACACAGGGTGTCATTTATTGTTTTACAAGAAGCAATGCATCRTTGCAGAATAAAGACTCCTGAGTATTTCCATAATGAATGAAAATGAGGCAAAGTCTTATCTTACTGGATATGATTTCAGGAAATTAATTTCTTTCTGAGAAATAATAGAAGTAACTGAATAAACTCTGTCAATACCTGCTGGAATAACAGCTGCTCTTTCTCTTTAAAATACAGACATTTGGGCCAAATGCCATCAACTAACTTTACAATTAATGTCTACTAAATGACACTTAACAGCTTGCTCAGAGGAAAACATTCTTTTAACATTGCAACCTAAAAAAACATGTAGGGAACATTTTTCAACGTTACCTGAACTCCTGCCTTTCACCTGATGGCATCCTTTTATTTTTAAGAATATTTTCACAATTATCTCATTTATCCCATCTGTCTGAGGAATATTCAACCACTACATTAATGTTATTTAAACTTACAACATTTTCAAAGCATCTGTTGTTACATTTGTTTGGACTTCTGTAAAAGGAGCAGTTCAGCAAGGGAAATGACTTCTTGCTATTTTTCTTCTGTTTACATTAAAATATGCTTTTAACCTAGCAGGGCCTCTCAAGACAAATGGAGAAGGAAATAAGAGGAAAGTTTTACAAGGCATATGGGTTTGTCTGTGAGCATTTTAGGTAGGAAAGGCTAATGGAACGCTTGCAAGTGTCCTACTCTGCGACAGGGAGGAAAAGGCCACTGGGAAAAGGCCAGCTTACACTTCTGAAATCCATAACATTGCTGAAACAGCTGCCTTCTATTTAAGAATGACTTTTATTTGACTGAGACTGGAGTACCCAAGGGGAATTTACCTGGATTTTCTTTTCCCTGAAAGACAGGAACTATGGCAAGGGACAACAGATGATCYCAGTGGAAAGCAAGTAAAGATCATAAAGTTACAAAAATCTTGCTCTTTGCTTTCCAACTCTTTAAGAAACACATGACRCTGTTTTCTTCCCAGCATCTTGGTAGCTGAACCAGGCAAGGTCATTGGCTCCTGGCACAGCAGCAGAGGTATGTCTATGGGTAACCTTGTCTGCTACTTGGTTACAGTCTCTGTTAGTGTCTGCAGCATCAAAAAGACACTAATTTCAACCCAGATAAAGTTTCTTATTGTAAATGAGAAGCTAAATACCTTACAGATGAATGCTAAGATTAAATATCATAAAAATTACCCTGATTTTTAAGAATAAAAAGTCATCCCCCCAAAATCTTGAAACAATCTATAATAAGTTGAGGATGGTTTGATTAGGAGCAAGAGAAAATCATAAAGACTGTGATTATGCTCAGACCACGCCATAACAGTGAGAGGAAATAAAAGTCATCTTGTGGTGCAACAATCCCTTCTTAAAACAACTTCTCTGATGAACAACTCTTCCTCTGAACAGCACACAACCTGCCTTTTTGGATTGCCTCAAAGACCAGCTTAGAAGAGACTGATTTTTAAAAGCCTCTTGTACCAMTTGTGAAAAACTTTGCATGAAATAATAGCAATTGAGCAGTTTTACATTGTGTAATAATGGATTAGAAAGTTATTATTCTTGACTGTATTTCTAAGTGGTTTAAAATTTAAAGGGAAAAATCTGACTATTTTCAGTGCCCAGTTTTCATTAATACTGTGAAAAGAAAATTGGAATTGCAGGCTCCCATGGTGTTCATGAAATGAAATTAGCATACTTAAAAACAAAACAAAAAAYCTAACAGAAGGACCCCAAACCTGTTTTCTTTACATTTATGCCTTCCCACAAACTGTGAATAGGAAATTACTCACAAGACAAGAATGTTTAACTACTGCATTTGCAATGAGGCATGAAGGCAATTATTTACAGGACACATGCTAATTTTCACTCTGTGTGCTATCATTGTAGACCTGTTTGTGGTCGACTTTCTGTAGCATTGTTGGATTCTGGTGAACTGGTTTCTGAGCTCACTGCAATTTCAATGCCTCATTACAACGAATATGTCTGAAAAACAAATCTCAATGCTTCCTCTGCTGAACCGGTGGCATAGATGMAGCCCAACTGCAAAACCAGGGTGAGGATCTGCTGTACACTTGTGCAAGAGACTAAGCTCAAACCCACCCTGGTCTGAATACAGGGGTATCTCAGCCTGCTCCCTTACTACTGCGCCTCAAGTGGCTCTTGAGGGGAGGCAAGAACTGGCTCCCCAGGGGATGTCCATCAATGACTGAGCTGTCATGGGAGGGACGGAGTATGAGGTGGTTCCACATGTGGCTGCTGTAGCTCAGTGACAAACYTTCATCAGACTTGGAACAGTCTATATCCAAAGCCACGTGAGAGAGGTACCACAAAACTAGACGCGTTGCAGAACACACCCTCTACGCTCCTTGATCATAATGGCATCATGATTCAAAGAGAACAGGAGCTGAGACCTGCACACACAGCACACTGTGGTGTGATGGAGAGGTGTGGTGCTTATGAGCAGAGTAGCTACGTTTGCCACCTTGAACTCACGCCATTGCATTTGTTCTAAGAAATCTGTCAGACGCTTACTGAGCTTGAGGGACCAAGACAATAACCTACTTTCAAATGTGTTTAAGAGAAAATTATTAAGGTATCTGTTCTACTCTTTGGTGCACAAACCCAGGTTCTTTACTTCCTATAAATCAAAATCTCCAAGGTTCTCTGACGAAAAGATATAATGCATTAAAATACCTCTAAAGTGATGTTAACTAACTTAGCTAGTCATAAAAATAATCTTGCAGCGAAACACCATCCACAGCTAAAACGGCTGTTTTGCTAAGAAGCTAAATATTGTCTCTGCACAGAATACAGTGTTTATTTCCAAGTGCAATGATTTGCCATATATTGACTTCAAATCATTTACAAATACTACCAACTCCTTAGGACTGCAGGTTTTGCAAGTAACATTTTTTTTCCTGTGGTTGAGAGGTGGGAGGGTTGTTGCCTCAATCTTCTTTAAATGTCAACATAAGTCTAAAGGGAGATAGGTTAGTTTGGTAGCACAGTGCCAATTGATAGACCATACCAAATCAATAGGTTTTATAAGTTAATATGCTTTGCAGAGCTGAGGGGAATATTTCACACAGTTTAATAAGAAACTTGTGAAGACATTTTCCACAAAACTACATTTAATTTTAGCCGAAATGGAAAATATAAACCAATATATCACTTAATGTTTTTAGCAATCTTCATCCCTGTGCTCTTACTCTCTTTRTTAGTATATTTTAGCAATTTCAGTTGTATTGCTCCTCTTTTAGTATTTCCCCTCTCCCAATACGGATCCTTTCTCCTTTTATCAGTTCAGCTGTCAGTCCTACCTCTTCCTACTCTTACATTTGTCATTCACCTTTGCATCTCTGCTTCTTTCTTTTCTACATGAAGTAATTTATCCCATCGTTGTATGTGTTCTGGGAAATCTTTGGTAATTTGTTACTCTGCTTCAGAAATTTTGACTGATCAGCAGAGTCAGCGGGTGGTCTAGATGTTAAATTGAAGGATTCCTAAATGGGAAAAAAATTAAATGCTGTTGCAAATAAGATAACATAAGGAAGACAAAAAACAAATATTACACTACTGATAGCATGTTTTCAAGCTAGAGCTAAGCTGCTGCAATCATGGGGAACCAGTTCAGACAACTAAACCAGTATCTTTTGCTCAGTTAGTTGCCTGCAGCTCTAGCACCCTGAAGACTCAGATGAACACCAGTGTTACGGCAAGAAAAGGACAGGGGCTCTGGAAACAAATTTTTGTTGGCAGCTAACTGTAAGATTGGCTTCATTGTACCAAAAATTACAGTGTTAGYGACAGTGACATTTGGGCCCCACTGAACGYAGCGAAAGCTCTGCCACTGAGCTTYGCAGGACCAAGGTTTCATTGCTTGCTATTTTTATCATTATGATGTCATTAAAAAAAAGCAAAAAAAACCCAAGCCAAAACCCAAACCAGCTAATCTAGGAACCAGTTTTCTGCAAGGGAACACTAAAACATAGTTGTAAAGATTGAGGAACCCGATGGCTTGGCCTGCAGAGCAAGGATTCTTGCTCATGAAATGAGCTGGAGGTGCAGACACCCACATTCATCTTTGCAACCGTGGGTGATTCCCTGACTGTCTTCCTTCACTAAGCAACTACTACATGAAGAGATAAATGCCTGTGCCACAAACATTACATATATGGATTGAATGTTAGAGCTGAAAGCACACTGACTGCATTCATTGCTCTAAACACTGTCATCAAGTCAGATCCATTATTGACAAAGTTGATAATATGCCTGGGAAAAGAAGGGGCCAGGCTTTCAAGACATCCAGAATATACATGCACACACACTGGAAACGTGACCGCTACAGATACCAAACTACACCTGCTAAACAAAGGCTCGGATACAACTTGCAGATATAGCTACACTTGTTCAGCCTGAATCGTATTACTGCCAAGACCTTATATGCTTCTCTGGGGGTGGGAAGAGAAAGATAAATGGATTTCAGGATTGCTATAAATTACACTTGATGTAATTAATATTCTTTTTCTCATGATAAAATTATTAAAATTAATAAGACCACCYTTTTTTTCTTTGCTTCTCTCATCACCCTCTATAAAACAATACTGGTGTCTCTGATGTTAGCRCAAGGAAAAAGATTGAGAGATCTATAGAACTTCGTCTTATTTTGGAATATGATTCTCATGTTCTTGCTGCTTTTATCTTTCATTTCATTTATCCCTTTTCTGTAACTTTTTAAAGGGTATGTTCACAACATGTGCTGTATCTAGGTCAGAATCTAMTGTTTAAGCCAGTTTACATTTAAACTGTCAAAGTCACAAATCTAGACCACAGCTCTTAACCTCAGGAGAAGTGCTGGTTTTGAAACCTATGGGCCAGAATAGCATGTCAACACGGCAGAACAAGGTTTCATTCAGGTCTTTATATAGTTAGAAGGAGATAGCCTAAGGTTAGACTATTTCAGGTACATGCATCCTCATTATAGGTTACTTTTTCCTTGAATTTTCCCTGCTTCCATTTATGAGCAATATCCTTAGAGAATACCTAGTTCTCAAACTTGTCAGCATTCACCTGCCACTTTGCAGGCTGTCAAATGACTAGTCACACACTAAGAAAACCCTATGTTTCCACAAAGGTTTAAATTAGGTGTTAGCAAGTAGGTGAAAATTAGCAGCAAGGGTCCTACTACTAGGTATGCAAAAGATAATGAAAATTCACACTGTAACTGATCGCTAGAAAACACCAGCAAAAAGTTAACCATTTGCCCTTATCTCCTTTGTCTGGCAGCGGGGTAACCAACCCTGTCCTCTGCCAGCGGCCTGTTAACATGGTAATTAGCTCATAAGCTGCAGCTACTTTGTAACACCAAATGAATTGAATTTATCAGGTATTGCAAACGGTTAGCTAGAAGCACAATGGTTTCCTTACACACCTGTAGCTCCCGTTTGAATGCAGAAAAGCTGAGCTGCAAGAGAGAGCTGGAATAGAGTGTCCTGTGCCATTTAACTGGGAGAGGGAAAGCACTGGCCTCTGCCCTGTGTCCTGCATGCAGTGCAGCCGGCTTCCCTCTTCCTTAGCAAACCTGTATTTTCCCTGTTCGCTGGGGGTGGCTGCCTCAGATTCATCTTTCTGTCTAGTCCTTCCTCCAAACAGTAGCTGAGGTAAAGCAAATTTCCTATAGGATTTTAAGGACCTGGTTTAACATCGCATTGTTCAAAAGTGGTATGAGAGAAAGCCTTGGCATAGAAGTTGAGCAATACGATGTTAATTCAGGCCAGTATTTTGGCTATAAACCTTTTTATACCTTTGCAAAATTTTGCCTGTCTTCTACCATGTCCATAAAAGCAAGGATGATGGAAAGGAAGTCCTGAGGAAAAGGGTTTTTTCTACAAAAAGAGGCAAATTCAGTGCATGTGTATTACAAAGTGACAAGAAGTAGTTTCAGTATTGCTAGGGTCCACAACACAGTATRCAAGAAAATATATGCATTACATGTAGCAAATCAAACCAGAACGAAGTGTAGCTCCAGGAATCCAATGGGCTTGCATTATCAAGGTACCAGCAGCACATTGTCTCATTTCAGACAAACCAGAACAACTCATTTTTTTTATGTCAACAATCTACATGCAGTCTTGATTCTATGTGTAAGCTTGATTCAAAGGACCAATTCTTAGGATTAAACACTTTAATTTAGGATTTTTAAGCATATTCTGCTGAAAATTAATGGAACCTGTTCCAGACTCAACCAGCTATTTACTTCATTCTTGTGCAAACAAATCCTCTGCCTTTCCAGAATTCCTTATTTAATAAGACAAAAGTCTCACTCAAGTCAGCAAATTACTAAACTATTTCTGGAAACCTTAGTTTTGCAATTACTAATTTACTTATTTTCTGTGTTTTTCAGCCAATGTCATTGTGTGAAATCCACCCATGGAAAATGTTTTGAGAGTCCACATAATCTTTATTTGGCTTTATTTAATTGGTTTCAGTAAATCTAATGTTTACAAAATAACCTGAAAACCGAATTCCTCTCTCAGGATGCAGATTAGGACAGGTCAGTGCTGGGTTTCTTACACTTTACTTGTGTATTGTGCTCTTATCCCAAATTGGAAAGACCATACTTTAGAAGACAAAATAGAGATCATTCCCTGTCAGAGTTCAGAAAACTTCAACTGGCATGATCAACATGGGCCACATAACGGGTAAGATCTGACTTGTATTTTAAAAAAGAAAGAAAGAAAGAAAGATTAGCATCTAAATGAATCATAGAGTTTATCTATTGAAATAGACATTAAAAAATCCTTCACGATAGTTCAAAAACATATATATGTATATAGGGTGTTTTACACCCTGTTCTTCAGTTAAGTGATTCTTTGATTCCAGATTAAAAAGATTTTTTGAAAATGGTGGAAACATCTCATTGTAAAGGCTGTCAGAGCACACACATCTTTATTTCTGTGGCTAACAACTAAGAATCACAAAAGATTTAGAACTGCCAAGAACCTACTTTCACATATTAGGGATACATGCACAGAAACTAGGACTTAATTAGTTGTATTACTGAAAATCTTGAATACCAGTCTTGAAAATCAGGACTGCTTAGCTTAAGAGAGCACAGTCATAGATCCAATTTCATTTTTTTTTTGACAAAGCCGCTGCATTGGCAGTCAATTAATTCTTTAAGGTCTATGTAACACCTTATTCAGTAATTTTGTACTTTGTTAGATTTATTTCCTTTTTTTTTTTTTCTGGAGTCATTCTGGACATATCTCACTCTCTGGTTAATGCTGGAATGGTCTGTAAGGCAGGTTCTTTATCTGGAAGCAGCGAAAAGAATAGGTCAAGCAACCGCTTATATGCTAGCAACAGTGTTTCCTGCAGATTTTTCTAGGGAAAGTCAGGAAGGTAAGCTCTCGAGAGCGTATGCATATACTTGTAGGGAGGGAGAGGGAAAACAAGAGAGAATTAATATTAAATGGATTGTGAGACAAGTAATTTTCCCCAAATAGCCTCAATAATGAAACAAGACYATACTCCTCCACCTCGGTGTGTGCTGAATGAGAATAGATTTCTCCTGCTCTCCCCCAACCCTGCCCACAGGACTGCGACCCTTAGCTCTAACCTGCTCTCCATTCGCTTCCGCTCACTCACACTGTCTCACGCAGGGATTGTACACTTGCCCCTGATTAACTAACATATCACTTCTACACCTGAATAAAAGGACACTATGTTAATGGACATGTTACTGTCCATGATCCAGCACTGAAAAATCTAGGGATTTCCACCTAAGTCAGTGGGGATGACACATACTGCCCACACGTGTTTGTGAATGAGTGGTGTGGAGTGCCTGGTTTGCTTCTCTGTATTCACATCCCAGTCCCGGTATTGCAGCAGGATTACGTGCTTCARCTTTGCCTGTAAATACCTTCAAAACTGAGTCACAAGTGGTGTTTTACATTTTTAAAAGAAAGAAAAATAACAGAGCCTTCTTTCATGGGCCACCCCTCCAGGAGCACTGAGTAATGTGCCCATTTTTCTTGAATTATTGTTTATAAAATGAGCAAATTTCTTCAAACTACTAGAAACATTACCATCTGGTTTTGTCTATGCTGTGGAGGTGTCTAACTCCAAACCACTGAACATGTAACAGCAGTACTAATAATTGTCRCTTAATAAATTTCTCTGAACTGTCTTTTCATGTTGTCTGCATACGTCTGAAGCATGAGGTAGAGCTTTAGGTACTGCCAGACAAATAATAACCCCAGTATTTACATCATGAACGTTTGCCATTCTTACACACATTATAGGAGTGGAAACATCCAACTTTAGCAAGAATATGATTGAAATATGAATGTACCCCCAAAGTTCACACACAAGGAAATCCGTTCATCACTTACGCACCAGCGGAGAAGGTCTTGTGAAAGTTAACAGAGAGCTTTGTATGATTTATAGCAACCTGATGTCAATATTTCTTACCAGTCTTAGAGCATAGTGAGCCGCTGATATTACCTTGATAGAAAACCATTATGCTCAGGAGAAAAGCCAGCTTCCCAGTTTCCATCCATATTCTGCCTTCTGATATGTTCATATCACTGTGACTGCAATTAATACATGCTAGAAAGCATTAGCCTGTGCTGTCATCTCTAGGCTATGTATTAAACCTCTCTTTGAATTACATATGTTCGGCAAGGAGTATCTACTTAATTGTTCACATTTAAAAGGCATGTTTAGCTAACAATAGCTGCATTTTGTCTTAAAGTGTCCTTAAAAATTAAACTTTAAAATAATTTCATGTTGGTCACAAATCCCCTGTACCAGTTGAGGTTACGCAAAGAAAAAATGTATGAGTGTGAACACCACCGCTACCACCAAAATTACACAGAATACATTTGAGGAGTTAGAATTCTCTAAACTATTGAAAAATGATTTGTTAGAGTGAAAGAAACCCCTTCCTTTCAGCACATGCTATTGTTTTCAGCTGTTCCCAACACCGGGAATGTATGAAAATCCTTAGGACTGGCTGGAAAGCTGCAATTCTACTCAGATTTCCCACATTTCAATGATGTGGCTGGCAAAGAGTAGAGACCAGTGTTGGTACAATGGATCAATCATCATTTTTAACCTCATTTTCTTAGATAATTTAGGAAAAAATTCTTTTTGATCAAATTCAAATGAGAAATGCCATATTTGTAATTCACAGTGATAGACACTAAGAGCTCAGTCTAYTGACAAAGAAGTGGTTCAGTTTGCAATAAAATAATTTGGAAAAATGCAACACTTGCTTTCTGTTGCTTTGGGTGGCTTTAGAATTTATAAAAAAATTAAATAACCTTAACAACTATTTTTACTTCAATTATAGGAAAATTAATCTATATCTGAAGCCCCTCATTTCCTTTATGTATAGACATGGTAAGTGCTAACATTTGGAAAGTTTGTAAATAAAGCATAATTTTCACCCTGTAGTAGCTCATACAGACACATCTATACGTATTTCAGCTAAGCATTTTAAAAGGCTGATTCAAGACAACCCAGCGATCTTTCTAGTACTAGAAAGGCATATAGAACTAGAGGATAATTGGACTGAGGCAGAAATATTCCCTTTATGTCTCAAGCCATAATGAACACAGTAGCCCTGTGAACTAACTGTAATTTTATTTTTCTTTGTTTCAGCTCCTTGCACAATGAATTCCATTAAGTGCATTAACAGGGCACTTCCAGTGATGTATAAATTATAGGAGTCACTTCACCTCCTACTGCAATGTTACCTTGCTGCCAGATGCACCAGGAATACAGTGCAATAATTTGTGACAGGAGAAGAAGAGCAAAACTTCTAATAATGAGCATAAATCATCCGCAGTCCATATTTCACAGCTCTGCCAGTTAGAAAAATAGGTGTCASTTCTGGGACCAAAACCAAACCATCACAAAGCATCTGAGAACACATGGTCCCTAGCCATCTCCATCTATCCAGTACATGTTATCACACAGCAGGGATGCGCACACGCGGGAAGCAGCTCGCATGCGAAGCCCCGTACTGTTCTGCTCACAGGACAAAGCCTTCCCCAAAGCAGTGACTGAACTGCTAAGAGTCATCTTAAGTAGTGGCTTGTTTGCTCGCTCTCGGCTATACTGATGCTTTGGGAGATTTCTGACTGTCACCAGCTGTTTTCTGCAATGCAATGAGCCTGACCAAGACGTAGGAAAATCAACACATGCTCAAAGATCAGTCCATAAGCACCTATCCTATTCTTGGTCCTTACTTAATAATGTAGGAAAATAACTGATCCCATTTCTCTCTCAGAATCAAGAATCAGGGCTAAGAAAKGTAACTAGTGCTACCAGTTGGCATACATCACTGAACTCTGCCCTGACTATTCTTATCCTATTTACCTACGGAACAAGTACAGGACAAGATCCGATACCAGCTGAACCCTGTCCTGAGAAGTGGAACCCAAGAGCTGCCAGACAAATGCTGATCAAGAGATGATGAAGTATTTTATTTGGTTGCAACGTGTGAACCTCTGTTGGCAGAAACACACTTGTTTGAACCTGAAAAAAGCTTGTTTCTACAAGACCATTTTTTCACTTTGAAGGTTGTCTTCTGCTAAAACTTCCAAGACCAGTGAATACCATATATTCTGGCTTTAAGACTGACAAAACCTCTATCCATCCCATTTCTGATGGGGCCATCAGGAAAAGTTTCGAACCTAATTTCTAACTTAAACCTTTGTCAAGTCCTGAGTTTGAGAAGGATTTAACTGTAATGTGCAGAAAAGAACTGTGTGTGCATATGCTAAAAACTGTAAGACTTTTTCCCTGGTCTAGATTTCCCTCCTATTGAACTCAATGATTTCACTTCATTTGACCCACTTTGGACCACTCTGTGTTTTGGAACATTTCAATAGCTACAGAAGTGGCTAGATAATAGCTAACAAATAAAATACCAGCACAGTGTGACTGGAACAAATAAACTGTGTAGCACAAATGCTCACTGAAACTCAGCAGAAATCARAGCTCTGTAGAGAGCTCAGGAAAGGCTGGAACAGCAGTCTTGACGTGCAGAATGGCAATTTGTCCACCTGCTTTATGCAAAGTCAGTAAATCATCCCAAGTCTTTTTTTTTGGATGGGTTTCTCCTAACATTTTTCATAACTTGTCTACAAAATGAAAAGTCTTTTTTATTTCATCTATGACACGAAGCTGAGGAAACATAAACTGTTATTATTTATTATTATTATTACTATTATCATCATCATTATTCTTCATGTTGTTATTAGTATTTAGAGTAGGAGAGGGGAATGTGGAGAGACTGTGAAAGCAATATGTGTTGCCTTACTATACAAAACATAATGCAAACAAAATATGTTGGCTAAGTTTTGCATGCTAATAAATTTGTTATGACTTCATCCAATTATGGCACATTTAGCAGTTTGTATACCACAATGAAATCTGCAATTACAATYTTTGTGACTTTATGTTCCAGACAAGTTGATGGGATTGCTGCTTAGCAGCTCCTAATCTGGTCTACGTTTTTATGTCTCATATGAAATTTGTTGCAAATTGCATCTTTCCATTTATTATTTAGAAGACAGGTGCACAGAAAGTGAAGCTGGTGGTGGCAGACCGAGACTTGTTAGCCACTATAAACTGCAACATATTTATCCTAGAAAAGAAGCCCTCTTTTAAGCATAAATCTCGCTAATCAGTAAAATCTGGCTAATCAGTAGTTTCTGTGATATATAGGTTTACCATATTCAAACTGTTTGTTGAATAGGCTCTCATTTTGAGCTGAGAACTTTGGTTAGAAATAGGCATATTATGGGCAATGATCATGTAAACGTACATTTATGGCTCTGTCAATAAAACCGAATGGACTCTGGCCATCCCTTAAATGTATTCTTGCTAGAAAACTGTTGACCTGAGAGCTCTGAGTGTGCTGCGTCGTCTCTTGTGCTGGGCCGGATCCCTTTGCTGACTGACCATTAGGCAGCAAGAGAAGAAATCTAACGGGATCTCAGGTTACAGCCTCTGAAGTGAAAACATAAGAGTAAAATTGTCCTAATCATCATATTTTCTGCTTCCTAGAACTATCTGTTAGGAAACATAAGCTTCACCAGCATTAGTGAGGATGTTAAGGAGTGGCTGTGGAGAAGCAACTCCAGTTTGTGAAAAGGGTTAAGGGGAAAAAGTTGAACTGAGCCATGGGAAGAATTTAAATGGAGGGACAAATCCTTTTGCACCTCCTATCCCAAAGGAAAAGAAAAAAAAAAAAATCACTAATCTGTCACTGTCAGCAATATTATGCTTTTCTCCCTTAAGTTCCAGCCTACTGTTAGGAGTAGCTCAAATCCACATGGAGACTGCAGTATTATTCAGATGGAACAGTGCCTACAGGACTATTCATGGAGAAAGCTTATTCATAAGACTAAGCAACTAAGACTAAAACAGCTTATAGAGAGACAAATTTGCTAGAAGTTATGACTCCAGTAATGCCTTTGGTTCATGTTGTTTCAAATAAGAGAAAAGGACAAGGCCAATGAAGAGGGAGGCAAATTAATAGCTTTTAAGAGTTGAGAGTGGGAGGACAAGTGACATTTTGATGTGAAGAATGACAGATAAAATGATCCAGACAACTGGGATTATGGAGAACATAATTCCTGTGCCAATCCATACTTTTTTTAAAAAGCAGTAGCAGTTGGGGTCCAGGAAATAAAACAGTAAACCCATTCTCAAATAAACAAAAATGAGAAGTGGAGCTGGATGATGAATGATAAGCTAAAGTAGGAAAGCTAAACACCGGGATATAAAGCTAATGGCAAGGTTTTGCAAGAAGATGAACATTCACATTCCCGTTCTGGACCACAGTTTGGGCAGAAATGATAACCTGCCAGAAAGCTTCATTTCACCCCTCYCAGTCTTGCACCCACCAGCTAAATGACGGTGCTTGGCTCCAGGACCACCGAGTGTTGCAGCCCCAGATCTGAAGTTCAAAACTTCAAAATTATTCTGAAATTTCATTGGCTTTCAGCAAACTGTAAGTCTGAGGTAATGCAAATACATTTCTAATACAACAGCTGCACTCTAAGAGGGTTTKGGAAATTTTTTAGTGGTAGGTAGGTAATGTATTATTTTACATTTACTTTATAAAATTTAAAAAAATATTAAAATTATCTACATTTACAGTAGGTAAATGTAAATGTATCTATTGAACAGCACTGCCTGAGATAACTAAAGCAAGGAAGCAATTGGTATGGATGAGTTCAGAGGCATTTGAGCTACTGCATTGACTCGTACTGGACAAGACACAGTCTTGTTAAACTCAAGAATCTGAAAATAAGAAGGAAAGAGGAGAAAAAAAAATAATCCTGGAAATTAATTTCAAGCTTTCAACAAATGAATTCTCATCACAATTCCCAAATATCTCCCCCATGATGACTGGGACTTCTGCAAGTGAAATGTCTTCCTGAGAGGTATAAAAATGYGTAAGGTGGGTGTACCTGTTGCTGCTCAGTTTTAAGTATGGTCATTCCATCTCATGGCATTTTGAAAAACACTCTGAAATCCTTTTATTGGAAAGCAAAAGAAACCAACCCCAAAGTATTCTCATCAAATCTATAAATATCTTGGTTCCTAGAAGAGCTCATATGCCACCCTGCAGGTCCATCAAACACTGAAACAAGTCATAAATGTCTCTGCTTTTACTTTAATTTAAATAAATAACTTTTGTATGTGGGTATTAGGCTATGTAACTTCTAAAAGGAACCACGCATCTGCATTTGAAGCAAAATTTGATTTGTCTTAAGGCTGTGTAGACATATCCCCTGCCCCAGTTTTAGTGTTATACTAAAATGGCTCTCAGTTGCCATTTGCATTAATATACTAGTCTCAAGTTTCATCGATTTCTACTTGAACTAAATATGTTACTGCACAACAAATTGACCTTAATTCTTTTACTATTAAGTATTATAGCAAGTAGCAAAGACTACCAAATTACCTAAAACAACTGACAGTAAGTGTGCTACTGAATATCACAGAATTCAAGTGAATAAGAAAAACWGAGATATATATGGTACCACAAGCTGTTCATTCAGAAAAGGTAAAAGCTAACCCAAGCCAACAAAGAAAGCAGGAGCAATTAATTGGACATCTGGGATTTTTTAAAGGGTATAGAGTAACATAATTYTTCAGATTGCTATTATGAAGTTTTGTATTCCTTTCACATCTGTGATAAACATTAGGATTTTTAGACAAGGTATGTAGTATCAATTGAATATAAAGGTGAGTGGCAAATTATATCAGAGAGAAAAATTAGTGCCAAATCTTATTCGGGGGAGTAGGAAAGACATGGCCAAAACACTACAAATTTTTTATTCCATGGTAAATACTAGAATGTCAAAATTTTTCATTTCTAATCAGAACTGAAACATACACTCTGAACAGTCTTGGCTTTGACAMAAGCCGTAAGATAATTTGAAATTTGAGACTGTTGTATTCTACGACTTCAGGTTTTTACCATCTATACAGTATTTCAGACCATAAACAGTAATTCAAAATGAACTCTGCTTCTGCTACTGACATAATATGACACTTGAAATATGGTACTTTTATCTGATTTGGGGGAAATGCTTAAGGCACAAGCAGTTGCAACATCTTTCTCCTTAATGAAGTCGTCCCTTCTTTATCACGACAACACAGTTGCAGGGGTCCCAGAATGCCCTTCACAGTCCAGCTGCAGGTCCTCGGCCAAGCTATAACCTTCCTCAGATCACGACTATCAACGTGCTCCCATCCGTTGTCTTTGAAAAACCTATCGCAAACTCTCCCTCTCCACTGACACTGCCATGTGTAGAAAGGCCCCAATTCAACTTCTCCCTGCTATGTAAGAAAGGACTGTCCCACTAGATGGGACTCTGGGGGACTGGAGCATGCAAATATGAAATAAAAGAAAGTAATAAAAAAGTTGACTAACCTAACCCACCTGAGCTCGGCTCACAGGGATCGATGTCCTCATCATCGCTAGGACATTCAGCCGAGGCGACCAGGATGTCATCTGTGGTCTGCAAAAAAAAATAAAAGTYAAATAGATATATTTTAATTGACTGAAGATGTTCTAAGATTCTCACTGGCATTTCTTTTATTGCTTGGATTTATGCAAGGCCCAGAGCATTCCAGATTTAATACACAACGGCACAGCGACGCTCTCCAACTCTCTATTAATGGGACTTTGCTTTTCAATTCGCACTTGYCAGTTTTTAGAAGAACTGTGTTAGATATCCAGTGCAGGCACTTAAACATTTTAATTTTTTTTTTGTAATAAGAACAGAAAGTAGAAGGATAGAATATGTATATTGGGGCTGCTGGTCTTCCCTCTTTATCTCCAATATCTCTACTACGATATTGCTGAAAACACCGAGAGCATTAAAAAAACAAGTCAAAATATTGAACTGCCTGCAGCTGTTAAAACTATCAGAAATGTAGTGATGTTTTTGCCATTAATTGCACTTGCTTTCTCAGATGTAGGGCCAAAAAAAAGGAAAAGCAGCAAACATAACTCTCATTGAGTTGAAAACTATTAAACAAAAAGAAAGTGAAGGAAAGAAAACAATAATAAATACATTCAGTGTTAGAAAGTACCATCCTATTTTCTTAAATAAGTGAAAACATCCTATTTTCTTAAATAAGTACTGCCCGAGTATTGTGCTTAGGTCCAAGGGGCTCTGGGAACATCTGTCCAAAATGAGCTTGGACAGCTCTCTTGGACAGTATAAAGAAATCAAATATATCAAGACAAAGGAGACAAACCAAGGGATGTATGATAAAACACGCTTTAAAGAAAAGAAACAGGGGATTCCTATCTACTGCTTCTTACAGTGCAAGAACAAGGAGATATTCAATGAAACACCGAGGCAATCAATCTGAACCTGATAAAATGAAATACCTTCTGTTCAAGCCACCTCTGAGAACAGTCATTTAGAAATGTAATAAGAACATCCACAGTTATTAGGGGAAATAATAGCAGGGAAATATAAACTGTCATGCTCCTGGTCATTTCTCAAGCAATTACTAATGAGGTTAGGAAGAAGCTTTTCCTATGGGCAAGACATTTCATAACTGTCCATTTCAAGCTTCTGTTCACCTCACCGAAGGAAATACACAGAGAGAATAAGAAGACTACATGATGCTGAAACAAGCGGCTAAGGATACAGCAGGGAAAAAGCCATTCTTGGATCCCTGTATGATACATACACCAATGATGAGATACAACCCATTTTGGTCAATGTGAAATGTTATTTTTGGAGGGGAGRAGTGGGGAGGTGTTGCATGAGTATAGGAGAGGGACATTACAATACATCAAAGTTTTACATCAGTTTAAGTCTGAATATGTAATAATTTTATTTCTGTACAGTATGGCCAAAGTCTAACCAATGTTGTTTATCATTATTATTCTAACTGAAGTTTTAAAGCAAAGCATATTAGAGTAATAGGCTTTTCTTTGTCACGCTTCAGGAATATTAATGAACATATGCTTTCAGCACTTCTATGAAGTAGGAAAGTGATACAGGAATACATTCATTAATATGTGAGGCATAACAAAGAAAAGCCTATTATAATAATATTATATTTTACAGGTAGACGACTGAGGCATAAGAGAATGAGGTAACTTGCTGAAGGTAACCAAAAAGGCTACAGACAACAGCTATGTTATGTCACAGTTCAATGCCATAATCACAGAATTTCTCTTTCCTTATAGCTGCGAAAATTTATAGCTGGGGAAACCACTCTGTAAGGCTGCCAAAATGAGCTGGCAGATTTGCAATGAGAGTTAAAAAGATAAAAAAAAAGTACTCTAGTTGTCCATTCTTTCTGCCATGTAGGAAAACGGTTATAACAAAAGCCGGCTGCAAACATCCTCTTGAATTTCTAATGCCCATTTCTTTTCCCCAAAATACAAACATTTAAGCTTGAAAATCATTATCTGAGCCCCTTTCTGAAAAAGCACCTACGCTTTTCCTAACATATAAAGAAAAAATAAACAACCAGGTAACCAATAAAGCCTGCACATAAAGAGTTAACTCTGTACTGTAAAAGCCACAACTAATAAATATAAAAATTACTAATAAGTATAAAAAAAAMCACCCCATGCATCTCCCAGACAGTTTCAATTTGGTCAGTGAAACCAGAGCGTCATATTTTTCCTTCTGCCCRTAACACTGGAGAAGACACTATACATTTATAACCTGCAGCCAGAATACTGAACATTTACCAATTACAATACCAATTCAGTATTACCAGAACACTGAACATTTACCAATTCAATCRGTAAATTGAATTGACAACTGGGGAATTGTACACAAATACCACTAAACAGAGAGCATCACATGCATACATAGTAGCCAGTGCAAGAAATGATGTTCTGTGAGATCTACTGGTCTAACCGGGATTTTGTTTAAGGGTGCTTTGGTACATGCATGGATGACTAACCCTTGTAACTTGAGCGGACTGAGGTAAAATGATGAGATAGATTTATAGAATTATTGCGGTGTCTCTGATTATTCTTGATATAGGATAGTATGGCCAGAATTTCAGTAACTCTACTTTTTGTTCAGTTTGCACTACATTCAGAATAACTATGGAAAAATCATACTCTTTAAGTATCTTAATGTATGAAAGATACTTTGCTCAGTTACTTATAAGAGGGAGTGTCAAAACTGTCTTTATAAAGTGACACTAATTCCAATCTATGGAGAGAGTATTCACACTTCCACAAGAACAAAGGGATGTTCTTCACTGATAAAAGTGCATGTATATTATGGGTACAGAAATGAATAGTACCTTAAATAAATGTGAATATAGCACGTCAAGAAAGACCTCATTAATGTCTCAGATTATTAAAGGAAATAATGTATGTTTCAAAGTCAATAYTAGATATAAAACTAATTTTGTTGCAAGCAATAAATCAAGTATCAGTATTTGAATAAAAGAGGAAGTGGTAAGATGATGTGAAAAATGCTTTCATCAGAAAAATATGTCAGAAAGACATATTTTAAGTATCAATTAACAGATGTGTCACAACCTCCCCCTATTCTCCCCTTTCCCCAAACCCAAATACCTCTTTCCCGCTACTCATACATATTTTTATCAAAAAAAAGGCAAAAGAGCTGTGAAAGGCAAATGAGATGGCAGTGACCAAGCTACAAATAAAAGCCATTGGACTGCTTAGCACAATTTAAAATGGGATTAAGAATTAGCTAAAACACTAGAGAATATAAAGAATACATAAATTAAAGAAATACTGTGGGCMAGCTACCAGAGTTCTTCCTCCAGAAGAGCTCTGACTGACAGGAATTTACCTAAACAGAGAGCAGGATTTAGACCTAAGGGTCTCAGACAGCCATGGGGTACAGATAAATAATGCAAGATAGAGTAATATGTTTTACTTAGTGCACATTAGCTTTTCCTCATGCTTTTTAATTTGGATGGGAAGATTTAAAACAAATCAGTTCTCCTAAGTGAATTGCAATTGTTGCTAGCACTATAGCTAATTTACAGGACACTGCTTCGAGCATTCTCATTAATCAAGGATTTAAAAGTCAGTGGAAAATCCCTTATTTACAGTGAGTGCCTAATAGGATAACATCCAACTGGTATCATCATAATACACGATCGGATTAGAATGTCTCTTGGGCGAGTTGTTCAAATTCGTTTAAGAAGCGATACCCTAGTTGCAAGAGATTAAAAAAAAAAATTAAAATAGCAGGTGTACAACCTGGAAGGCCAGGCAGAATTTCTTTTGATTGCATCTTCTTTTCTTTGTGTGCTTTCAGAGCTTTTCAGATTCATTCTGCGGATGTGGTTGTACAATTTAAAATGCAATCCATTGTAATATGTGGCTTCTTAAGAAGTTGGACATCTGTTCACATTTCAGAAAAAGGATGGTAGAAAAAGCTTACAATTAWCGTGCCAATATAAAAAATGGACAAAAAAAAAATCACATTTTGTAAAGCTAGAAGTCACTGCATAATGTCGTTTCTGACAATTACTCATGGGTGTGGCCCCTGCAGGAATAGGTCTTGCTTACATCAGTCAGGTCTGCTTGCAAAAATAAGGACTTTGGGATTTKTCTCTTAGCCAAGAGAGAGTTTAAAATATCACCAATCTGTCACCTTGCCTGAGGAAGGAAATGGTGACTATTTTAAGAAAGCTCCTGGCCAGATCAAAAAATGATGCTCTAGTCATGGCTTAAATACAGKGACAGTCTGTAGCTATGGATAAATATCAAGCTGCCTCAAAGGTTACTACCAAGGGTTCAAAACTGGTACCAGCAAYTATGGCTGTGCCCTTCTAATAGCGCTCTTTGAATGCTATGTCATAAAAAAAAAAAAATTGCAAATGAATAAACAATACGGGAAAGGAATTTTTTTTGATTATTCAGTTTTTGCATAACTGGGCATAAATACATATCTTCTTATTCAGTTTTATGTATGAAGCCTGTTATACCTGARTGTACCAGAGAAATATGATCTAAAAATTAAATCACCAATCTGAATTGTGCATTCATTAACAGTATAATGGATCCTGCATATTTTCTCCTGTAGTATTCCACCAGCTCTCCTTTAAATCATAGCACCCTACAGCTACTCTGAATATAGTTTATTCCTTTYTTGTTCAATAATATACTTTATCCCATGAGAACTGCAAGCAAATCCAAATTACACAACAGTTAAAAACTAGCAGTCCTAAATTACTATATGAATTATAAACAGCATAACCACTTGTGACTACTGTTTAAATTATTTTAGATGAGAACTTCAACTGTGTAATCAAAATTATTCTTATTTATTTGTACAGCTTTGGTGCTTAATGATACCAGCCAGGCACCGTTGTGCTTGGTGCTAGAGGCAGCTGGAAGGAAAGGGCTCTGCTGCGAGGAGCTTACAGTTTGATTTCCAACCCRATGCAACAAATGAGTGTGAGAGAGGGGAGCAGAGGATGAGAAGGGTCAGGTGAGGATGCTACGGATAAGCGCTAGCGGTTACGCAGGCTCTGATCTAGCACGTTTTCCAACATGATGCTCCAAGATGGCAGGAGGGAAGGTCAGGAAGAAAGGAGGCAGAGAAAAGCCAGGCAGGAGCCCGGGACTGGCCAGGGAGATGCTGGGAACAGATGGTGCCGGGAGAGCACTGCCGAGGCTGCAAGCCTCTCCGAGGAAACTCGGCGTATTTAAAACGCCGTCCGGYGAGCGCAGAGGCGAGGACAGCCGGGGCGGCGCAGGAGGGGGCAGGCAGCACCAACAGCCCGGTGGTTAAGGCACGGGAGGATGGAGCATGGTTGTGTTGGGAGGGGAAGTAACAAAGAAAGCGAGAAATTAATGGTAAGGTCACGGGAGCAAATGGGACAACGCGGTAAAAGGGGATGGCCAGGATACAAGGGAGTTGATATCAACAGACCTGATTATGTGAAGATTAAAGGGTAAGAATTTAATGACTGTTAAAAATGACTGTCTGAAAACATACTTTCAGATGGAGCACTAGGAAATTAAACCTCTAATTCTCCTCTTCCCCTTTTCTGAAATGCTTGGTTATCGTCTCTGCTTACATTACTTCATTTTTCCTCCTGAAAAAAAGCTTATTCAAATACTTGACATTTAGTTCAGAGAGAATCAGCTACAACTGATATTTAAAAACAGAGGTCTGCTTCAGCTTTGCAGAAGGGTATATAGCTAGAGCCATGGTATAAACAAGGGTTTTGGAAAACCAACAGATATACACTACTATCTTCTTCATTAGCTGTGGCAAACTTTCCTTTAAAATTACAGTTCATGCAACATTTACAGAAGGGAGATTAGAGCGGTCATTTCGTACTTTTGCACTGGACACATTAACTTCTGAGGCAGTGAGGGACTTCCCTAAAAACCAATCCCTCGCATATATTCCGTTTTTCCCCTATTTTTCTTTTAAAGGGAGGAAGAAAGTAACCTAAACCAATGGGAATGCTGACAGACACCAACAGGGCATGAAAAATCGCAAAAGAGTTCCCTTTTGGAAAAAATCAAATTTCACTTTCTGGGATGAGATTAAATGCACAGTTTTCTAGCCAAGACTGTGTGATTTAAATTTCATTTTCTGTGTATGAAGCAGATCTCTATGACCAGTTGTTGAGACAGTTGTAGAAAGAAACTTGAATATGTCACATTAATCAGTCGTACTCTTCAGCTAGCTTCTCCCTGGTGTTAATAACCTCCCATTGCATGAGGCAGTTTGCTGAGAAAGATGTTATAGTGATCTAGCAGTAATATCAGCTCTTGATGACATGCCATTCGGACAACTGCCTCTAAAGTTGTATTTAACCTGCAATAGGTCAAAGTAGTACATACGCATCAATTACTGCTTGTCCACCCACATACAAAAAGTATTTTCCCAGCACCGTGCTACTGAAAAATGTTATTTCTGGACATGGATATTAAAATGCTAATATTTCAAGCRCATACAGAATATTTATTATATCTTTTATTAACTGCTGACATATTATTACCGTGTAATGTGAAAATACAGTAACTGAAAATCGAAACACTTTCTCAAAGCTGGCTCTCATCTAATTAATACCATCATGTTATTTCTTGAATCGGTCAGTGTTTCACACTGGGAGAAAGCAAAAGCCTTGATTAAGAAGTTCCTCTCTCAGAAAAAAAAAAAAAGAAACATCTAGGATATAATAACCAAACACAATAAGGCCTATTCAGTTAGTGAAATGAGTGTTGCAGAAATTAAACTCTAAGGTGTAGGTAAAAAGCTCAAGACGATGCCTCGGATGCCCTGCAGGCCACCTCCAGCCTCTGCCCCCGAACCTCAGCAGTGATGGGAACACAGCTGCCCCACACAGCAAAGCAGAATAACCTCATTTCTGGCCTCCACCTCTCTACACAAGGTACAGAAATTCTATCTTTCCACGTAACAACCTTAAAATCCATAGTATTAATTCCATGCAGAGCAGCATTTGTATTACTTCTCCAGCTCCCCTCCTCCCCCCAAACATCTAAATTCTCATGGGCAAAATTACCACAAATAGCAGAAATATATTTGAGAAAAGGATTTMTAGCAAAATAATGTCAACAAAACTGCGCAGCTTTCCTTTAAGCTCTGAATTTGAAGTTAATTGCTTTGGTCAAAGTCTTAGAGCCATTTGTCTCATCTGGAAAAAAGCAGAAGCAGAGTTGAGAAAATTCACATGCTGGCAAAGATACAACTTTTTACCTGGACAGCTAGCCAGGCAGCACTCTGCATTAATCTTTAAAAATAAAAGTATTACTAATTAAAAATAAGTAAATAATCCAAACCTTTTCCTATCAGGTCATGCCCCTGACCTCCTGCAACATATGAATAATGTTAGTTTCACAGGTGTAGACCAAAACCAATTTCTATATTCATTTTAGTTAYGAATCTCACTTTTCTTGTCCCCTTGTGAAACCTTTTGGGAGGTGCTGTCTGGAAAATTAACCCACTGGAAAATTAACCCACTGTTCTTCCTCCCCGTTTCTCTCCCTGCTGGGCAACTAATAAAAACACGCACATCTCTGTCAATACATTTTTCACTGGCCACTYTTCCATATTTAAAGGCCTTGCAAGGAGATATTTAACACCACGCTCACTGCATAACAGCAGGGGCTATTTTGGACTTCTCTTCTTGAAACAAGCTGATCCTGTACCAGCTGTGGTTCTTGGAAGCAGAGCAAGCGGCAATCGCACAGTGACAGAGTATCAAGGACGGGAGTTACCGTTTCTCAGTTTTCGGCAGGAGGCAGAAAGTTTATTTTTTGGAGTAATTACTTTGTTACTTGATCCAGGTCTTAAGTTATAGCCCAGGTTTGGTATTTATAAAGGGAACAACTGATGTTTACCATGAACGTTGGACTAATGCTTCAAAACGGTGCTGGCTGCAATGAAGGGTGAACTGTCCATCTTCCACACCCTTCACATCAAGGCCAACTCATGTCATAAAAACCCAATGGCATGTTTTGCATGAGGAGTCATGTCAGCATCATGCACATTTTGCATTGATAAAGACCTAAATTTGTTTTGCAGTGCCAGAGGAATGGACCAGCATTTGTCTTCTTTCCTGAAAACGGTATGACATGGTCTTGCTTGTGATTGATGCAGAACTACAGGTACAGTAAAAAGACCAAACTGTTTCTACCCCTCCTACTGGAGATATTGGGGAGAAGTGGCTGGCTGGGAATAACAAATGTATGAGCTCTGTACCATGTCTACATTGCTCCCTTTGCTCCGCCCTGCCCTCTCCCTCCCTTCTGCAGTGGGGCTGATGGAAACGGGAGCTCACATCCCTGCTCTCCGGACTCCTCTCTCTGCTCTTGGGAACTGCCGGCTGAGCCCGCAGCTCGGTCTGTCCCCAGAGCCCCGAGCAATCCACGTGAGGTTGTGAGCAGAACTAGCCCAATGGTTTCTCATGCTGGCGAAAAAAACACAGATGAAGAGACATGGCACAAACCTGAACTTTATCCATGAAAGTAGATATTGATATGCAACATGCCAGCAAACAAATCTAATTGCTTAATGCCTAGTATATTATTTATACTGTGCCATTTGTTAAAGCACTCATGGCTTGGATGAAGAATGAATAAATCATCACATTATTTCTCTCTCATCTAACTTTTAGATTCTAAATGGTGTAACATTTCTGTTTCCAGTAATTTTTTTTTTGGCTAATTTTCATTCTGCAATTACAAATACTTCTGTCACGGATCATACTGATCAGAAGAAGCTGTGCTTCTCTTCAACTTACCTTTTTCACCCTTATTTCCCCTAGGTAACTAAAATAGGTTGAGAACAAGGAACAGGTAATCTGTGAACTTTTTAAAAATCACTTGTGCTTTCTTTTCCAGATTCTCTTCAGAACATCTATATTCTTCTCTAATAAAAACTATACTTCATTACAGAACATGAACAACAAAAATGCAGTTTGATTTTTGGTTTTGGTTTTGTTGGTTTTTTTTTTTTTTTTTTTTTTTTTTTTTTACATTTGCACTAAGCCTAAAATATATGGAATGGAATGTGATTGATGAAATGCAATCCTATTATTTTCTCCTAGGCAAGCAAATAATTTTGCCTCGAAGTATGAGAGAAATGTTTCTGGGCATTATGCTTGTATTTTCTGATATCATTTTATTTTTAGCCATCTCTTTTGCTGAAGTAAACATTTTGGTCTCCATTAATTCTGAACTCACAAAACATAGCGGAGACTTTTGCAGGTTCTTTCTCTTTTTAACTCCGTGCTTATTATACTGCAACATTACAACAGTGATAGCAAACCTTTTAATTTATATTCCTGTATTACCAATCACATGTGCAGAGATTGTTGAATTTTCGGAATATAAGACTTACTGCATTTGTATTCATCTCAGGAAACTCAGGCATAGCATTATTAAAGACTTCAAAAATGACTGAGTTTTGTTGGGGAAGTGGGGTTGCTTTTAATTGACCAGTGAGCTGCTAACATAGGCTATTTTTTTTGCAACTTAATCACATGGTTTAAGACCATTCTTAGCAAAACTTAATAAAGTTAGAGAAAAGMCTGGAACCAACATTGGACACTTTTAAGATTCGGCTGGACAGGGTGCTGGGCCATCTCGTTTAGACCGTGCTTTTGCCAGGAAAGGTTGGACCAGATGATCCTTGAGGTCCCTTCCAACCTGGTCTTTTATGATTCTGTGATTCATTTAGTTATGAAAATCCCCCTTATACAGCAAAGTTAGAAAGGCAGTTACATTGAATTACACTTCCATCTTTTTTATACAATTACAGTACTGCCAGTTTTACTTACTGTGAGTATCCCCGACTATCACATTGTGCCACACAAGAATATCTTGCTCCACTCCTATCCATGGGAATTTTATTACTGGTCTCAAAAGAGAGGAAGGTAAGAAAAGTCCTTCGCAAGGAATACTTCCCGCAACTAATRGGCAGTCTCTATTCTCACTTACCGTATTTTCAGGGTGGAAAAAGCTTTCCTATCTTGTTTCAAAACACAGAGCACAAAATAATAATTTTAGAAGAAATATAGAAAACGGCATAAACTATCAGACTGCTTTTTAGCCATTTAGGTAAACTAGCCATCTCATCTTGCCCCAGAAAGAGACAAGCGAGAGACAGAGACAGTAAAGAGAAAACATGGGATCTTCTATTTAACACTGACCTACGCATACCAAGGTCTTCAAGTTCATTTGAGCATGTCTTTGACTCAAGGCAAATTAGTTTAAGTCAGTCAGAGCAGGTAAGCATCTACTGGTATCCCTCTCCCAACCCTAGTTTTCCTCTCCTGAAGGAAAGATGAGCACCAGTCCCACTGCCAACACTTTCCTTTCTTGATTTTTACAATACAGACTACAATTTACAATTTTCAAGGGGCTAAGAGGCACATTATTCCTTCCCACATACTAGTTCCTTTGTCGCATATTGTCCCTCAGTATCACCYGGTTACACAGGTTTACCCAAAGCAGAGAAAGTATAATTGAAGCTGGCTTCCCATAAACCTGTCTTTGAAATATGGCCTTTTCAAATATTAAGCAGTTAGTTCCACTAATAAAAATGTGCCACATTTCCTTACCTTAATGTTTTAATTTAAAAACTCAAACAACATTAGCAGGACCAGGGAAAGTACTAAGAAAATAACCTACTAGTTTTGCAGGGCCACRAAATGTCCTACAGAGCTTCATTCTGCAAGTGCAACTTGTTAATACTAAACAAGAGTTAGCTACACATGCATTGGAGGGAGACAATGCCTAATTACTTTTCAATTAAAAGAAGAGTTTCCTTAAAGCCACTGTTTTGGAGATACAGTTAATTAGATAGTTTCTGAAAGTGTACATTTGTCACAGAGGTATTTGGGTTTGTTAATGATGCCTTTATTTCATAACTGTCTAACAAAGGGCACTCAAAACTCAGGTGAGAAACATGCCACAGGAAAGCAGCAATGCTTCGCACGCCTGGGAGATGCTCTAGGTGATTGCTGTGGGAGTGGCATGCGCTTCAGATGGCATCATTTAGCCTTCGTACCATTAATTGTTTCCAGGCTTCAATTTTCTTAAGTAATCACTTTCAAGAAAAAGCAGAGAAAGTTTAAGCCTGTGTTATTTGGATAAGAAAAGTTTTATCTCTGTCACTACTTTAGTGCTGTGAATTCAATATACGTCATAGAATAGTATACCTACACTTAGGACTCAGTGTTTTCCATTTTGAAGATCTTTTTTGCAACTGCTCTTAGTTTTATCAAATTAGTTATTTAAAGATACATTCCAACTAATCCCACTAGTACTTTTTTAAGCCTGGATGTATCAAATCATAAGTCCACGTGCATGCACACGCACTTGTAATGAAACACTTCCATAACTTCTCAGACCAGGTTAAGTAAAAATGAAAAAGAAGATGACAGAGACATTATTTACATGCAGACGTTGTTTACGTCCATGTTGTTAATTAGGAGCCTACCTTTTTCAYCACGTATGAAAATCTACCCAAGGGTGTCAACCTAAGAAAAACTGCAGCTCACACAGRAGGTCATTTGGGTTTGGGACTGAAAAATATGGTCTTGCTTCAGAGGATCCGTAGTGGTTTTCCAGTACCAAAGAGAGGAACTGAGACCTGGGAGACAATTTCTCCTGTGCTGTCCATACTGCTGCTGATGGCGTTTGGACAGTGAGGAGGAGTAGGCCAGACTTGAGTAGGAAGGAGAGAGAAATCAGGCTCAGAACGATGGCACGATGGGATATTGAGATGAAGGGCCAGAAACGTGTGGAAGTTAACTGAGATAAGCTGCTGGAGGATTTGGGAAGAGAAATGAAACACTGTGCTTACTGCAAGGCTTGGGGGGGACACACACCATTACAAAGGGAAGAGAGGATGGGGGGACAAAGAGTTACAGTAAATCAGCAAAGTGGCACATGGAGAGCTAAAAAGAACAACAGGCATAGGGAGGCTTGGGATAAGGACAAAGGATGCTGGACCAGCCACTGGCAGGAAAAATTACAGGTTTGTAGCCATCAGAACAGGCACCAAGGCTTCAGCTTTCCATCCACTGTCAGCAGTTATCTGCTAATCACTCTAGCAAAGATTTAAACTTTTCTGCAGATGTCTGGTCCATGAGGATCCACCATCTTAAAGACATAAGTCTAAGACTCTCACTAATCATTATTATCTCAGCTTCAGAGATCTGCAAGGTGGATCCACAGGCTCCAGATGTGCCAGCTGTCCAATTTGGAGTGTCAGTTTGATAGTGCATAGTGGAATACGTTTCTTCTGTTTGTTTTTAAAGCAACTGCGAAAGCCACATGCAAAACATTTGATTTGGAAAATTTTAAGCGTCAAAGGGAACGAACGCCCAACAGTTAGCGGATGCCAGAACTCGAGTCTGATGTGAAGCCTTAATTCACATGCTTTGTGCCTGCACAACCTGATGCCATCTTTAATAACATGCTGGTACAGATTAATAACAACATATTTGAATGTCAGCTGGTGTAAAGCTATACAGTTCCAAAGAAACAAAATGTTCACACTTCAGTTGTGTATTTGGCCCATCATTTCTCGTGATATTGTTTAAAACTTGAATGTGCTTAAGGCTACGTACTAATCACTGTTCTGACTGCAACATGGCACGCTTCTGAGACATACTCCAAAGACATTTCTGTTGTGCGGTAATCAAAAAAATCTAAGTTAAAATGATGTGCAGTAATCAAAAAATCTAAGTTAAAATGATTAAGTCACATAAAGTCTGATGTTTCACCTTTGTTATTACGTTATAAGCAATTACTAGGAATATGGCAGAGAATTTAAAATAGAATGCAAAATGAGAAATTAACCATCCATGCACACCCCAGTTATTTAGTATAGCATTATATTTTGACAAGGTCTTTCCATTCTCTGGCAAGAGCCTATAAGTTATCTTTTAAAATTTCTTTTCATAAGATCTTATGAATTTATTTGTTGAAATACAGCAYAAAAGCACGGAAATTTCATTTGATTGGAGCGCAAACAAAAAGATAATGTAAGATTCCTCTTTAAAACTAAACAGGATTTCATAAGACTGAGGCTCAAACTCAGGTGGAAGTCTAGAAGAAGTTCTTGTTGGTGCAACTAAGACATTCAGTTGGCTCCCTAAATAGGCATGCTATGTCAGGAAAGGCTATAATTAAACTCCCTGAGTCTGTCAGTCTTGTCTACATGGGAATGTTATTGTGATATAAATGAAGTTAATTAAAACTGGTATAACTCCCAGGTGGATAAATTTATGCTGGGGAAAAAGACCAGATGTTTTCTGCGTAGCTTCGGAGGGCAGCGTAAGCTACCTCCAGCCAGCCCATGGCTTTATTCTGTGCATCAATAGGAGGAGGTGAAGCGGTCAGACTGCACTGGTTCATCTACACTCGTGTAATGGCAGCACCGCTATGTTTCAGAGCCTTTGCAGGGGCAAGCCGCTACACTGACGTGCTCGATGTGTCTGACTGCGTAGCAATCTCCACTACACCTCAGCTCTTCAGATGTAGCTCTCGACCCTGTAACAGCTACGTACTGCTGTCAGGACAGCAAACTGCACAACCAAAACAATGCTGACCAACTTATGAGAAAATMTGAATTAAATAAGACTATTTCAGTCCTTCTCCCACTGGCTCGACATCAAGCATTCAGGCAGTTTGTCACTGTCAGCACGCCCTGAGTTCCTCATGTTGGACAGCCATYGAAGGGTCATGTTGAAGTCCCTTAAGCTTTTATGAGTCTGAGGAAGCTTTGATACTGTCTCTTCCCCTTCGGCAGTGTAGCACAGCTCCTTGGTACAGGGAGGTGTTTTTTTCTTTCTTTCCCCCTTTTTTTTTTTAAACATCTTTACAAAAACGTGTAATTCTCCAGATTTCTTGGATTCCCCAGATTTCTTAGATCTGAACAAAGCTATAAAACTACCTTCACACATTGCCCATCATTGATTTCTCACGTCTTTAGTATTCTTTGGTCTTACAACACAAGAGACCCAACCTCCTCTTCCTCCTCCACTGCTGTTCTCCTGAGGTCTGTCCTTTGGTGCCTGGGACCTCTCTCTTCTCCCTAATATCACTGCAAGATCCATTTTCTATAACCTCTGCTCACTTTTGTCTCCCCGCTGAAAGACTTCTAATTAGCCTGCTCGAATGATCGAAGTCCTCTGTTRCCCTCAGTGCTCTACCTTTCCCAGTCATTGTTCAGGCTTCACTGCGTCACTCTAGGACCCAGGGTGAAATTATTTCATCTGTTGCTCTCTGTTCATCATAATGATAATGGAATAATACTCTCCACTTAACGTTACCCATATATCATGAACATATATCATAATATCTGTATTAAACTTCAACACAGAGGAACAGATTTTGAGCTGCTTGGAAGGGACAGGAGTGCAGGAGCTGCCTGCAAAGCACTGTTCGACCCCTCTCCTCCTGGATCAGCTATCAAGCAGAAAAAATAGTCCTCASATGCATATGAATGTTTTACACTATGACACCAAACAGGCGAGTACTCCTTGGCTGCTCTGCGATGCACCCTTTGCCATTCGGGGCATCCCTTGCTAGTTTTATCCAACAGCACAAAGCACGAATTGGGATCCAGTATCTGGCCAAAAAAATTACATAAATGCAAGTTGTATTAATAGGGTCCCTCAAGAAAGCTGATATGTATGCAACGCTGTATTTCAGTGCTTTGAGTCAAAGAGCTCCTAATAAGCACAGACACAACCTACATCACAATGTGTAGCAATTTGAAGTAAGAGAAATAACAACTCTGAAGCCCTATTTTGATTGATTTTTACAGAACACTAATGTAACATCTAAGCACTCAGACGAAGAGAAGGAAAAACTCCACAAGTTAGGTGAGACCCGCCCACAGAGAATTTCTTCACCTGATCACACCAGTTTGCAGAGATAATTGTATGGAAGGAGCCACACAATGTTGAATTTCATGATAAATGGACACTATGACAGCAAATGATTTCCCCTAATGTTCCATTATGCTTCTCAACGTTTGAAATTTAATTACTTGGAAAAAAAAAAAATGCAAAAGCCATCAATGCCCTCACCATTACGCAGTATTTTCAACTTGAGAAGGCATTTTGTTTCACCGTAAAGAAAACTTCAGGTGTGAACCCAAGGGAGGCAGATCTCAGACATTATGACAATGTTGCTATAGCAATTATTTGTGGGAACGTGCATCAGTCGCATTTTAGCTCTCAAGCCTACTGCTCAGCTCACGCATGCTGTTCATAACCAGAATATAAACTGCCTGATGCTTATTGTATCCTAATAAGATTTGTAAATTACTTATAGTGATGTACTTCCAATAACTAGGAATGGAAGAATAGTTTTTGTTACTAATATTTAATCATGTTCAGAAAAACCCTTTATATCTATGTATTCAGTTAGATATTTCAACTGCTTTCTTCCATAAAATCAAAGTTATATAAATATATTCTAAAAGCAATCAATTACATTTTCTGAATTATTGTGCATAATACATTATTCAAATGGGGTCTGCTTTGAATAGCAGTTATTTAAGATCAGATTAATATTTGAAAGTTAAGGAAGAAAAACTTAGATCAAGATAAAGTTTTATAATCATTCAGCATGAACGAGGGGTGTGAAAATGCAATGTTCAAGTATTCTCAAAAGCCCAAGCAGCAGATAAAGCAGACATATCTGAATCACCCTTGCATGTATTTTGTCCATTTAATAATACTTCACTGCTTGACTAAACTAAATTTTCCTGGCTACATTCATTAAAAATAAATGCAATTGTGCAATGCTTGTGATATTAATGGGCAGCTGCAGGCCTCAAATCAAAACCTCAGAGCCAAAGTATCCCAGGCTTTGGAGGGTTTAGGTTTGAAGCTAGTTCAGTCTAGCAAAGCAATCTATGAACATAAAACTCACACACAACGGASAAACTACCTCTGCAGACCAGACCCTCCGGGGTGCTCAAGTCATATACTCAGCCAGCTGGAAGCACTTTCTTCAACCTACTGTTCTTTAATCCCCAATTAATCTTATTAATTGATCTTATACTTTTAAAACTGCTTCAGCAGGCAGAACAGGATGGGTCCTAGGAGTGCATAATGCTTAATTTCACAACGAAGTCTTTGGTAATGAAAGATCCATCATGGTACAAAGTGAGTGCCCTACATAAAATGAGGCCACAGGGGACCTGGCTATGTTCTGCATTTGCTTACCAAGATGACAAAACTTCTCACTAAACTCTGTCAGATACACAGTGAGGCAGTTCCTTAACATTTCCTTCCCAGTATCTGTAGCCTGTCGACTTAATATACACATATTTCAGCATGTCTTAATATTTTGCTCCAGCATAATGAAAAYGTTGCAGCCTCCCTCCTTTGTTCTTTCCAGCCTTCTTCTGCAGCAACATCTGAATTACAGTAGGTATAAAATATCTACTTATGCAAATTGCACTCAGATATTTTGGGGGATGAAAATCCTAGCAAAAAACTATGTATAACTGAGTGGTCTCTGAGCAAAGCTATCATTTCTCTCTGTTTTTTTTGTCTTGAAATAAAATCCATGAACCCTTTTCAAGACATGAAAGTCATACTTCTTAAGCCCATCCATCAACGTGTGGAGTAGGCTAGCCACTCCCTGTAGTATTTTTACAGGTAATATAGCAAAGCCGTTTCCTAAAATGCACTTGACACATGCTAATGCTCAGTCTGGAGGTACCTGCTTTGTTTTCAGTACATACAGGCTGCCCTGTCAACCCCTGGATTTTTTATTTTTGTTTTTTTTTAAACTCCAAATAATAAAACAAGTGGTAACTGGTATTACTAATTAGCAGTTGTGTATAAAGCTGCTCTTTAGCTTCCCTACCCAATTCTCCACATTAAAAATAGATGAGGAGAGGATGAGGTTGACATTTAAAAGTACAGTTCTTTTGATAGGCAACAGAAATAGGAACATCTACACAGTCCCAGGGACTTTACTGACTGGGGAAAAGATGTCTAGGAAAATCATCTGCAACTCCACCCCGCAATGTGGGGGACACCCTGACACAGAAAAAGAAGGGAATCTGACATCCTCCCCTGAAAGCTGTGGCCCAGGGAAGCATGGGGCCTGCAGAGCTGAGATACCCCCTCCCAGGTTACACCGTACCCTGGGACRCAGTCCTCTCCTTCTTCTCTGAACCTTGTGATGTGATGTGATTCTTTCTTCTTCCGCAGTCTTGAAACTTACCCCCTTTTTTCTTTATTAGCCATAATACCAGGTAGCTGTAATGCTGTAGACCCAAGAAAAAGCCTGCTGTCATGCTCTCTCCTATCCTACCATTTACTTGTAAACACACAAAATCTCCAAATGCCCCCAGTCTCAGCTTTTTAAAACAACACAGAAAATCCTTGATTTCCAGGAYGGCAATGAGAAATACATGTTTTCCATTAATTGGCTGCTATTTGCCTAATTCATACGGGTTTTAGTGCTGGGAAAACAAAGGAAACAAAAGCCTTCCCTGCGGTCTTAAATCCTTTTTTTGGTTATGGATTTCCTTCAGGAGAAATGATCACCTTGGCGTGCACAGCTCTGCACTTGCAGCTTTATGCAACGGCTTCCAATTAAAACAGCAGGACGCAGAGCGAACAGCCGATTTCTTCCCCCTAAAACCTTCTGCACCCACAGCTCAGTTTTGATTGAACAACATCAAGATGGCTTCACATGGAAAGCACCTCAAGGAAAAGGTGGGCACTAACCCACCATGAAGAGAGGGGTGGCTGATAGATTCCGATCRGGTAATCAGAGAGGAATTAGTATTTTGCTTCCTGAAGGCAGGACGGGGGTCCCGGCCAGCGGCTCCCGCCTGCTACGGAGCAGAAAGCACAGCACCACCGCTCCACYGCACCTACTGCCACTTCTCCACCATGACCGGGTGTTTCTTCAGCTGAAGGGTGAATGCCAGCAGACGGGGTGTTTTCAGTGATTCTGCTCTGAAAGTTAAATCTGCCATTATAAGATTATGCTAATAGCTAAACCTCAGCTGTACCTGTCAATTTGTACTTCGGGAAGGCTGTTATCCCCTGCATCAATTTAACAGGAGAAAACTGAGCGTTAGGCGGTTCTCGTGTACACGGAAAATGTACACACGGCAAAAGCCACCACCGCACAATGCCACAAATCAGGAGTTCTGGAAACGCCGGAGCAAAGCCTCCAAGAGGTGATTATAATCCCCAAATGCTGACTTGGAGATGGCAGACTTCTCGCAATGGCATATGCAATTATAGCGAGCACTTGCAAAATTTATTCTCCATTAAACATGCCGCGTAAGTATCAATAAAGATCGTTTGTCTTCTATTCCTTCACCACTGATCTGACCTTGTTGTTAATAAAAGTAAGAAATAGCTTTTTTCATCAATATAGGAACACATGTAGATTGATATTTATCACTACATGGTCTGCTTAGAGCCCTTCTAGTTTTCTTTGAAGGATCACAAATTATTCACAACACAGTGGGGTTTCTTCAGTGATCACATCTCAGGCATTTTATACAACATCCTTGTTTTTGTATCTGATATCAAACCCTATAAAACACATCATTTTATGGGGAACCTGAAATTGGATTCCTCTGCAACAGAACATTTCCTCCCTCGACTGTCTGCAGCACTTCATAAAATATTTATTGATAGGGTGCCTAAAAATACACATAGGCCAGCACAGCTTTAAGATGGATAACTATTTAGCAGCCATAGACTAGATTTCACACTACAGGGTTCTTATTAGGCATAGTTGCCTAGAAATCACACTTATTTTCTGACATATGATTATAAATATTTTCATTTAAAATGAATAATTCAGCTCACTGAACAGACAAAATCATATAATTTTTACTTCTTCAAGGTTCCCCAGCAAAAGCTGTGCTCAGAAGCATATGGAGGACCCAGGTGAACAAGCCTGTGTCTTTCTGCCTATTTCTCTTTTATTTGAAAACAGAATTTAATTACTCTCTTTGTACACACATTGCAAATTCCCGGTCAAACTTCGGCATGAAATGCAGAGATGCCGTTTTGGGCCAGGCATTTCCCAGTGCGACTTTGTGTGATGCTGAAAACTCCCGTCCCCTGAAACCCCCTGGGCTTGGCTGCCTGCATATGAACGAGCCGGGGCTCTTCTCCGTGATGCAAATGGCAAGGCAGMCCCTTTTCCTGGCTAATTAAGGCCGTGACAAACACGTTCTCACTGCACTTGGAGACGCACGACTTCCCCAGGGAAACGTGGCACCCGGTTTTGCACCAGCAACGGAGACAGGCAGAGACATGCAGGGCCACTGTCCCACCCCACAGTTACCTTCTCACCGGCCCCTGCCACGACTACGTTGGGTGTGTTTCCAGTGAAGCACCAAGAAATCACCCGCTGCTTCCATGTGTTTTGGTCCAACTGGCTTCCCCAAGTGCGGATGGCAAACAAGAGCTGGCACTTGGACACCACGGCGAGAGGAGAGGGCACTGTCAGCAGTGCTCCCTCTCCGCCGCAACCGCCTGCTATTTGGGAAACTTTGCTTGCAAAAGAGGGATCGCCACAATTCCCAGTTCTTCTGTTACGGATGCTGAGGGGTTCACCCTCCTCTGTTACTTATTAATTTACAAAAACCTTACCTTTCCGTTATTGCACCTTTTTTTTTTTTTTTAAGATAATTAATTCCCCTGTGATAGAGGGATCCCCTCCCAGCACTCTGGTTTTCCGCTCTCGGTGGGGTTCGTATGAAACACACCGAGGTACCATCTTATAAAACTTATAAGACTGCAGTAGGCCGAGTCTGGCTCTACACGGTTTCTCAGGCTGTACTGTAYTTTCCAGAAAACGTGCTCCGTGTGTTAAAGACACACCTTAACATTACACAACACACCCAACCTGAGCACGCCTACAATTAATTTGCTAGAATATTTTATTCACGAGCACATCTGTTGCAGCATATTTCACCATATTCAAGGGACTAGATAAAAGCCTGTTTTCCACTGTCTGTAGGCGTATAATGCATCCATCTCGTGCAAAACAACAGCGTTGCTTTCCCGAAAGCAACGGCTGAGGAACTGAATACTACTGAGAATTTCTGCTTGATGAGTATAGCAATCTTAATTGAGATTTAATGTTTACTTTACCTGGTTAAGCACAGAGCAAACACCAGAGAAATTATTGTGAAACAAAAAAAGAATTGTTCAAAAGCTAATTAACAGTGGTTAAAACTTGCTCGGTTCAACAATAACCTGCCCAAGCAACAGGCGCTTTCCAGCACAGCAAATGCTTAGCCTCACAGATAAACCTTTGAACTCACTGTGTTGTTTCAGGCACCCGAACCACTGATTAAAAAAGAATAATTTAAAAGAAAGCGTGATCTTACCTGCAGAAGAGGAAAATGACTAAATATTTAATTATTCTCTCGTACACAGGGAACTAGAAAATAGGCAGAGTGAGCCTGTGTGTGTTTGTGGGAGATCCTGTGTTTAATCCATGCATTTCATAATGTTTAGGAAGATACAATCACCGTTTCACAGCTGCTTTCACATAGGTCACTGCTGTATGACTCAAAACTTCATTAAAGCATCAATTCAAAGACTGGTGAATCTTTCCATACGGTTGCATTCAGCTTCAGATCAGGTCCTAACTTCAGAGTCTGCACTGCCTTTCCCACGTCAAGAAGGACCCAGTTCTGGAGATGCCATGCACTGCATGCAATGGTTTTAACCTTGCCACTTTTCCTTCCAAGGGACTATACACACTTAGAAGCACTAGAGATTCAGTAAACTCATTATTTCTGTCCCAAGTCCAAGCATTTAGATCACCCCACCACCACCACCACTTACACAGCCTTATGTTTTGCAAAATAAAACTAATTTAAGTCTACCTGCTTCTTTTTACATAGGGCAATCACCCATGACCTCCAAGAGCCTTTATTATGCTTTATTTTTAGCCCYTCCTGCTCTGCCTGATCTGATAAGAGAGCCACTTCAGCTTAGAGAAGCATGAGTGGCAATGCTGCAGTGCACAGTTGAGAGCTGGAGCCAGTATTGGGCATACCCAAAAGAAAAACAGTACTTTTGCGACAGCAGCCGCAGTTCAGCATTAAAACATAGAAACATGCAAGCAACAAATAGCCCTAATTATTCTAGACAAGAAAATTATCTGCAAAGTGGAATGCCACAATCTCAGAAATACATGCACACAACCTTCTAATCAGACATGGTATCTCATTTTCTTAAGCAATCAGGACCTCCTTCGAGGACCCATTCTATTTCTCATGGTGGTTGGTCTACTTTTCTCATTCTCTGTGTTTTTAGCTACTGGGGATAATAAGAATATGGATTAATGACTGATTTTAATGTCATGTAACACTGGTAACTTACAWATAATACAGTAATTATATAAGCAACTGTCTCTATAATCATTCTTCAAGGAATCACTATCTACAAATCTGCCACTTTGCCTTTAAAAGTACAACCCTAAACTGTCAAAATCAAATTGGATTTTCATTAAAATACTACAGGAGTTAAGCAAATAAGCTACAGAACTGTGCCTTGCAACGAATCAATATTTCATGCCATAATTTATACTGTGGAGAGCCGAAGTAGAAAGACATTTATGTAAAMCAGGAACTTTCATTTTGTTGTTATTTTTTTTCTTATTTCCCTCTCCCACAGAAATCCAGTAAAGCTTCAGAAGTGCCAACATCTATAGCCATACCTACTAGGGGCTAAGCTATACTGGGCACTGAAGAAATTATGGATGTTAACCATGAAAAATAGGAATGCCTATGTTTGACCCACACCATTTTTGCTGTTCATCACAGGACAGATATTAAAGCACAAGGACATTTTTAAAAGAAAGGAGATGAAGGAATATTTTGTATTACCATGTAAAATGCACAGATGTTCACAAAGGCCAGAACCACTTCAGTCAACTCCTTGAAAGACAAAAGTGGCTTCAGCATTGTGCACCAACTCCTGCATTGAAGCCTCCTCTTTGTAATGAGTGCAATTTCCCCTCTAACAGCAGCATCTAATTTCTCGTTTTCATTAAACGTTCAACATTATTAAATGAAACACAATTAAAATAATTTCAAAATCAAACAGCAAAAAGCCAGAATTGCTTTACAAGCAAACTCTTCCCCTAATTGCTCTTTAAATTCATCTCCCACTTCTGCCCCCCTCCCATAATGTCAACTGGATTTAAGCAGAAGTTTTCAGAAGCAAGGATGAATTCCTCTGGTGTAATTCCACTAACTGGGTCTTTAGGTCTTACTAGGCATTACTCCCACTGATACCAGAAGGAATTTTGCTTGGATAAAGAGCAACAGATCTACCAGCCTCTATGTCCTCAACAGGTTCTGCAGAAGTTCAGATCATCAAGAGAGGAGCCCCTGGATTAGGATTATTTGGTCAGTTGTTCCCCTATTACTGAGACATCTTCTTAAATAAATGGACTGTTGCTAACAGGCCACTCTGGTAGAAAACATGGTTATTCTAGATAATGACACAGTTCATGTACAGAAATAATTCTCAGCTAATGGATGTCTTCCTTTGGATGACTGTGAAAGGCCACCCCAGAGGTCACGAGACACAGTCAGGGTCAAGCATTCTTTGTCAACATTTTGAAACAGATATGCAGAACCAGAACATATCATGTAGTYTTTGTTACTCCCCAAAATATTTTACTCTCGTTATTACAACAAACACAAAATGGTGATGACTTTTAAAGAACACCAACGCTGAAGAAGGCATCAGCAACTTGAAAATTACTGGTGTCAGGAAAGAAGCATCTGRAAAATGCGCAATAACAAGAATCTAGATTAGGCTCTGTCAGTAACTAGCAATGCAAGTCCTCATTACGGTGTATAACTATGTTTATGCTTATGTTTTGTACTTGTAGTTTGTTCAGGTCTTTCTATATTAACACAATGCCTAGTGAAATGATAGAAAAATAAAATAGAAAAATATGTTCACTGTTCAGCGTTCCTAATCAACTAATTTAAAGGGCCAAACGAGCAGTGCTGGGCACTTTTTCCTGCCTAAAGTCTTCTAATACATATCTACTGCTAGAAAAGTCCACCCAAAACTATAATGCTAGAGGAGAACTTTGGAAACAGACTGGACTTTACGACCCAGAAATTCTTTGTCAGTCTTATGTTCTCAGCTTAGGTAATTATGAATAAGTTCCTGTGTGGGTGAATGAACCCCTATGAGTTTTTGTTTAAAATTTGTGTCTTGAGCTAGACTTCCCTGCCTTCAGTCAGAGGTCTCTCTTAACTGAATTGAAATTTTGCTAGTTGGAAAAGGCTATGACATTCCCCCCAGGCCAGTGATGGGTGGAGACTCTTTCTACATACTGGGAGATTCAACAAAGCCATTTCTTTCTGGTTTAGAAATAGCAAGGCTAAATTTGTTTGATGTCCAGTATTTGTACCTGATAGACTCTCCCTCTCCCCAAAAGCAAACAGGCAATAAAAAATGCAAGCACTGATCTAGGCAAGCAAGTCATCACCTGTAACTTCCCCAAGGCGGCGGGGGGAAAAGGGGGAAAAGCAACGGTTTTCGTCTCATCATCAAAGGGTTTTGGTATGTAAGGCCACATTAATGCTGGAGAGCTCTCCAGCCAGCACCACTAACTCCCTCCCAGTTTAACTCCCAATTCTGCTCCTGTTTTAACATGGAGGCAGATGCCAGCACACGTGCAAACACCCACTCCTCTTTCTGGCGGCTGCTTTTTTTGTGGCGTTGTGCCTGACCATCTTATCAACACACACCTCAAAATGTGACCTCCCCCAGGTACTCTCACAGATGTATAGTTTCCATAGGCTCTCCCAATCATAAATCTCATTGTAGATGACGGCCTGCAGCAAAACTGGCCCAGACCTCATTCTCTTTCAGCTTCCTCCTCTTCTTTTCAGGTAACACTTTAGTGCTCTTTAATCACAGAGTATCACAGAGCTTTTGCAACTATTCCAACTTGCTATCCTCCTTCACATCCAGAAAACCCCATCCTCACAGTGATAAGCTTTTCAGCCCTTTTTTTCACAAAGAAGTCATATCGAAAAGGTTTTAAGACCTTGCKAAGCTACATGTGTCCCAGTCTAACTTGCATCATTTCCTTCGCAGTGTTACTTTTGACATGGAAAATGGGCTTTATGAAATTAAGGGCTCCAGCAGTTTAGTTGCATATTTCAGGTTCTACCACATAATTTTCACATTTAATATAAACAACTCCTAATGGCTACATTGGGTGAGCAAAGTCGAAGGGATACCTATTTTATTAAACCTAGCAAAAACCTGGCTAAAACCTGACTTTGTTTTAAAATCCCCAAACTCTCTCTTCCCCAATGCCTTTATTGATGCATCTCAGAAGCCACACACTGGAAACGGTTTCTAATGCATCTTCTAAAGGTTGGCTGAAATACAGGTACAGATACAAGAAACCACTTTTAATGAGCATCATCCTTTCCATTCTCTAGTTGAATGGATCCCTTGATATTGGAAATTTTGGATCTCAGTTGCTTTATTTTGAGCTTGCTATTCCTCACGCTTTTCCACGCTCAGCTGTGATAGCAAGCTGGCCTCTTCTGCTGCCCATTTATTYACAGGCAGGAAACTTCCCTTTTGTGAAACACCCCATCAGGCAACTTTGCTAACTGATTGCTTCCAGCAGCACAACAGCACCTGACAGATAAATGCCAGATGTATYGTGAACATCAGCTGAAACGATCCCACCCTGTCCTGCCTCTGTCTTCTCTGGTGAACGTTGGCATCAACCAACTGCATATTCAGCCACTTACCAGTTTCTCCAGGCTGCTTTCACTCCTCCCCAAACCAGCCCAATTCACACCTGCTTATGTTCTTTCTTGTTACAGCTTTGGGAAAACACAAACAGTATTTAACAATCTTCTCCAGCATCACTACAGCCCTTCCTGGGGACGAACACACAATTCCTGTACTTTCCAGATTGCCACCAACTGCTTATCTGTTTAATCCTGCATTTTGGTAAATCTCACTGTGATACGGAGATGGACAGTAATCGTCAAGGAATGTGTGCAGTAGTCCATGGGGTCAAAGCCTGCCTGCATCTATGCTCTATACAGGTCTTGCTGGAATTGAAGTTTTCATAAATGCAGAACAAGAAGAAAATAAAACTTCCCTGTTGCCTGCTGTAACCCAAATCCTCTCTCTGTGCACCCATGTGTTACCCTTGCTCTTTGGCAGTGGGATTTGGGTATCCTCCTCATGTCTCAGGATACCACAAGGATAAACTGTAAAGTCTCTGAAGAGATTTGTTTTCTCTTTCTGGAAGGTTAAGATGCCCTAGTCTTCTTAGGTTGTTTTTTTTTTTTAAGGGGCTACAGGAGTTTCCAAGAGTGGTTTCCCAGTCACTGGCTCATATAAGACATATTATAACATTCTACAATTTATTTAATCCTCTCTTCCACCACCTCCAAGACATTAATCAGTGTTTACTACGCTGTTTTACAGAGTGTTCTTGAGGACTGTATCAACTGAGAAGTTCGGGGTGCATGTCTGTCCAAAGAAGATTCTCTGCCTGAAATCAGATTACGCCAACACAATCTCTTCCCTTTGTATCAGGGCTGAGAGCTATCTCAGATCATTCTCAAACATATAAGCTGTCCTCCACGGCTGAACCACTGCAGAAAAAATGAGACATTACGTATCAAATATTTTTACGACTCTGAGTATGAAAATACGCGCACACATACTCACCGCACAAAAGGGTCTYGTTTTGAAGGAGAAGCTGCCAGTTAGCTGTCCCCACAAGGCTAACGTATAACTCTCTGTGACTTTCACAGCTGTAGCCCACAGCTGCATGCAAGATTCAAAGCACCTGCTGAGGGACGAATCCTTTCAGAGACTTTTCACTTTGTTGTTCTGAATAACCCTTCATCAGTTTTCTGAGCATAAAAGCACACTGGTGTGTGRCCTTGGGAAGGGTGCCTTCCTCACCGGCGTGGCATGCAAAGGCAAGAATCAAAGCCGGCAGGATTGCAAGATCCTGTTGGCAGACRGATGGTTACAGTGTATTGGCCGCCTTGTTTTAAAAATATACTGAAGGCAGGCTCTTGCACTGAGATCCCTTCCCCTTTATACTGACATGGCTCTAAGTGGGACTACTGCATGTGAGCTACTGGCCCACATTGTGCAATTCCAGAGGAGCAGGTACGGAGCATGGACAGATGCAATGACAGATTCCGCTCAGGTGAATTTTCAGCCAGAAAGAAACAACAGATTTAAGAAGCAAGTATTGCTCCCAGACATTTCAGGGGGGTGCTGGTTCTGAAATGTGAGTATAACACTCAGTCTTCCACTGTAAATGAGGTTAAAAACTAAAAAGAAGAAGAGACTGCACTACCAAGAGCAGCAGAGACAGTTACAAGACTCTTATTTTGAGATTTTAATTGGCATGAAATTGATGGTAAGGAGAGCACCACTGTTTCTCCTGATTTGACCTCTGCAGTGYGAGATAAACAAAACTTTCCTGATAAAGACTACAGTCTCAACTCTTACAATGTATCTGGCAGTCAGTCAGCCACCCGCTTYGTATAGACAACCTAATAAAATTAGAGATCCTTGGAATAAGGCCAGTGTTTTGCTCAGTCCAGCATCCAGGCCTGGCGGGCTCCCTCAGCCGGAGAGGTTGTGGATTGGGCACRCACACCATGCTTACAGCCCGAAATCAGGCCACCGGCACAAGGAGGAGCGTCGGTGGTTTGAGTGCAGATGCCACCCCTGTGCATGTGCGACGGGAGTGTTCCCTACTGAAACCCCTCTTCTTTTTTTAGACACTGAGAGCGCCTGCTGACCGGAGCATCCTTTCCAGTACTTCAGAGCCAGAACAGCTCACATGGAAATCGGATCCAGCAACTTGCGCAGTTACTAACATTTCCATTASGTCTACATGAATTTACAAAGAAGAAAAAAAAGAAAAACTTTTTTTTGACTGCTGAGCTCACTAATCGCCACAGGTCTGAGGAYCACATTTGGTAGCAGTGTCTAACTTGCAGGACCACCCTTTGAGGGCACTCAGAGACAAAACTCAGCTTATCTAGAACATGTAGTAGTTTCCTTAACTCCCACTCCCAATTATTTTGCAAGGATATTCCTGCCTTTCCTTTCTTCCAAGAATATCCTTCCCCCTCCCAGTTATCAGCACTAATACAACTGAGCATACATCCATGCAAAACCATTCACAGGAGGAAGAAATGCCACCTCCAAATTAACAAACTTTCACTGGAGGAAAAAGTCCACCCGACTTCAAATAAGTAGCTTACTGAATCGTTGACTTATTTCAGGTCATACACATACATGCAAAACACTGAACCAAGAATAACTCAAATGGTACCTGGAAAATGCAAGCATGATTACAACTCTTGCAACATATTTACTGATTAGACTGTCAACTTTAACATTCAGGATCATTTCAACTCAAGACACAACTTATTTGTCACTCCCAATGCCCTCTATTAGATAGRTGTCCTGTTCTGGGACACTGGTGCTGAAGGAAAAGCCGAATAGAGAAGATTCATCGGAAAAGAAAATTGTTTTTAACTTCTGAAAATAACAGCACTACTGTTTTAGTATAAGACCATGTGAAATAAAAGGCAGTTTGCAAAGCTCACCATCAATTGAATGTGGGTTAGTTAAACAGTGACACAAAGTTCCTCCAAAATGCCAGRATAACGTGATTAATAACTCTTTTGCTCAATTCTTGCTTGGATCCTCAAATTCAGTTAAAACCTATAAATTATCTGACATACTCATAAATGAATGAGGAACATGAAGTTCCCAGAGATAGATGAAGGAACAGGAGTTTCTACATTCAAGCTAGAAATGCAGGTAATTCTGCATTTGCACACTGCTTTGGCAAGGAAGTGGGGCCAGAAAGAACAGGACCCACGACCCCAAGCCCTTGGCTAAGAGAGATGCAGACTCTAGGTAGGCTCTGAATAASACCAGTTTCCACATTGTGAGAGAACATTGTTTAAACAACATTTTTCACAGCTTCATCCGCTCTTACTCTAGTTATCAACATGGCTAAGGCAGCATCCTACCATTTTGCCCTTTGCAGCTTATCAGTAGTACAGGCATATGTCATGCACTAATAGTCTGATAAACAACTGAAGCTGCTTATAGTTCATTCAAGGGGAATAATGTTATTTTCCGGGGTCATCTTATTATTTAGTAATCTCAGATGGTTCTGTCTAATTAATCACAAATAAATGAGAATCTTCTCTTGGAACTGAAATGAATTACAGTTGAGGTAGGCTTTCAATGGGAATTAGTCACTTCCCACTGTATTTTTAGATCATTTACCCAGGTTACTTTCAGTTGCTTTATTTCCACGTACAACAATACCTGAAGTTGAAAAGCTAACTTTAATCCCTGAAGCTGTCTGGATACCGGGCTATAAAAAGAATAACACAAAGTCTAGTAGAACAGTCAAGTCACTCTCGGCACAATGCAAGGCAGGAGCAAGGGTCATGGATCAGCTGCCAGAGCTCCTCATCCTGCAGTGGCTGCATGCCAGAAGAATGCTCCCACTGTCATAAAAGCTGCTGCTCTTTCCTGGTTCAGATAAACCACCTATATAGCAATGGGGAACAGATATTACAGACAGTTTGGACGCAAGAAAATTGTCTCAGACTTTTTCAGGACTAGGYTGACCATCTCAGTTGCCTATTTTAGACGGCCAGAAAACAAAGATTAGACAAAGTGACAGATACATTCCTATGGGCTTAAAAGTTGCTATTATTTCCTTTGTAACCGCCTGCTGCACAAGAACAGTGAGATTTGAATGTCAATCTGTATCCTTTCTGCCTCACACATCATCACCAGTAACCCTGAAGGAGTATTTTGCAAAGGTTGCCTCTGCAGCCTTTTCAGATGCCTCTGCTACCACTTTACTTACGTTATTCCCTAGATAGCTCCAGTAGAAAGGGGAATTATGTAGCAATAAAAATTTTATGCACAGGTAAATCTGCAAAGGGAAGAGTTAGGGCTGGTAAAGTTGACAATTGTCCGTGCAGCTTCTGGAAAGACGTGGGGTCTTACTTTGTTATGCCTCTAGGTAAAAATGGTGCAACTGAGCAATTTAGCTAAGCAATTTAGCACCTAAGATACAGGCAGAAAGAAACAAATTAYGCTGATTCTTAGCCATTTCATGCACCCTAACCCCTGCAAGAGTTAGCAGAAACATCTTACTGTATCTTATGTTAGCTAGAATAACTTCAATAAATAGAAAGAGGAATAACAGAAAGGCTCTCCTGTAAAGTCTCTTCCTAACCAAAACTGAACAAGGCAATCATAATCCAAGACGCACTGCAAGTGCCAGGGGATTCCTGCGGAGATCTCCCGCTGGTCCAGACTGAGTTTAAACTCACTTACAGGATGCAAACTGCGTTTCTCGGGGCTAAGCCTAAAGATGAATAAGGGTGCAGTGCCCYAGCGTGGTGCCCTTTATGCCTAGGACAAGAGGAGAGTTATTTCTGGCACTGATGCAACGTGTGCTGAAATCGGTCACCGATGCTCACGTGGGATGCGGCAGTTCCGCAGACACAGTTGTCAGCAAGGGCCCGGGGCTGCTCAGGCTGTTCGGTGCAGATGGACATCCTCTATGAAATCACAAGCTACATTTTTAGCTCGGCTTTGCAAACCGCTGTGAAGYTGGCATGGGCCGGGGGAAGTGAGCTTGCCCAGGATATGGCGGTCGACGTTGAGTCAACCTCGCAGAACATATTTGCATTTGGGAGTGGAGCTTACCAGAGGGGATTTTTTTACTGGCCTGCTGTGATTTTGGCTGAGTGGTCTCCCACCCTCTCCTCGCTGCCACCTCCCTGCACTGAAAMACGACAGAGGTTTGTTCTTTGTCAAACTCCATTGTACTCATTCCTCAGCTTCCCCATCTTTGGTGCATTACTGACATTTAATACCAGTATTTAATATACGTGTGTTATACGTAAAGTACAATTGTGACTTTTCATTTGCTGTCATATCCCTGTTACTAAGCAATTGTAACATGAATGAGGAACTCAAAAATATGCTTTACTCCTAAGGACCATATGAACTTCAGTTTTGCTTCTACTGTACAATATACTCTACACAAATAATAGACATTTGCTTGTTTTCTAYGTACTCTCTGGGCAACACATTTCTTAAAGACCCTTCAGTCATGAAAGACAAAACAGGTGAAAACCAAAAGCCRTTCTCCACTTCTTCGATGCAGCTGTGCCCCAGGTGTATATTCTGCTTTGAGGGAGCTGTAAAAATTGGTCATAGTGCAGACACACWGCCCTGGACTCTAACCACCCTCTTCCTGACACTGAACTTGCTCAGCAACTTTGCTAACTTACTGGTTTTGGTTAACAGTTCAAATGACCTCAYGGGGAAATTTTGAAAATCCAACAAACCCCCTGAACAACTAAGGTGAAGCAGCACTAACCAACAACATGGAAAAGCAAAGCACCTCCCCCAGCCTGCCATATGGAACAATATCAGAGCATACATGATGGTGTAGCCTTCGCAATGGGAGCRAACTAGCCAGGGAGTTTTGAAAATAGGAAAGAGAATAAAAGAAATCAGAAGAACTACAAGAAAGAAAAAGCAAATACAAAACTTGCAGAAATTTAAGGAAAATAAAGACTTTAAGTCTTTACTTCACGTAGTTTAGTTTTTATTGGTTTGCAGCCATACCCCAGCCAACTTAGAGAAACCAGCAAACAAGGCACTAACATTATTGTGACCAAAAAATGCAATTTACTCTGTGCTAAAGCCCACAACCTACTATATTCATTTCTGGATTTGTGCCAAAACCATACAGCCAGACTTAAACCAGAAGGTGTTCCAAGGTCCTGGACATTACAGACTATCAGCCTGAGAAATACCTTACCACCTGAAAGCTTCCCAGCTCTTCACTGGCAAGTAATCATTTAGTTCATGAGATGGAATTTAAAATGAATCATTTCGGTGAAAATACCATCTTGCTCATTTTCCACTTCACTTCTGATATACTTTCAGCAACAATCAACCAAGACATAGCTAGGTTTAGAAATCAATTCATATGTCCTTACCTACTTGGACTTTATACTCTGYGCTATTCAGACTTCTGCCAGGGGTAACACGTCCATGACATTAAAGTCAATGACAAAACTTCCACTGACCTTAAGGATGGGAGAATTTAACCCTAAATCCACCTTTTTTGGAAACCCACCCACACTGCTGCACAGGACTAACCTGTGTCCACAATGTCCAGATTTCCTGCACATATAAAACACACTTTCTAATCGCTGGCCGTTCCAGTTTTTTTTAAAGGTTGCAGGCATTTTTTCCCTTATGCAGTCGAAAGCATTAGTAGGGAGAAAGAAAAAAAAAAGAAGCATTATTTCTTGCTAGTAGCAATCTGGATGTATGAGCACAGAACAATAATTTGACCTCCTTTGCAGCATCTCGTCAAAAACCAACCAGCCATGGCACTGGGGCTGCACAGAAACAGTCCCAACAGGTATTTCTTTGGAAGAACTACAGATGAGTAACTACAAGGGTTTTGTTGGCTGCCTGTTGATGTACAGTCACTCCACACCCTTTCAGAAAGCCGTTGACTGTAAGTTTTGCCCTTGGCCCCTACTCTGTCTTGTCTCGGTATGGTACTTAGATCAGAGGTATTACCTGAAGTTTCACCCAAAAGGGATTGTAAGATATGACCTGAAAAAAAGGATCAGCCCCACTTAACTGTGTGTGACTATACAGCTAAACCTAATTATGCGTCCCACAGGGAAAAATAAAGTACAATTCAGATGTAGACAAAGATAAAAAGAGAGAGGCAATGCAGAAAAGCATAGCAAAATACTGTAATCATTCAAGCTACCCCACGAGAGCAACCTCTCATGCTTTTGTCAGACTCTTCCTGGATCTGCTGCTTAGAGCAGCTTGCAAGAGGAGGACAAAATACCCTATGGATTGAATAACYGTGTCAGAAATGTAAAAACAAAGAGAGAACAAGAGAGCCAGAAATACAAAGTTACTACTGGCTGAATGTGCAAAACAAGTGTAAAATTATTTTTTGTACCAGAAAAGCTGATCAGTTAGTCACTGAAAAAAACTTAGCTAATTCATAAGATTTAGTAACATTGAAACAAATAGAATGACTAAACTTTGTATTAATATACACAACTAAAAATAATGATAAAATATTTCAAGCTATTGAAAATGTCAACCAAAAAGTTATGAAAACCATTTACTGTTTATCAACAAGTTCCAACTGTCAAGCTTCTCCTTGGCTAAGACTGAATTTGATGTTTGCTTCAACTGTTTATCTTGATGATTTCTTTAGATACACACAACCCAACCAAACTGTAACACCATCTCTAAGAGTGTGAAGACATAAAGAGCTCTAAGGAGAGGAAACAACTGCTCTAAGCAGTGGCAATGGGTGATCCAAGGCAGATGGGTGTCAGCAGAGTGAGAAATCCTTTTACGATACAGAGCTGCTATAGTTCACATGGCCATTGAAAAAAAAACACCATGATTTTCAGTAGCTGTGAAGAGACAGGACAGACGAACAGGTAGTGGTCCAAGATCTCCTAAAGGATATCTCCCATTTGGATTGCAGCAGGTTAGAYCATTCCCTCACTTGTGTCACCAAACCATCCCCATGATCGTATTTTTGKTGTATCATCTACCTGGCACCGAAGGAAGTTCAAAAGAATGTGATTTTTATTTTGAAGCATTTTTTAGTCTTTTCTGTGTACCTGTGTTCTTTGGTACCCCACACGGGTACCTTTCATAAGGGCAACAGGAGATGGCTGAACCTCCTCTGCATTTCCTCCTCGCAGTAAAGCYGTGCTGACAACTCTTAACTTTTTATGTCATCTCAAATGCACAAGGTCAAAAAMTAAATCCTCTCGGACTGTGACTGGGATTTCTTGCTAAATCAACATTACTCCAAGACATAAAGTGCARCTGAGTTTTTAAACATTGTCCTTAGGCTGTTTGCCTCCTCTGAATTCCTGTTGAATATTGATTTTGGATTTAAAGGTCCAGCTGCCCACCTCATCAGGTTGCCCTGGTGTATACAAACTTTGACTGATTAATGGGTTATTTTAAACRCGCAGATACCTCAAGGACTAAAGAACATGGACAACATGAACTTTTATTCTCTTGCTTTATACCACAAGGTTTTAGATCAAACTATACCTTTATAGAAATACAGGCTTGCCCTTCAACATAAAACCACCAACCAGATTTTTGTGTGTACTTCTTTTTTCAGACAGATCTAAGGCAAATCTGCCTAACCTTAGTTATAATCAGTCTTAAAATACCAGAAAAATCACTTAATATTAAACTTGAGACCGCATGTTGGCTTTTGAGATATTCATAACTCTAGCAGACCTTATATTAAGCAAATGGAATTCATTTYGTAGACATTATCTGGATGCATCTCTCCACAGGTGAGCTACCATCTAGGCAGGTTTAATGGACAATTCCTCAGGCTGCCCTGGCAATTACTCCTGCGCTGACCTGGAAGGATCATTAATATTAGGGAGTCGAGAGGCAATTCAATTTCCACTCTGCCTCAGTCCTAAGCTTCTTCTAAGTAGATTCTGTCAGCTGTGTCAAATTATACGTGATGCCTAGGTGATGTGGAAGAGTACTAGGAACAGAGCTGGGAATGACAAACTCAATTCACGAAGTTTTCAGCCTGAACTTAAATAGGGGCCTAAGACACCTACAGGCCAAAACCATTTGGCATGGGAAAACTCTTAACAACCACCCAAAATATTTTTGGCGGGGTAAGATGCTATGGGAAGAGCAAAACCAGGTATGGATTAGCCCAGGGCAATAAGAGAAGAGCTGCTTTATAGAATTGCATATTAAGAGATTTAAATGCATACACAAAAGAAAAGGTACAAAGCTTTGATCCTCAGTCCCACAACTGCAGTAAAAAAAAAAAAAAAAAGATAGCTCGGATCCAATGCAGCAGGTAACCTTTTCACAATCATTAAAAAAGCCCCCCCAAACCCTCTCAACACCCTGGTTACAACCTGTAAACCGGGATAAATCTGAACAACCATCTCCCCCATTTTATTATCCTCTGATTCATTTGAAAGAAAAGAACGTACCAGAAAAGCTCTTCCCCTTTACTTTCTATCTAATAAGGGGACAATTAGACATTTATGTACAGATAGAAGCGGCTGCTTCCTCTCTTTAAAAGCCCCTTTTACCTCTTTTGGCAACCCTCGTCCTCACCTTTGTCTTTGCTCACTATCGTGATACAACCGTCCCACCTGGTGCCAGCCCTGGTGTTGCCAGCAGAATTCCCATGGTGCACGTAGGCGTGATAGTGCCACGGCATTTTAACTCTTCTCGGGCAGAACAAGGAGCGACAAAGGATCACGCACCTCCCGGGAGGAGCTGAGCGCTCTCACACAAACACATACCTTTCTGCTTGCTTTCAGGTAATAGGGAAAGCTTTGTAACCGATGCTCTTTTAAATTAGATGCCTTGGAGGTTTGTTATTTAAAAATAAATAAATAAATAAATAAATAAATAAATAAATAAAACCCCCTTGCTCTTCAGTGTTAGAAACAAGCAAATAAACAATCAATCGTTAAGAAATACACAAACACTTTCATTGTCGTAAAACATGCAGCGATTTACCCTCCCCCAAAAGATTAGAATGAACTCATTTAAAAATGAAGCTACTTGGCATTATATATCATGAAATATTAGTCAATCAGATATAGTCATTCATTTGTATGCAATTTTTCTTATCAAAACATGCATATAACTCACAGGAATTCCAGTTGTGCAAATGCTCACTGAAAAAAAATCAAATCAAAACAAATACACACAYACGTACACACACACATACACGCATATTCTGAGCCAAAATGAAAAGCATGCATGGTCAGGGTTTAAGCATCATTTAAGCCAAAATAATTGCTAGATTATTAAAAAGAAAGCAGCCTGGCAACTATTTGAAGCAGTTTTTATTCATGCTTTTATTTGATTCTTCTCAATTTTCCTTTCCTTTAAACTCATTTGCAGCAAACATGCTAAAAACCATCTCTGTTGTTTAAAAAAAGCATAAGAGAAAAAACAGAAGCATCCATGCTCTGGGTACCAAAGCGTTATTATCTTGGAGCAGAAAAAAAAAAAAATACAATTTAAAAGCTTTTCTATATTTAAAACAGATACCGTGCAGAAATTTTCTCTTAATAATAATGACATGCAATCTCCAAGGAGACATATTCTAATTTAAAAAAAAAAAAGCCATTTTCAGTAATCGGTGCAAATGCCTTTTTTTTTTTTTTTTTCTCTCCTCCTTGCTGTCAGACTAATGGTATCTTAAACCCTGCATGCTGCAGTGCTTCGCCTGTGCTCTGCATCGGCTGTGAGAGAAGAAGCTACCTGAGAGTTTTCACAGTGCCATCTCATATCCATGTCTGCCTGGCTACCCTGCGTGCTTATAGCTTTTTTTTTCCCCCCTTAATTCTTAATGGAAATCCTAGGAAATTTAGTCCATCCTCTGAAATCAATACTGGTGACAGGCGCGCTCCCTGCCTCCGCGGGAGAGGAGGATGATAAATGGCCTGCGCATCCGCCCGGCCTATCAGTGCCCGCCACACGGGCGGCGGCGCCGGCGGCGGCGGCGGGGAGAGGGCGCCCGCCGACACGTGCCGCCGCCAAGCCAATGGCCGCGCCCGCCCGCGCGGGGCGGCGCGCAGCGGGGAG